>OY720676.1:22370350-22835350 GCA_963170755.1 Amphimallon solstitiale | reverse complement strand
AGGAATTGTAGGTCGACATACCGGATCTTCGTAATGCACTTGTTTGAATTCCTTTGCTTTTTCTTTTTATCGTATTAAATTATAGGAGGATTTGAGAAGTAAACACGGAATTTAATGTATTTTTAAATACATATACTAATATATCCTTATTGCCCAACAGACATACATCTAATTATACAGGGCAAAAAAAGAATAATTCAATAAGTCAACAGTACAATGCGTAATACATAATAATTATATGCGTATTAAAAAACAACAACTGGCATGTTGGTTTAAATTATAAACTACGACTGCATCTCCCAAAGCATTATTCTCAAATTCTTCAGTCTTATATCTCGGACAGACACTTCAGAATTAAGCAAGAAAATGCTTATTCAGAATTGAAAGAAATTAAAACAGGAGTACCACAAGGTATTGTGTTGGGTCTGGTGCTCTACTTACTGCACATTTGTGATATCCGTAAATTAGAAAACGATACAATAGCTACTATGTGTAATGTTCTGGTTCCATGCTTAAATACAACTAAATACTTGGGTATTACACTTGAAGCAAAGCTACGTTGGAAGGCTCATGCCAAGAAAAAAAAGAAAAAACTATATATTAAAGTGCAGAAAGATGTATTGGTTGATTAGGAGAAATTTGTTATTGTCTACTTTAATAGAACCATCAATATAAAAATAACAAAAGGATAATTTAGAATAAATTATGGAATAAACTACAATGTCAATCGAACATTGCAATGTCAATCGAACACTGCAAAATATCTTTCGGGGTTTACAAATAGCAACTCAAGGTGTATAGTCTTGTAAAACCCTGTGTGTGTCTTCATTGCTTCATTTCTGAGTGCCTGATTGGCACTTTAATAAACGCGAAGTAATGATGACAACATTAGACAGAGAAAGTCTATCACATTTTTAACAAGATAAAAAAGGATGCATTGACGCATTTTCTTTTACTCACGTTACCAACCAAAGGAAAAAATACTTTTAATAAAAATACTTAAAGCACATAAACGAAGTAAATGGTTTTGATTGCTATTAAAAAATATTACAATTATCAGAAAGCAACTATATAAAAATAATTGTATATGGCCTAAATTTAAATACTGAATATTTAATACTAGGTTATACCTTCCGTAAACACGTATTTTAATCTACTTTAATATAAATTTATTTATTTGGTGACAGTAAAGTTGAAGGACAACAAATAAATCACAAAACAATGAAAAAAAATAGTACTGAAGTTGCGTACTATTTTTTATTATTGTTTTGTGATTTATTTGTTCTCCGATCACGATATTTATGTATCTCTCTCCACTTTCAAAATAATATAAGGTTAATATGGTATACCCATTAGTTAAAAATGATCACGACTAGATTCTCTACAATTTAAATTTTTAATAATATTTATGGTTTTCTTTTTTGTAAAATTAATGTTAATTTTTTATTGATGCATTGTTGTATTGCGATATATATGTCAAACACTGACTTACAATCAACATTACAATGATCTTGTGTGTTTGATATTATCAAGTAGACATTCTTCTTTAATATTAGTTGCATGTAGATTTTTGTTGTCAATGCAATATCACTATCCGATATTTAACAGATATAATAGCTATAAAGACAATATAGATAGGTCCAACGGTGCAAATTGCCATTGACCGACATTGGGCGGGGGGACATTGATATTCTACCGATCTTATAATATTGGTGTGACGTTCACCCGCTCGGTTGCCGACAAACCGTGCTGCTAAGGATTTATCTCAGCCCAAAATAATGAATGATGTAAAAGTTTCTTTAAACAAGATCAAAGTTCAATTTTCATATCCATAATGTCCATAAGCAATTGCTTTCCTTGTTTGGTCAAAGTTATGACGCTGGCTGATGAAGACTATGCGGGTGTTTCGATTCATTTTTGTAATATGGTGTGGTTCATTAAGACTATCAAATCAATTAAAGTATTGCGTTGCGTTGATCGTGGGCACTGAACAAGACTGAGCCGTCACGCTCGGCTATGTAACGTTCGTTCGGGTAAAGTCGGCTCGAGTCGACTAAGGGAACAAGAGAAATATATCACATAGAGGTATTTAATTTCAATTAAATTGAAATTTAAATGAATAAATAAATTCATGTCCCCGAGCAGATTCGATCCCGAGCCGCACGGGTGAGAAGCCGGCACGTTAGCATCAGACCAGCGCGGGACTCGTAAGCGAGTATTCATATCATCTATTTATATATATATATATGTATATATATAAAACTAGTATAACGACCTACAAATCGTCCAATAAAATTAATATATATTTACATATATGAATTAAAGGTCAATAAAAATTTAATATCACATATATATATATATATATATACATGCGTCGGAACCGACCCAGAAGCGTATCGGAAAATCTCTCCGTCGAGGAACCCTTTAAAGTTGTTCGTACACCCACGCGACTATATTAATTATTTAATACAATTTCGCGGCCGTTGCTGTGGCAGCGGCCGCGAAATTGTATTTCGCAGACTGTGTTGCGTTCGCTAATTGGTAACTTCGCGGACGGTTAACCAAAAAACTTGTTGTGTGTGTATGAGACGTTATCTCTATAATAATATAATATAATATTTCGGGTAAGTTTTAGCATTTTTATTAAAATGATATGGATGACTCGGAAACTGATCAGTATATTCCGGGTGTTAAATAACGTCCACAGGCATTTACTATAATTTGTATACCAATGCAAAACAGAAACCTTGAGAATAGAGCATTGCTTTAATTGCTCATTATATACGAATTTATAAGCATTTAATTCTTTTCTATTACACAGGATGGATGAAGAAAATCAAATCGATGACAAATTAAAACGAAAAAGGGAATTGTCTAATGCGCGTGTGAAGAAATATCGTCAAAAGAAGCACAGGCACAAATCTCAGCAACTGAATTCGTCGATGCAGGATGACCCTAATGTAATATAGAACGAAAAAAAAGTTGGATTTCGTATTATTAGCCTCGCCTTGATGAAGTTTTCACTTCTGCCGTGTGGTTTTAAGCACACCCATTTTCTTGTTTTGAGTGTGTTATTTCTTTTTTTAAATCAGAACTTTCAACTTTTGAAATGTTACTCTTGATATAAGGAAGACTAATGCGAAGAACATACTTCAGTTAGAGTATCTCAAGTTTGGAGTTTTGAGATGTTAAAAAAACATTAGTTGAAAATACACTTATAAAATATCAAATGAGTCGACGTCTTATAATTTGTTGTGGTTTTTTTTATCTTCAAGAGGTAAAACCAGTTCATACATCTATATTAGCACGTTTACCATCTCAAGTTGATTCATTTCCAGTTACTTATCACCATTGTGGTCTTATTTGATTGTCTTAGTGACGAACTATTTATATAACAGGAAATCTCTCTATAGTAGTTTATGTTGGTACTATTATCAGTAGTGTAGTCAATAAGTTTGTAGTCCAAAATTTCGTAAATTTATGGACGTTATGAACGTAAAACTTTTTGAAGGCAATATCAAAGAGTTTTATTAAGAATGAAAAAAAAATGACAGATATATAGATTAATCTTTATAACTGTCAAATTAGATTATTCATGCCATGTAATCCGTGCCAACATAAATTTAATTAAGACGTGTCATTACTCTCACTATAAAGGCACTCTCGCTAAGGTCCTCTAACGTAAAAATTCAATTCTATCAAAAAAAATAATAGCGCCATCTATCGGCCAGAAATATATACCAAAATAATTCTGTTGACCACGCGAACATATTTTGGAAATATAAATCATTTATGTTTATAAATAAAAAAAAATAATTAATAACTCGACCACAGCGCCATCTATAGGGTCCAAATTGTGATTTTATTTTTTGGCACGAAACCAATATACAAGGTGTGTATAAATTGGCGGACCCACTACACGTGGCGACATTCTTGGTCAAATTTCGAGTTAAAAGTCCTAATCCTAAAACGATGTATCAGGCTTCCTTTGTCTTCAGAATGAATTTGAAAGAAACATACATTTGGCAACATTGAACACGCATGTGCTAGTTATAATCTTCGGAACATTTTTACACTTCGTCATACGAACCTTACATTTTAAATTTAAAAAAAAAACAAACAAAATAAAATTGTTTTCTTAGATTACATATTTATTACGAAAATATTACAAAGTTTAAATTTTTTTTGATAATATTGACTAATTTTTGTACATCTTCTTGATAGAAATCAATGTAATTATTACCTACATAATTGTTCGAATTGAAATCCATCAGTTTGTAGACATAGCTGCAATCTTTGTGGTATCGTTTGTATTATTCGTTCAAGTCTTTCTGGTGTGATTTCTAATACTGCGGCTTCAATTCGGGCTCTAACTTCGTCAGCGTCCTGTGGAGGTGCAGCGTAAACTTTACCTTTAATGAAACCCCAAACAAAAAAAATCTAATGGATTGAGATCGGGGGATCTCGCAGGACACAAAAGGGGACCGCCACGACCAATCCATCTGCCTGGGAAGTGTTCAGTCAACCAGTCTCATATATTACGAGCAAAGTGTGCAGAGCTCCATCATGCATGTAAATCATATTACGGCGTACGTTCAGCGGTATCTCATCAATAACTTGTTCTAAAGCATTTAAATATTCACCGGCATCTAGGCGATTTGGTAAGTAAATTGGCCCAACTACCCTGTGGTTTATTATACCCAGCCAAACGTTAACAGAAAACCTTCTTTGGTGACCGTATTCGCGAAATTCATGTGGATTTTCATCTGCCCAATGATGAAAATTATGAGTATTAAACATACCATCTCTGGTAAACATGCACTCGTCACCCAAAGAATACGTCTTAAAAAGTCACCTTCTTCCTGAATTCTATTTAAGATTGTATTGCAATAATTGATTCGAAATAAGTTATCATTTCCGTAAAGAGGCTGAACTTTAGAAACATGGTATGGATGAAGCAAGTTTTCTCGTAGAACCAAATGAACAGTCTTATTACTGGGAATATTTAGTGTAGAAGCTAATTGACGGGTACTCGCAGAGGGATCTTCCTGTATTGTGGCTAGAACTTGCTCTTCTAGTTGCACGGTACGCCTTTGCCTTGGTCGACCTGCGTTCGCATTTCTTGGAATAAACGAACCTGTTTCACGAAGTCGTTGGTCCAGCCTTCGAAATACATTTTTACTTGGATGCCTCTGATTTGGAAAACGCACTCGATATTCCTGCCCTGCCATGCTAGCATTTCCACGACAGAAACCGTATATCATGTACATATCGGCATATTCGTTGAACGTAAAATTCATAATAAACAAACAGAACAACTAGTAAACACGAAATCCCGAAAACTGATTAAAACTATACAAATAAACACGAAAAATAAGCAAGTCGAATGAAATAGGTAGATTACAAAGTATCAAAATTTGACAGTAGTAATGTATTTGACTAGAACAACATTAGGCTGCCTACTTATTGTTTTACAACGTTGTCAGATGTGTTTTTCGTCAAAATAAGTTAATAAACAAATATTAAAAACAAACTTTAAAATCAAAAAGAAAACTTTAACGAAAGGATAATAACAACAATTCTTCTAAATTGTAGCTCTTTCTGTCAACAAATATCAAGTAATAATGCTTATTTCAAGACTGAAAGTCCGAACTTTAGGGACCTCGTGCAAAGATATGGAGCATGCTACAACATTTTCGTATTAGGATTTTGGACTCCGAATTTAACGAAGAACATCGCCGCGTGTAGTGGGTCCGCCAATTTATACACACCTTGTATATATATTATGAATATGAATCATTTTGGTCCATAAATATAGAATTTGTGAATAAATTGACTGCAGGGCCACCTATTGTATTGTGAGTAGTATAGCTATCGTCACGACAAAACAAATATATTGTGTGAATATGACTTCAATCGGTCAAGTTATTCAGAAGTTACACGATAACTAACAGACGCACCAACGATTACATATGTATATAAAGATATATTTTTATTTTTATATGTATAGTATAATATTATTATCATCAAGTAATTATTAATAACATTTTTTTTTATATGTAAATATTATGTTTTAATTTACTTCTTGTTGTTTCACTAATATTTTCTTGATTTCTAGTAAGCAAAACGTGACATTTTTATGGGCATATTTGGAGCGTTTCTTCTGCATAGAAATCCGAGCATAGTTATAATATGTATAACAAAATATGTTTTTAATGGAAGATGATAAATGATAATACGTTTGTATTATTTGTATAAGCGTGCACTATAATTCAAATTGCAGGAATCCCAACTCTTTATAACTACAGGAAGTATTGGTCATACTCAAACATCAACAAATACAGTTTTGATATTGATAAAACATGAAAATATCAGGGGATACTTATCAAAATGTTGTTACTTATGTTTGTTTTGAAAGAGAGAAAGTACGTAGGTATTTTTTAAGTTGTGGGATTTTCTCACATAAAATTCTGTCTTTGTTTATCCCGCATTTTATTTCGAGCGTGTTTTAACATTTATTATCACTTATTCACATGGACTTAATGACAAATTATATCACTGTTACTGTTACATATGAGTTTTCCCCGTATTATTATGTGAGCAACAGGTTTACAACTAGTTACAGGATAATTTATTACAATATGCGAGTATGTAATATTATAAATTAAGTAAGAGTTATACAATAAGAGAAGATGATTTCTTCTTCTCTTATTGTATAACTCTTACTTATATTATAATATATATAATAATATATAACTGGGCATGCAAAGACGACGAACATCAATAATATCCATTGAAGTGCTCAGCAACTACTGCCTTCACGAACCCGATACTGAAGTAGTTGATGTCACAATGTAAGCTGATTTTGTTCAAAATGGAGCACATTGAATAAATAGGTGATCTAACCGCGACATTAGTTTTCAGAAAATGTAAATTGAAAGCAAGGACATGACGCGACGCAGGACGGGCTACAGCAAACCTTATTTTCTGAAGTAATGCAATGGAGAGAAGTTAATTCGAAACGGGATAATAATAGACAGTAGTCAGCATTCCTACACGGATAAGTTCCGTTAACCCGACGCCATAAGAATTTAACAAATTTGCGCTGAACCAATTCAAGCTGCGGCATATAACAGTGATAAAGTGGATATCACACCACACAAGCATACTTAAGAGGTGACCTAACTAACGAGAAGTACAAGGCCTTTATCGATTCAGGATTTGTAAAAGATCTGCAATTTGCTGACGATAAATCGCAGCGTTGTCCAAAGCATCTGAAGTGATATTGTTTATGTGGTCGACGAACGTGAGTCTCACGTCAAAAATCACTCCCAAGGCTCGCGTTGTCTGAACATGCTCCAAATTAACGCCATTTAAACTATAGACAAAAGTACATGGTGCCGCACAGCACGAGTCAGACATAGATTTACACTTCGATACATTTAGTTATTCGTAGTACATCGATTAAAGATGCTATCCAGGTCAACCTGAATGCGGATACAATCTGAAATCGAAGAAATACTACAAAAAATCTTTTAATAATCCGAGAAGAGCAGCTTTTAAAACTGATCACGGACGTGATATCATTAATAAACATATTGAATATTAAGGGACCTAGCACGGGATAGATTAACAAGAGCATCACTGAAGCCAAAGGCTCTGAGCTTCATGGCACGAATAGTGTGATCAAAGGCCTTGGCAAAATCACTATACACCACATCAACCTGCTCTCTATTATCCAAGATATCCGAATTGAATTGTGTGACTCGGCAGAGATTGGTAATAGTGGATCTCGCATCCAGAAAATCATGCTGATACGGTGACAAATTCTGCCTAACTAATGGATAAAGACCTGAATGAATACAATGTTCAAAAATTGTTGAAAAATTTGAGAGGATTGCAATGGGTCTATAGTTAGTGATAACTGTCTGATCACCAGTCTTGAAGAAAGGTGTAATTCTGGCAATTTTCTAAACGTCAGGAAATGTAGAGGAACTCAAAGAAAGTTGAAATATTTTGACAAGCGGCTATATTATACAACTATAGTTGTGTTCACTCCACATCTATACATACAAGAACTTTATTCATACACAATTCTGCTATAATGAGACACTAATTTATTTTCCTTAATTGATGTTGCAGACACTTCTTGGTGAAGCATTTTAATAAATTAATTTAATTGTCGAGAATAACACACTTGGATATATTTCACAAAGTTTTATTAGAATTTTCAAACATAATGCTGTGACTCTTGTAAATTAATAATTATGTAATATTATCGAACACTTTTTATTCTCAAATTTAGGAAGAATCAAGCATATATTCCAGTACTAGGCCTTATGCTAGTCTAGGATTTATAATTTCTGCAGAAATGTGGATTGGGCAATTTCGTACTTCACTAGCTCAGTTTAGGGTTATACTAATTACACTTTCTCTCAGGGGCAGAAAATAGAAAATATTCTTTCTCCAAAGTGGATGCTCTTAAGTTCTCTCCAGGTCAGATAAAGTAAATAAAATACAGGAATATCTTATAACACAATTTATTAAAAAAAAATACTAAAGAAAAACAGGTGTATGTACAAACAAAGAAAATTTAATATTCAAAATCAAACTATTGCATGTTATGATAAGAAAAAACTGATACAGTAATTATAATTATAACAATAACACTTTATACCAACAAAAACATACATGATTAAAAATAAACTTAACTCTTCATAAAGCTGATTAAATTCATCCATTTTCCAAAACTATTACTTTCTTATACGTAGTATAAGGAAGTATTGTGATGATGAAAATTTTCGACCTCGAAATTTTTGCAGATGTCCACGTTTTGAAGTCCCCTGATACCAAAAAAGTGATTTTCAAAAAATGTCTGTGTGAGTGTCTGTGTGTCTGTCTGTGTGTGACCACGATAGCGGTCAAACTGCTGTAGATATCTATTCCAAATTTTGCATGTACGTATATAATCTCCCTCTTGAGATCTGATTAGTTTTTCAGTAAAATCGGTAGACCGGAAGTAGGAGTTTACTTCGGTGAAAAAATCGAATTTTGCAAATATTTCGTCAATTACTAAGTTTAAACAAATTTATAAAGAATTCAAATGTACTCAAAATTAAATTTGAGACAAATTGTCTTAAAAAAGGTTTTTGAAATTCCGACCGGAAGTAGGTCTTTTACTCTTATCGAAAATCAGTTTTTTGCGAATATCTCGCAAGTCATGCTTTCTAGGCAGGTACATTACGAGTATAAAAGTATTTAAATGGAAATTTTAAATATCTTTACTATAAAAAAAATTTCAAAATTCGAACCGGAAGTACCACTTTTACTCTTACCGGATAGCGGTTTTTTGCAAATATGTCGTAAATTATGCATTCTATATATATTTATTAAGAGTATAAAAGTATTTAGAGTTGAATTTGCAATATTTTTTGTATACATGAAATTTCAAAATTCGGACCGGAAGTAGCACTTTTACTCTTAGCGAGTAGCACTTTTTTTCGAATATCTTGCAAAGGATGCATTCTATAGCGATTTATTAAAAGAATGAAAGTACTTAGAATAGGATTTTGAATAATTTTTGTATAAAAAAATTCTTCAAATTGTATAGTTTGAAACGCTCATACGTATAAGAAAGTCGTGTGGTGGCCACACCTCATTTTTCTGTATAAATATCACAAACAAGAAAAGAATACTCTACAAAGAAAAATACGTAAATAAATTTTATACTTCTGACCTTTTACATATATGCAAACATAATGTGTATGTACTTATATCCAAATTTAAAATAAATCTTTTTATTTTATACAAAACAAAATTATTACAACTACCAAAATGTTTCACCGTAACGCATAGTGTTGGACCATCGCGTGTTAAAATAAAACATCCTGGTTCTCCAGTTTTATTTATTTCGCTTAAAATGTTTATAAATTTTACTTTATGAAAAATTATTCTAAGTCCCTTTCAGTAATTTGTATTTGAAAAAATATTACAAGTTCAAGTCCATAAAATTTTTCTAAGTCCCTTTAAATGACTTAAAATTTTACAAGTTCACAATTATTGAAATGATTCTAAGTACCTATTAAAATAATTCGTTATTTAAGTTAAAATTTATTGAAAATTATTCAAAGTCCCTCTTAAAAATAATTCTTAAAATTTTTCAAGTTCAAGTAGAGACACCAATGTTTAATATTTAGAGCGGTTTTCACCTGTTGTTCAAGATCTCTCTTTCATTTTGATATTCCACCCTTATATTAACATTATTTTAATAAAAAACTTGGTCATGCTCTGTACCGACTGTCTTTTCACTTCTTAAAATGCATGTCTACATTGCTGCCCCTTGCGGTCAAGTGATATATTACTCATTTAAAATGTAAACAAATATATATTTCAATGTCGACTTGTTTACGTCAATTATAATGTACAAAATTTTATAGAAATATTAATGTGACAAATAGTGAAACATGAATGTGATAAATAGTAAATTATTGCCCTGTAATTAATTCTCTAATTTATGATTTAGTAGTTCTAATAGTTTTAATTTGTTTACTCTCAGCCATTGCTCAGAAAAGCATACAATATCGACATTGTCTCCGCCTAAAAGAACTTCTGATATTTTGAACTCTGACTTTATAGATATTCGTACATTAGTAAAAATGTAAAAATAAAATAATGATGAGCCCATGATCGAGCCCTGCGGAACTCTTCATTAAATGAGTCTGGTAGAGAAGAGATTCTGCTGTTGAACAGCATTCCTAGTCTAGCAACACCTACAATGTGCTCTCTACAACGTAAGTGTGCAGAGCAACACAAATAATTATGTCGTCTGTTGTGAAATAACAAAATTATGAAATATTTTACAAGCATAAATTACATAGTAAAATGGCTCCAGTATTCCTAAACAAGCTTGATCGGTTAGCCCAAACCTCGCAAATAAAAATACTATAACTCAAGTGGCTTTTCGTAAACGTCTCTTTTTGTCTACTATATTGTTAGAATTGTTGACAAACATATATTCTATGAAATACAAAAGAGAACATAGAACACAATTTATTTATAAGATTCTTTCTAAAATTTTAAATTAATTTTACATAGTATCCACATCATCGTGAACCATTTCTCTCCCATGTTGGAAATCGTTAACTCACGTTTAAACTGAAAGAATAAACAAAGTCGCTTTATAACCTACTTCCAAAATTTAATCTTATTCTGAAAATGAATAAAAAGTGTATTAACTCTTCTAAAAATAAATATGTAAGATCATTATTTAGTCTCATTTCCTATACTATGAATCTATATACTCGTATAACACGTGTGCGTGTGTTTGTGTGAAATCTATAAACAGATTTTCTGGCGAGCATTACAACCACTGCCACAGGATAAATCTAAATATTTTCTTCTATGAAAGACGAAATAAAAATCATTGGTATCCTAAAATTATACGATTTTAGAAAGCAGGATGTTTACACTTCGTCCCGGCGAGGTTTTTCCGATATTAAAATCCGTTTTTAGTGATTTTTATTAATATCGTAGTAGAATATGCGTTAAAAAAAAAAGAATACCGGATCTTAGAAGTTTATGAAAAATAATCACATCAAGTGGGTAATCTTCCTGGGGAAGAATTTGAATGTGACTTTATGAGCAAAGATATTTGGAAGCGGTTTTTTCCTGATAGCCACTCATTAAGAGTACCTTTTAATTTTATTTTATATTATACGGTGTCCCATAACTTAATGGCTGACCAAAGTTATGGTTTTTTAATTGGAACGTCCTGTATAAAATTACATTTTTTGCAATTACTCTTTTAATTACACAATTCGCGTCGATATTATTTGTGTAGTGGAATTAAATGATGATAAATCTAGATCTTTTGATGAAACTACATAGATAATAGAGGCTGTTCTATTGCTTATATGTTTACATTTTCACTTTTAATTACACAATTCGGCTTTACATATTTTTATGTTTTTTATTAAACATATAGGTCGGCATTGTTGCCTTCTAATATTGTTGGATGTCGTTTTTGATAAATCAAATATTTCCTAATGACTCTACTTAATTGACTTACTTCCCCAGTGGTTATTTTTGTAATTAATTACTATTTTAATCAATATAGTCACTAAGTTAATTACATTTCGTATATATATGTAATCAAAAAAGCTGAAGCTGCAAATGACGGTCTGTCATCTGATGGTCTTCCGTGTATGCTTACATCTCCAAGGTCAACCCAGCTTATTCCTTGGCTTCACCACACTGATGATGGCCAATGGGTCAGAAACACATGTCTACGGTTGGTCTACAGCGAAATATTCTATTTCTTGATTTTATATATTATGTATATACGAGGGCGTATTTTTATGTTGTACATGTTTTTATGTTTATGAAACAAAAGAGTGACGATGTCAAACAAATTATTGAAAAATTGCTGTCACTGTTAGAAGTATATGTGCTAAGTTGTGTTTAGTTTATGTATAGAGATTTAAGACGGTCCATTTCTCGATAAAATGAGTGAAACTAAAGTTGAACATCGCAGCGTAATAAAGTTCCTGGCAAAGGAAGGCAATTGTCCAAAAGCAATTCATGAAAGAATGGTTGCTGTATATGGGGAAGATACATCATCTTATTTCCAAGTAAAATATTGGTCTAAACTCTTTCGATGGCGCCGAGAGTCAATCAATGATGACCCAAAGTCCGGACGACCCGTTGAAGCTCGAACTGAAAACATTGTGCGAAAAGTCGAAAATTTGGTACTGAAAGATTGGCGCGGAAAGATCTTTGTCATTGCCAATGAAGTCTGTATATCCGAAACAAGTGTTCTCAAAATTTTGCATGACGATTTGGGTATGAAGAAGGTGTCTGCACGGTGGATACCCAGATTGCTTACACCTGAACAAAAACTGTGCAGAAAAGAAGTTTCTCAAGAAATTTTGGTCAAGTTGGAGAGGGACAAAACATTTTTATCTCGAATTATTACCGGGGATGAGACTTGGGTATATTACTGGGACCCTTCTACTAAACAAGAATCCATACAGTGGGTTCATAAGGGCTCTCCACCACCAAAAAAGGCCAAGACACAATTTTCTGGAAAAAAACTGATGGCAACTGTTTTCTGAGATGCTGAAGGAGTTTTGCTTATTGAATATATGCCGAGAGGGTCTACCATAAATGGAGAGGCCTACGGAAACACAATTAAAAATTTAAAAACTGCTCTGGAGGAAAAACGCCCCTATTCTTATCCACAAAAAACTTGTTGCTGCACGACAATTGTCGGGTTCATAAGGCAAACAAAGTTCAGCAGATAATTAATCAATGGCTGTGGGTTTATAGAGTTAAGGCATCCACCTTATAGCCCCGACTTAGCTCCGTCAGACTTCTTCTTATTCAAAAATTTAAAAAAGCATCTCAGATCGGAGAAACACAGCAGCATGTATCAGTATGTTAAAAGGTCATAAATATGCAAACAATGTAACGTCATTGAAAAACACAGTGATACCACAGGACACAAGACTAGTATTTTAAATAGGGTACAGAACGCTATAGTAAGATATGTTTTAGAAATGATCCAAATAAAACGGAATTCTTTAATTACTGTATTGCTATACTTTCATAGATCTCTTTTCAATAGTATTTAATGATTACTTATTTTTAATACCCCTGTCACATGTAAATAAATATTTTCTGTGTTGTTTATCGTTGTCTTGTTTGTCTCCTTTATGTTTTTGGCACGAATAACATATGTTCGAATTTGCTCGGTCGGTGTTTATAAACGCAAAGAATATTTGACCACTGATAAAATCAGTGATAACTAATAGGTAAATTACAAAGTAATTACCGACAAGAAAGCAAAACAAGATGCCGTCCGATAGTAATAATATGGAAAAGATTAAATTAAAAAAGTTTGTTAATATAGGAAATAAATACAAAATTAGTATGTTGATTTTTATACCTTGTTCATCAGTTCATATAAAGTCTATGTTATTTTTAACTAATAGTAAAAGTAGACAGAATATAGTGACAACAAAGAGTATAGATAAATCTAATTTTAATTTGTAAATAGAGTTGTATTTGAAATGTAAATTGTCTTTTTTCTAAAAATTTTAGATTGTCAAATGAAGACATAAATAAATGTCGAAACGTCCTAAAAAAAGTAGTTTTATTGATATTTTATCCGCCGCTTTTCCAAAGAAAAATACTTTTTGTTATATTTAAATAGTGCCGGCAAAGAGCTTTCTTCGTTGCCGTACTATTTAAATATAATGAAAAGTATTTTTCTTTGGAATAGCGGCTGATAAATTATCAATAAAACTACTTTTTCTTTTGTAAAAAATCACTAAATTTATTATAGATATATTTTGTCATTAACAATATGGAGGAGCATATTATTATAATGCTTTTTTCTTATGTGTGTAATATCCAAACAAATTATATTATGACTTTATGTTGAAATATAAAATTTGGTTTTAGATTTTACAGATGGTTCATTTCTTTTACCTGTTTTCAAAGACTTTCTATTGTTTGGTTCGGTATATTTACCGACTTAAGTATCCTTTTCAATATTCTTTCTTTTATACTGCCGTTATAGTCCACTAATAAAACAAGGTATTTTCCTGTTCATACTTGTTTATATGTATAGATAATAAAAAAATGAGGTGTGGCCACCACACGACTTTCTTATACGTATGAAAGTGTTACTTCCGGTCCGAATTTTGAAATTTCATTTATACAAAAAATATTCCAAATCCAACTCTAAATACTTTTGTACTCTTCATAAATATATATAGAATGCATAATTTACGACATATTTGCAAAAAATCGCTATTCGATAAGAGTAAAAGTGGTACTTCCGGTCTGAATTTTGAAATTTTTTTTATACAAAAGATATTTAAAAGTATGTTCTAAATACTTTTATACTCTTAATGTACTTGCCTAGAAAGCATGACTTGCGAGATATTCGCAAAAAACTGATTTTCGATAAGAGTAAAAGACCTACTTCCGGTAGGAATTTCGAAAAACTTTATCAAAACAATTTTTCTCAAATTTAATTTTGAGTACATTTGAATTCTTTATAAATTTGTTTAAACTTAGTAATTGACGAAACATTTGCAAAATTCGATTTTTTCACTGAAGTAAACTACTACTTCCGGTCTGCCGATTTTGCTCAAAATCTAATCAGTTCTCAAGAGGGAGATTATATTCATAAATACAAAATTTGGAATTGATATCTGCAGCGGTTTGACCGCTATCGTGGTCACACACACACACACACACACACACACACACACACAGACACACAGACACACAGACATTTTTTAAAAACCACTTTTTTGGTATCAGGGGACCTCAAAACGTGGACATCTGCAAAAATCTCGAGGTCGAAAATTTTCATCATCACAATACTTCCTTATACTACGTATAAGAAAGTAATACTTGAAATACTAAATATAAATTTCCTTTACAATTGGTAGTATATATGTAAAATAAAATTATATAATCTTGTCGTTATGTATGGATTTTTAGATAGGCACTTATTTGTTTTTATCTACGAGTTGATAGGATGATTTGCATATTCAGATAAGCAAATCTGGACGTAACATACAACACTAATATTCATCAGCAATACTCTTAAATATCTGGATATTTCCAGATTTAATAACTCTTGTATTGCCATAGAACTATTTATATTTACATCATACATATATACCTAGCTAATATGAATGTGATTACAAATTATAATTAAAATATTAATTTAGATCATTGTTAAGACAACATCGACATGTACATCAGTATATAATTATCAGCTACTTATTGAATTGCATGAAGTAATATCAAGATTTCTGTAATCTAATTTAGGAACTTCTAACCTATCTAAAGAAATATTACAAATCTGGTACAGCATTATTCTTTTTAATCGTCGACCTTGAGATGTAATAGTAATAAATCTATGGTTTTATTAAATTTTATTTAATGAAAAATAATACCTACTTACTTAAAAATATGAATAATAAAACGAGTGGCACAATCGACCTGGTGCTAATTATCCGTATCAAGTGTGTGGGTGTTGTCTCTTAAACGGCATGTAGAGTCACTGTGTCGTAACATGTTCTTACATGATATAACTAGAGAACGACGACCATAAAGGAGCTATAGTACTGTCGGCGCAGAAAACATATTTATAATCACATTGAAAGGACCGTCAAACCAATAAACATCATGAAAAAATTGAAAAGGGGTGCGATTGTTTATGGAATATATTGGGTGATATTTCTGAAATCATATGGCAAGACCAGCTAGACGTTTGGCTAGACCGATGAGCATGTGGTAAGAGAACCGCTCTATCCCCGCCTACCGAAGAAACAGGGTCTCGCTTTCAACATCTTTGTCGCTTCTCAATTTTCGTTGTTCTCTATTATTTCTTTCTTAGCATTTAGCTATTACAGCAGCCAAATAGTTCTAGTACTAGTTAATTTTCTAAAGATGGTAGAGTAAAATTCCTTTCGGAAAACACCAAGCTGCGCGAGCAAATCCCCCAACATGAATACTGATCACCTCAAAAAGCATTGGTCGACCAGTGGCGATATTAACCTAACGCAGTAAAACAGTATTTTGTTTTATTTGTATAGTATGCAGCAGAAATAACAGAGTGTTACATTACAGAAAAGGGCAAAGTTGCACCACCCTCTGTTAAGAATAACAGACGAGATCATAACAGCTGATGACATGGTCACTATCTTTTTAGATTTCAGTAAAAATTAAAATTAAAAAGTAGTTATTAATTTTAATAGTTAATAAAAATAATAACTAGTTCCAACTCTTTTTTTAAAACCTCTTGAAAACTACCCTTAATCAATCTGCCATAAAACCCCTGCATGCAATGTGTACGTCTTAATGGTGATTCTTCCTCTTGCGAGAGTATAAAACGGGGCGTCCCGCAAGGTTCTATTATGGGACCTTTTCTATTTATAGTGTATACATCAGGCATGCATCTCTGTATTAGGAAATGTACCTAGTATATACCGATAGGTCCAGCTCGGAACGGGCCATAGTCAACAATGAGTGGCAACACCGAAACCCCCACCGAAACCCCTCTACCCGCAGCAGCTTCAATTGCAGCACATTGCAGTTAAGAATTTAGTAAGACTTAAACCGCGCAAGGATATAGTCGTTTGCATATTCGTTCTGTATACGTAATTTGCCCATTTGTTTCAGACATAATAAGGTCCAATTTATTATTATTATTGTATTCTTAGCTGCTACGGAAAAGTAATTTTAAGTAATAAAAAAACAATAACGTTTTCTAATAGATAAAAGTAAAAAAATCAATAATTCTGCAAAATAAATTCAAATTTTAAGAAAGTCACTTCAATTGTCGAATGCGAAGGAATAGGCCGATTTACGTACTCTACAGCAAATAAATCAGCGGTTGTTCGACAGGAATTGCCTGCAAGATACCACGAAACTATTTGTACCTTCTCTGCGGTTGTATACACTGACATGATAACTACCTTTACGTATGCACAGCTAAATACGAATGACGGGACATCTGTTGCGTTCGACTATCGGAATTAGGTTGCGCACGCGGAGTGGTATCGTACACACGTTGCCACATAGCATTACGTTCCATACGTATATTGTTGCCTATGTATGGCCCGTCGCGGGCTGGACCTATCGGTATATGTACGCGGATGATACCCACATGCTCCATTCCTTCGATAAGCTATACATGATGTCAATAAGGACCTAGATAACATTGCTAGATTTGGTTGTCGGCACTCGTTATTGATAAATCCTGCTAAGTCTGTTACATTGATTTACGGTAGTAAAAATCAGATCGATAAATTAATGACTAGGGGGCGGACACGAGCGGTTGATGGCTCATCGCCCATAGGCGTACTATTGAAATGTTGTATTTTTAAAGAGGTTTTAATTTTATTTATATAATTGGATAACAAGTGGGTGGTGATTTATAAAATACAAAATACTTTACTATTTGTTCAGTAAAGGAGTATTAAATATTTACTAGCAATACTTTCTCAAGGTTCTCTTCTGTAAGACTTGTTCTCTTTGAATTAAGTAACGTCCTTTCTATATCGCAACTGGTTATAGGTGCGTACTGGAAATATTCTTTTATTTCAGCGTGTTTAGCATACACAATTGCCGCAATGTTATTAAATCTGGATTTCTATTAAAAACTGCGTCTACCCTTTGCCGAAGGCCACATTCGAAGTCACTTGGAATACTTTTGAAATTATTAATAGCCTCATGTAATGTGGTTAATCCATCTTTTAAGTTGAGATTTCGAGTTTCAAAATATGTGATTATATATATATGCCGGTTTAGAATGTTTTTCTCCGTTGTCCGACACCTAATTTCCATCCTCTTCTATCTTGACATGCCTCCGGCGTGAGGTTTCTTTCACTCATGGATCTTTGTATGCTTTTCTGCCATTCCAGCTTCGGTCTTTCCTGTTTCCTTCTCCCTCTTGGGTGCCAGTGCAATATTGTTTTGGGCCACCTGTTATTTTGCATTCGTTCTACGTGTCTGTACCAAGTAAGTTGTTTCTTTTCGATATCCTGAACTATCGTGCCTTCTATTCCCATTTGTTGTTTTATATAGTCGTTCCTTATTCTCTCTCTTCGTGAAATCCGCATAGACCTTCTAATGGCATCCATTTCCACCGCCTCAACCT
Source organism: Amphimallon solstitiale (assembly GCA_963170755.1). Classification (NCBI taxonomy): domain Eukaryota; kingdom Metazoa; phylum Arthropoda; class Insecta; order Coleoptera; family Scarabaeidae; genus Amphimallon; species Amphimallon solstitiale. The sequence continues at coordinate 22,816,665 of OY720676.1, read as the reverse complement.
TCTTCCTTTGTCTATCTGCAATCATCCAGGTTTCTGCTCCATAAAGAAGGCTGCTCTTTATCATTGACTCGTATATATTAGATTTTCTCTTCTTTGTTATTTCCTTGCTCCATAAAATTCCATTCAGGCATCCGATCACTTTTTTTGCTTTGACTATACGTTTTTCGATCTCTCTCACATCTGTTCCGGTGTTGATGTGACCATGTGATTAGTTAGGCAAATTTTCAAAGTGTTCCTGAAGGAATAACAACTGATTTTTTAAATTTGGGATTTGTGTTAGTTCCTTGCACTCAGAAATACTTCGAGCGCCGTCATTTAAACATGTAACGAAATTTTGTAAACTATCGAAATTCTCTGCATAAAAACTAGTAGCTTCCAGCCATGTTCCCCATCTTGTTATAACTGGCGAGGGTGGCAGTGACAAAGATGAAAGTTTTTCCCTGTAAAGGGCCACTCTCGATGGTGCTTTTCGGAAAACTTTTTTAAAAGCGGATACAAGTCTATCAACTTCCGGATAGTTGTCTCTGACATATTCACAGATTCTGTGGAGAGCATGTGCTACACAAGTAATATGCAGCATATAAGGATATGTTTCCTTTAATAGTCTGCCTGTTTTTAACATATATGCGGCACTATCACTAACAAATAAAATTATTTTTTCCCTGTACCTGTCGTCCGAAAAAGCATTTTGTGCAAATTCTCGTCAATGGATTTAGCAATTGTTTCTCCATCAACTGTATTTATAACTTTAGATGCTATTACATATGCGTTATATGGAATAGTTGGATGTAGTACACCAGCTACAACATTTACCACACAGCGTCCTAATATATCGACAGTTTTGTCGGCAGTTATCCATAGGTACTGATTCGAAAGATGTCTTGTAATGCATTCTACTGTTTTCGTGAAGCACTTAGAAACACAATATTTGCGATTCATCAGGAACATTTCGACCAGTATATTTTTGAAGAAATGTTTTGAAAGTGGGATTGTCAAGTTTCTTTAATGGGATATTAGCCGCCATTAAAGCTTCACAGAGTTCTTCGTTAAAATTGTCAGCTTTCAACGGATCCAATTTCCGTGTATGTTTTAGCGATGCTAAGTGACGTTGTACGTGCCCTTTTTCGGCATTCTGTAACGATATTTTACAGACATTGCAATAAATATCGAAATCACTGACAATGGACATACAATCAGTATGACCCTCAATCCAACTCGCCATTGTTTCACTATGCCATTCTCGATGTACTTCCATATCATATAGTAAAAAGTAACATAAACATTGTTCTAGATCTAAATAAATGATAACTAAAAATGTACGCGTATGTTATTGAAACTAGAGATGGGCCAGAGAGGGGAAGTCGTTCCTATTTCACTCAGACTAGACCCACTCGTGTTTTGTCGGCTCTCGGGGAAACCGGTAGGTAATACGGTACCCGAGAGCCGACAAAACACGAGTCGGTCTAGTCTGAGTGAAATCGGAACGACTTCCCCTCTCTGGCCCATGTCTAATTGAAACTAAACGATATCCAGTGCACACTTACGTCTAGATAATTGGGAGAAGTCGATTCAATGAAACGGGATTAAACAGGAACTATTACATAAATTACGAAGTACGTAGTTAACAGTCAAAACAATGAAAAAACGAAATGAACGTAAGTATGAACAGGTATATACATATATGTAACTTTATTTATTTTATGAAATAAAAGGTAAATATAATAAATTTTAAAAACTCGTCACCCTTCTACCCATGCCGATGAAGAAAGGATTTTACTCATAAATTCCTTTTTTGATGGGCATTTTTGTTGTCGTTTTCAATAACTTTTCAAGTAAACAACAGATGTTGCAGTTCACCGTATGAATAATGCTATTCAGTAAATGTGTGTTGTTTACATTATTTTTTTGTTCCATTGTAACTCCGTCATAGTTTAAACCTTTGACGTCCGCCCCCTATTAATAACAGATGCTTAGTTGCAGATATCAATGATATTTTACCAATAAAAAAGTATGAGATTATTTTTGGACAATTCGTTTAGATATAATTTGACACAGGAAGTATATGCTATCATAGAACTTATGGGGCTCCAGTGTATGCGCCATGCTTAACACAAGACTTGAGCAACCGTATGAAGCGAGACTGTAAACTGTTTGAGTTGGAACCTATACTTATTTGATGCTCGGGAATTTCTCGATCATTTATTTTCTTTTACGATGCTGTTCAATTGATATGGACTTAATTATACAAATGTAAATGTTTGTGTTTGCCGATTGAGATGTTTCACTGCAGTTGAAAGTAGTCCCAGACAGAGCAAAAATAAAAGTGGTAACACACATAATAAAAAAGTGGTTTGAAAATAATAATAAATTCATCATTTAGACCCCATACAATTACTTAATTTAAATTTTAAATTGTGTATTATGTAATATCGATAATATTTACAGGGAAATTTTTATCTTCATTCCATTTATGGAAAACTTTTGCTATATGTATTATTTCGTATAATTTCATAATCATCTCATTAAAAAAGGTGTGTCATTTGTACATATTTGGACAAATCGATAAGTAATAGACATGGTAATCTGATTATTTGCGCAAATAATAAAAAATCGTTGGATTATGGCCGACAAATGTCCTCGGTCTTACGTCATTTCAAGGATTTAGTAAAGTCAACGAACTCACACTTCTAAAATCGATACTGATTATAGTATAACATATAGGCTTTCGTGCATTCATAATTCTTAACGATGTACAAAGGTGCGTGTACGTTATCTTACTTAGGAACAGTCATAAGCAGTAAAAAGAAAACGAGTACTGTTTGCGTTATTATTATGGACTTCATAAAAGTGAGGAGTGGCATAGTGTATCTTTTTTCCATCTTCCTCAAGAGCCTTCTATACCTCCCCGTTGCATTAATCGAGAGTGAGACTCATCTGAATACATTCAGGTTGGCTACTATGACGTCTAAAAAAAAAAGAAGTGTAAGAAAATCATTTGGACTAAATTGTGCAAACAGCCCGGGCACGGATATACTGTTTATGATATCTTGCAAGCTCCTCTGTTCTCGAGAAAGGCGAAGTTCATCTAAAAGAAGTAACTGTCTAAGCTAGATAAAAAGTTATACTTAGACATGTAAAACAAGAACAAAATCTACATGCACTGATGGCTAGTAATATGTCCCAAAATGGCATAAAAGCATTACAAATTCAATTCTAAACTTAATTTGTAGTTAGTTACTTCTTCAAAAGCTAAAGTTTAACTTGTTATTTACAATTGTTAAATAAATGTACTTTATCTTATGTTATATCGGCCTTTCTCTAACTTCAATTAGATTTCTATGCTTACAAGAGTAGGATAATAATTAAAAAGTAAACTAAAATAAGATTTCCAAATAAAGTACTTTGCGTCAACGTATGCATAGTTGAAAAAAACAACTAATTAACAAGTTGTAACAAACTGTTGTATCTTTCTGGGTTGGGTTGGGTTAGTAGTAATAATAATAATAATAAAGACTTTTTACCCGGTGCATTTCATATTAGTCTTTAAGTATCGTTTTGCAAAGCCTACATTTGCTATCCCAGAAAATGAAAATAGGGAAGAAAGCGAGGAAGAGGATTCAACAGACGAAGAGAGTATCAAACTCAACAAACTGGAGGAAGAACATTAAAAAATTAAAATGACCTTCCGGATTACAATACAACAGTAAATGGACGACTATGTCCGCCAAAACATTAAAATCCTCGTGTCCTAATAGCTTAAGAGCCTACAGCAGCAGGTCGGTGGTAAAAAGTGTAAATGCTAGTTTCTGCGAGACACCTAAATGTTTGTGTGGTGGGGCGATCTTAATGTAAGATAATTTTGTAGTCGAGTAAAACCGCTCCCCTATCTCCCTTGTTTCTGGTATTTTTTTTTTTTGATGTAAAACTAAATGAGACTTTCACCATCTTGTAGAGCAATCTTGGCCAACCGAACTGACGTTTCACAACTTTTTTTTAGTAGGGAGGAATTTCGCAAAATGACTATTATTGCCGAAGGATTAATTTCGAAAATTTGCGTTAATACATTAACGGTTTAAGTTACGATTATGAGTTTTTGGTAACTTATTTAGAAAACTAAGCCGCTTCTAATGGCACTCGCAGAAGTTTCAAATTGTAAGAGCTTTTCGAGAAAATGTCCCCTAAAGTTGTCCTTGGTAAATCCGTGCATATCGCTGGTCCTTAGTACGTGCATCGTATAAAAGGCACATGCAATTTAAACTCGGCAAATAAACATTGGTTTTCTGAGAACTTTCTCTTAAACCATTCTAGTGCATCGACTCATCGCATGAGCCGCGAGCGGACGGTGTATTTTCTAGTAAAAACTTAAGAAGCATTTTATGAAAAAATGTCACAATAAAAAAAAATTAGAACATGGGAAAAATCCTAGAAAAAAAATGCACTTTTTAGGAAAGTAAATTTTAGGAACACTTCGTTAGACATGTTTTATCGGCCAACCTTTTACATGTCTGACGAAATGTCGTATGTTAATGTTTTATGTTTGATATCTCCTGAAGATGCCATAAATAAATGGCGAAATGATTGAGCCGTTGGACAAATAGTTTTTTCTTTTTTAAAACAGACCGAATACCCACAATTCTTTTTGTCTTAGTTTTATTTGTATAGTACCTTGATAAGGTTAATAGTAATGAAGAGAGGGGGGGGGGGTGTAAGAAGAATGGTGATAGATCCTAAAGTGAAAAATGTGAACTCCATGAGAATAAAATATTTATGAAATACAAACCGCACTGTTTAATAAACCTAGAGAATAACAACGAGCAAACAGACTTACCAACAAATGAAAATAATAACAAAAAACTTGAAATAGACGTCAATAAAAATATTTAAAAGATAAAGCACATATTTCGTATTTGTATTCACGTATCAGGTATTTCACTTTAAATTTGATTGGAAACAAGGTTCGCGGTATACTTATGTTTGAACTACATACATGCTGTATGGGTTCAATAAAACTACTGAATTCCATAGAATCATCAATAATTTATTAAAAAAAAAAAAAAAACTGGAGCAGATAATTTTACTTTCTTATACGTAGTATAAGGAAGTATTGTGATGATGAAAATTTTCGACCTCGAGATTTTTGCAGATGTCCACGTTTTGAGGTCCCCTGATACCAAAAAAGTGGTTTTTAAAAAATGTCTGTGTGTCTGTGTGTCTCTCTCTGTGTGTGTGTGTGTGTGTGTGTGTGTCTGTGTGTGTGTGACCACGATAGCGGTCAAACCGCTGTAGATATCAATTCCAAATTTTGTATTTACGAATATAATCTCCCTCTTGAGAACTGATTAGATTTTGAGCAAAATCGGCAGACCGGAAGTAGTAGTTTACTTCAGTGAAAAAATCGAATTTTGCAAATATTTCGTCAATTACTAAGTTTAAACAAATTTATAAAGAATTCAAATGTACTCAAATTTAAATTTGAGAAAAATTGTTTTAATAAAGTTTTTCGAAATTCCTACCGGAAGTAGGTCTTTTACTCTTATCTAAAATCAGTTTTTTGCGAATATCTCGCAAGTCATGCTTTCTAGGCAGGTACATTACGAGTATAAAAGTATTTAGAACATATTTTTAAATATCTTTTGTTTAAAAAAAATTTCAAAATTCAGACCGGAAGTACCACTTTTACTCTTACCGAATAACAATTTTTTGCAAATATGTCGTAAATTATGCATTCTATGTATATTTATGAAGAGTACAAAAGTATTTAGAGTTGGATTTGGAATATTTTTTGTAAGAATGAAATTTCAAAATTCGGACCGGAAGTAACACTTTCATACGTATAAGAAAGTCGTGTGGTGGCCACACCTCATTTTTTTTCACTATAAACACGAAATCGTTTATTAGTTAAAATCAAATTGCTACAGTTCAATAGCTCGTAATTACTAATTAGACTCACAGAAATATTTTTAATGCTGATTAGCTAGAAATAGTGGACAGGTACTAGAAACCAAACAATATGCCTTGCAGCAACATAAATGGAAATTCAAAAAAAACGTCAATTCACGAGAATAGGAGCGCATGAAATGGAAAACTGTGTTACAAGCGAATGCCAATTAGTTTGCATGTAACGCCAGGGGAATTAAAGGAATTCACCTACAGGTAAATTATAATTACAGGTGCATGTGGCACGGATTTATACTTGAAGGTCGATTAACATTACAAGCATGACTTTTAATATTTGTATTTCCTCGGATTAGCGGGGAATATTTTCCTACTTTTTAGTATGCGAATGCACATGTAAGGTCGAAAAACTGCTTCGTTGGTAAGCGTCTCACTTGAGAACGTTATTTTTTTTTATAAAAATGTTTGTAATAGTCCGAGTAGGGGTTTTAGGAAAAGAAAAATTGGAAAAAATGCCCGGAAAATTCGGAAAAAAAGTGCTTTTACTTTCTTATACGTAGTATAAGGAAGTATTGTGATGATGAAAATTTTCGACCTCGAGATTTTTGCAGATGTCCACGTTTTGAGGTCCCCTGATACCAAAAAAGTGGTTTTTAAAAAATGTCTCTCTCTCTCTCTCTCTCTCTCTCTCTCTCTCTCTGACCACGATAGCGGTCAAACCGATGTATATATCAATTCCAAATTTTGTATTTACGAATATAATCTCCCTCTTGAGAACTGATTAGATTTTGAGCAAAATCGGCAAGTGTAGTAGTTTACTTCAGTGAAAAAATCGAATTTTGCAAATATTTCGTCAATTACTAAGTTTAAACAAATTTATAAAGAATTCAAATGTACTCAAAATTAAATTTGAGAAAAATTGAATTAATAAAGTTCCTACCGGAAGTAGGTCTTTTACTCTTATCGAAAATCAGTTTTTTGCGAATATCTCGCAAGTCATGCTTTCTGGGCAGGTACATTACGAGTATAAAAGTATTTAGAACGTACTTTTAAATATCTTTTATTTAAAAAAAATTTCAAAATTCAGACCGGAACTACCACTTTTACTCTTATCGAATAGCGATTTTTTGCAAATATGTCGTAAGTTATGCATTCTTATCAAGAGTGCAAAAGTATTTAAAACTATATTTGCAATATTTTTTCTATATATGAAATTTCAAAATTCGGACCGGAAGTAGCACTTTTACTCTTAGCGAGGAGCACTTTTACTTTCTTATACGTAGTATAAGGAAGTATTGTGATGATGAAAATTTTCGACCTCGAGATTTTTGCAGATGTCCACGTTTTGAAGTCCCCTGATACCGAAAAAGTGGTTTTTAAAAAATGTCTGTGTGTCTGTGTGTCTGTATGTGTGTGTGTCTGTGTGTCTGTGTGTCTCTGTGTGTGTGTGTGACCACGATAGCGGTCAAACCGCTGTAGGTATCAATTCCAAATTTTGTATTTACGTGTATAATCTCCCTTTTGAGATCTGATTAGTTTTTCAGTAAAATCGGTAGACCGGAAGTAGCAGTTTACTTCAGCGAAAAAATCGAATTTTGCCAATATTTCGTCAACTACTAAATTTAAACAAATTTATAAAGAATTCATATATACTTAAAATTAAAATTGAGAATAATTTTATTTCAAAAGTTTTTCGAAATTCCTACCGGAAGTAGGTCTTTTACTCTTATCGAAAATCAGTTTTTTGCGAATATTTCGCAAATCATGCTTTTTATACAAGTATGTTACGGATATAAAAGTATTTAAAACATAATTTTCAATATCTTTTGTATAAAAAAAATTTCAAAATTCAGACCGGAAGTGCCACTTTTACTCTTATCGAATAGCGATTTTTTGCAAATATGTCGTAAGTTATGCATTCTATATATATTTATCAAGAGAACAAAAGTATTTAAAACTGGATTTGCAATATTTTTTGTATATATGAAATTTTAAAATTCGGACCGGAAGTAGCACTTTTACTCTTAGCGAGGAGCACTTTTTTTCGAATGTCTTGCAAAGTATGCATTCTATAGCGATTTATTAAGAGAATGAAAGTACTTAGAATAGAAGTTTGAATAAGTTTTGTATAAAAAAATTCTTAAAATTGTATAGTTTGAAACGCTCATACGTACCAGAAAGTCGTGTGGTGGCCACACCTCATTTTTTTGATATCTTGCGAAGAATGCATTCTAGAGCGATTTATTAAGAGAATGAAAGTACTTAGAATAGGATTTTGAATAAGTTTGGTATTAAAAAAATTCTTAAAATTCTATAATTTGAAACGCTCATACGTATAAGAAAGTCGTGTGGTGGCCACACCTCATTTTTTGTATAGGATTTTTGTATGAACTGAAGACCATATCTCACGATTCGAACAATGGATATGCGTAATTCTTTTTTACTTTCTTATACGTAGTATAAGGAATTATTGTGATGATGAAAATTTTCGACCTCGAGATTTTTGCATATGTCCACGTTTTGAAGTCCCCTGATACCGAAAAAGTGGTTTTCAAAAAATGTCTGTGTGTATGTCTGTGTGTGACCACGATAGCGGTCAAACCGCTGTAAATATCAATTCCGAATTTTGTATTTACGTGTATAATCTCCCTCTTGAGATCTGATTAGTTTTTCAGTAAAATCGGTAGACCGGAAGTAGCAGGTTAACTTCAGTGAAAAAATCGAATTTTGCCAATACTTCTTCAACTACTAAGTTTAAACAAATTTATAATGAATTCATATGTACTTAGAATTAAAATTGAGAACAATTTTATTTAAAAAGTTTTTCGAAATTCCTACCGGAAGTAGGTTTTTACTCCTATCGAAAATCAGTGTGTTGCGAGTATTTCGCAAATCATGCTTTTTAGACAGGTACGTTGCGGGTATAAAAGTATTTAGAACATAATTTTCAATATCTTTTGTATAAAAAAAAATTCAAAATTCAGACCGGAAGTACCACTTTTACTCTTATCGAATAGCGATTTTTTGCAAATATGTCGTAAGTTATGCATTCTATATATATTTATCAAGAGTACAAAAGTATTTAGTGCTAGATTTGCAATATTTTGTATATATGAAATTTCAAAATTCGGACCGGAAGTAACACTTTTACTCTTAGGGAGTAGCACTTTCCTTCGAATATCTAGCAAAGTATGTATTCTATAGCGATTTATTAAGAGAATAGAAGTACTTAGAATATGATTTTGAATAATTTTTGTGTAATTTTTTTTTTAAATTGTATAGTTTGGAACGGTTATACGTATAAGAAAGTCGTGTGGTGGCCACACCCCCTTTTTTGTTTTATTCGTTATGGTCTTCGAAAAGTTTTCCGGAAAAAAAAACTCGGGACAATTACAAATAAAAGTCGAAAAATTCAGACAAACTGCAAAAATCATAATTATTATATGCACTCTCAATCATTTAGATATCTACATATTAAGGTTCTCCGCTCTTGTTTGAAACCTATATAGTAGTCGCTGTAGATCGTCTTCTTTATTCGCCATCAAAATTGCGTCGTCAACGTAGCATAGAATCTTTATCGATTCAGACTACATAATGTTCATAACTATGCTAGGATCCGATAGGTGGCGCTGTAATCAAATTATTAACAAATTCTATATTTACAGACCAAAATGACTCATATCACAATATATGTTGGTTTAGTGGTAAAAAAGAAAATCATAAAATCTGGACCAGACAGGGGGCGCGGCGCTGTGGCCAACTCCTAGCGCCACCTACCGGAAATGGCAGAACAGTGTCTGCCGGGCCACCTAATAATAATAATAATTAAGAATAATAATAAAAATCCAGCAAATATTTCTGATGGTGTATAATTGTAGTCGAAAAAAATAAGCGAAATTAGATAAAAATACTACCTATGCCTTTCAGAGAAAAGAAAAAACTCAAAATAAATAAGTTCATTATATATTGTTTTAGTATTAAGTTAAAATTAAAACATAATAAGCAAATAATTAAATGAGAATCAATCAAATATCAAAAGCAGTATTTAACTAGAAGTATAATATTTATAATTTGCCAAGATAACAGGCTATATTCATTAAGACGTGTAAAATATATCTTTCTATGTTTTGTCATTCGATTCTTATTAAACACCTTATAATAAAGTCTGATGTCGTCTTTCATAAATCAGAAATCATCCAATGAATCTACTTAAATGACTTGCTTTCCTAATTTCATCATTTTGTTATTAATTTGTTATTCTTATTAAACGTAACTACACTGACACTATTTAAATAGAAGCTTGCTTTCATAATTGTCATTTTTGTTACGAATTTACTACTTTTAATTAATATAGCCTCCATGTTTGTTTAGGCTTAATATTTGGTAAATCTCGCTGTAGAGCAACCGTAGACACGTGTTTCAGACTCGTTGGTTATCGTCAGTACGGTGTAGCCAAGGAACAAGGTGGGAATCTTTGGAGATAGAAGCAATAACGGAAGACCATCAGAATGACAAACCGCTATTTGCAGCTTTTGATATACATAATTAATAAATATATATGTTAATTATTACCAGCTTAAACCAGAAAGTAACAGTGAAAATGTTTATTAAGTTTTAATAATGATATGTTCTTATAATCTCTTAAGGTACTTCTTTTTTATTCTTGTTATTTCGTTATATAATAGTAAAGGGCGGAATATATGCAAAGTGCATATATTTGCATATTTTGCATATTTTAACAAATTTCACAAAAAATTGCATATTTCGGCAAAAATAAAATTTGTGTGCATATTTTTATGTTTTTCGTTTTATGAAAAGATTAAGTGCGACCCTGTTTAGGAATTTCCAAGTAATCAGCTTGCCTAATGGAGAGCAGATGTGGTCTATTCTTTTATATTTATATTGTATAGTTTTTATTATTATATGGTTTATTGCCGGCATTTATTGGGTGTTTAGGAATTTCCAAGTAATCAGCTTGCCTAATGGAGAGCAGATGTGGTCTATTCTTTTATATTTATATTGTATAGTTTAGTTTGTCGATAGATTCCAGTGTGAAAAGAGTGATTTCGAAAATATTTTATTTCAAACGCCTAAAATGCCGAAAGCCGCTTCGTGGATTAAAAATTTTCCTGAGTTGGAGTTTAGTGGGGATAAAGTGTTTTGCAAAGTTTGTGCCAAAATCATTGTTTGTGAAAAGAAGTTCCAAATTGATCAACACTTGAAAACAGCTATGCATAAAGCTAAGTTGCAGAAAAATAAATCAGTGCCTGTTCAGCAGTGTGTGCAAACCGCATTTCAAAATGTCAAACCAAAGAGTGAAAAGGAGGTGTTTCATCAAGACTTATGCAAAGCTTTAGTCGCAGCAAATATACCTTTGAAGAAACTGCAAAATACACAATTCAGAGATTTTTTGCAAAAATATTGTAATCAAAACATCCCTGACGAATCCACACTTAGAAAGAAGAATGTGCAAACAGTATACGAAACCGTAATGGGAGAAATTAAAGTTACACTGGGCGATGATCATTTTTATATTATTGTTGATGAAAGCACAGACTCATGTGGTCGATATATCGCACATCTTATGATTGGAGGGCTTCAAGAAAATGAGCCAGGGAAACCATATTTAATATCTTCTAAACAGTTAGACAAAACAAATAATGAGACCGTAACTCGATTTATTCAGCAATCTCTATCAAATTTTTTTTTACCAAATCCAGTTCCAGTAGAGAAGTTTTTAGTGTTTTTGTCTGACGCAGCGCCAAAACTTAAAAATATTTTATCCCAATATGGTACATGTCACTTGTCTTTTACACGGAATAAACAGAGTTGCAGAAATTATTAGAACAGCATATCCCTTGGTGAACAAATTAATTTCAAATGTAAAGAAAGTGTTTTTGAAAGCACCTCTAAGAGTGCAGATCTATAGAGAGAAATTGCCAGGAGTTTGTTTACCTCCAGAGCCCGTAATTACTCGATGGGGAACATGGATTAAGGCCGCGATATTCTACGCAGACCATTTTGAAGCCATCAAAGACATAGTTTTAGATTTAGAAGACAATTCGCAGTGTGTAGTGCAAAGTCAAGCATTATTCAAAAATGTAAATTTAGCTAAGGAACTTGTTTTTATTAAGGTTAATTTTAGTTTTGCACCAGATATAATAACTTCGTTAGAAAGTAGGAATATAAGTTTAAGAGAATCAATTAATATTGTTGAAACTTTTTCCGACAAATGCAAAAAAGTTCCCGGTGATGTAGGAAATCAAGTAAGAAGGAAACTCGAAGTTATTGTGGGAAAGAATGAAGGCTTTAAGTATTTAATGGAAGTCAAAAATATTTTTGATAGTAAACCATCCAACGAAGTAATACCTTGGCCTTATAACTTACTACCCAAATTAAAATATTGCCAGATCACATCGGTAGATGTTGAAAGAACTTTTTCTTTGTACAAACATATTTTTACAGACAGAAGGCAAACATTTTTATTGGAAAATTTTGAAAAATATATCGTTATAAATGCATTTTATAATATTTCAGGTTGAAAATTGTACCTATTATGTTTTTCTTTTAATTTTACTTAAAATAAATAATTTTTGTAAGAGTCGGCGTTTCTTTATTTCCATTTTTCCATGTTATATTCAAGGCATATAATTGCATATTTTGACAAATAAATGCATATTGTTGCATATTTCAGAGAAAAACGATGCATATATATGCGCATATTTTATCTGAATTGACGTGCATATATTCCGCCCTTTAAGTGATGTTTTATATTCAGCATCTCACTTGATTTGTAATCTTACATAGCTTTCAGTGATAGTGAGAGAAACTAAAAACATTATGACTAATATGGATGTGCCTCAAGGTAGCGTTTTGAGCCTATTTTTATACCTATTTGATTTATATTAACAACATAATAATAATATTGTAATATTTGCTAATGATACAACCTTATTAGTGACGGATTTAATTACAGTTAGGTTTCCAATTTGGCAACTAAAAATTAAATACACTCAATTTGTATTTCAATGACAATGGTTTGGTTTTAAATAACGGAATACTCAGTTGATAACATTCGAAATTGTTAAAGGTGAAAAAAAATATTCAAATTGAATTAGGATCAATAAATATTGTGAAAGTCGATTTTTCGGCATAACAAAGACGTTTTTGAAAGGGAAGTTGATTTGTATGAATTATCATTAATATTTATTTTACAAATTCTTTATTAGATGGATTATTTGATTAAAATAATATTTTTTAACGTAAAACTATTATTATTAAATCTATTGTTTTATATACATAGTCGCACTTTACATTATCAACATTATTTAATACGATTTTTATATTCTTTTAAGTCAATTATATTATTTAAATGGATTATAGGAGATTGCCAGAATTAATTTTGCTAAGTATTAAATGTCCTAATTTTAGCAGGACAAACAGAACGGTATGAAATCATTGTTACGAGAATTATCATTGACAAAGTGGTTGTATTTGTAATAGTTGTCAGAAAATTGTATTTGTAAATCGTCTGTAAATAAAAATAAAGATTCGGATTAAAATACAATATATAGAGATTGATTGATTTGATGAATTAATATTAAAAAAATTAGATATTATAAGGAAATTAGTTAGATAGTTTAAAATAGGTATATAATATTTATTTTTAGAAGAAGGTAATTTAATATAGTTTATTACTGATATGATATATCTCTACTTTTCATTCATACATTCATAACAATAAAAGTAAGTCTTGCAATGTATAATCATGTACAATATTGTAACGTTTTCGGGTTCGCAATAAACAACTCGTGCAATTTATTTATTTAAAACAGTCTGTATATTCATACACTTGAAATTAATTACAATATAAAAATGTAAAACTAATGTATCACACTTAAACTACTACGATTTAAATTAACACAGGTATTTATTTACCAGTACTATTTATATGTCTGTAATATTTATATCTTTATTGCACTATAATAAAAACTGCATCGTATTTATATCACTTCTATTTATATAACACTCTAATATTTATGTCTTTTCTTCGGCTACCACTTAAGGAACTATTTATTTATTTCTTATCTTACTGTTCCGCACGAGACTACTTAAGGACTTTCTTATTCCGGAATTACTCATCCATCGGTGACCCAGCCGCCTTATATACACATACGAAACATCTGGAAGCATTCGCGTAAACTCCATCTTCCTCTCGATGTTTGTAGAACATTCGATAGACATTCTGTCTCTTTGCAGTACATATTTATTGCTTTACGATGTTTATCAGTCGCGTCGAGATGATTTACAACCTCTTTTTATTGCCGCTCGGAAGTGTGTCTTTCTTTTGTTGTCGCCCGGATGTCTACCGGTTTCGTTACAATATGTTCAATAATGATCGAAAGGCCGTTTGAATCGCCCGCGCTTTTTTTATGTCGAAAAGTTGGTGCTTCTAGAAGATATACCGATAATGATCAGTAGCTTAGTAGATTATTCCTATTAAAATTGCCACCAGCAATTTCAAGAAGAATGTCCCAACACAAAATTTACACATGATTGCTTTGTACAGCATGTTCGTCGTGTAATAGACAGATTTCGCAGAACAGGGAATGTTGCGAAAGGAAAATCTACAGGACGTTCTACAGTTCTACAGGTTGTTGCGGATATTAATCAAAGAATGGATGCGAGCCCTAAAAATCTTTACGGTGCTTATCAGCCCAAACAAATTTATCACTTAGTATCTGTCAAAAGGCTTGTAAGAAGTTCTTCATTTACATTTTTACAAAATAACTGTTACTCATGAATTGTTACCAATATGGATTTTCCTCGTTGTACCTAGTACTGTGAATGATTCAATGAAGTTTTAAACATGACGATATCTTGGATATTACTTTCTTCAGCAACGAAACATGGTTCTATCTCAGTGACTATGTAAATTCATAAAACAATAGAATTTGGTCTGCAGAAAATCCTCATATTTTCATAGAGACTCCGTTACATTCTCATGGTGTATGGTTAGCGATGTCAAGAAGAAGAAGCATCGGTCCTATCTTCGTTCATCAAAATATTGATTCGAATACTTATCAAAATCTAATTTTAAATTCCTTTATTGAACAACTTCACAATGATGAGTTGCAACGTCGTTATTTCCAACAGGATAGTGCTACAGCCCATACTGCGCAGGGAACATTAGATTATCTGCAACAGTTTTTCGGGGACAGATTGATAAGTAGAAACCACTGGCCTCCTCGGTCATCAGATTTGACCCGTTTGGATTATTTCATGTTTTAGTTATTTAGAGAATAAAGTTCATTCTAATCCTACACATACATTGGAGGAATTACAACATACAATTTCGGAAACTGTAAATGACATTAGACCAGAAATATTACACAATGTGTTCGATTATATGAAAAAAGGGGTGAATTGGAGTTTGATTTTACATGGGCAGCATTTTGAACAAATATTGCGATTTGCAAAATTTTAAAAGATAAATATCTTGAATGAGTGTTATACTTTTGTAATAATTTTGACCAAATGTTGTAATTTTCATTGACTAACCTAATCTGAAATTAAGATAGAGTACAATTTAAAATATCAGTATTGGAAAATAATTTTATTGTAATTATCTTTTAATAAATTAGTATATTTCACTAAAATTTCTCATTGTTTCATGCTACGCCTACGATAGTACTAGTACTTGGCACCAACTTAAAGCAAAAAATTAGGTGTGGCCACCACACGACTTTCTTATACGTATGAGCGTTTCAAATCATGCAATTTTAAAAATTATTGAATGAAAAAATTATTCAAAATCCTGTTCTAAGTACTTCCAGTCTCTTAATAAATCTCTACAGGATACATACTTTATGAGATATTTACAAAAAAATGCTACTCGCTAAGAGTAAAAGTATTACTTCCCGTCCGAATTTTGAATTCTCATTTATACAAATAATATTCCAAATTCAACTCTAAATACTTTTGTACTCTTGACAAATATATATAAAATGCATAATTTACGAAATATCTGCAAAAATCGCTATTCGATAAGAGTAAAAGTGTTACTTCCAGTGCGAATTTTGAAATTTCATTTATACAAAAAATATTTCAAATCCAACTATAAATACTTTTGTACTCTTGACAAATATATATAGAATGCATAATTTGCGAAATATTTGCAAAAATCGCTATTCGATAAGAGTAAAAGTGTTACTTCCGGTCCGAATTTTGAAAATTTTCTTTATAGAAAAGGTATTGAAAATTAAGTTGTAAATACTTTTATACTCGTAACGTACCTGTCTAAAAAGCATGACTTGCGAAATATTCGCAAGAAACTGATTTTCGATAAGAGTAAAAGACCTACTTCCGGTAGGAATTTCGAAAAACTTTTTTCATAGAATTTTTCTCAAATTTAATTTTGAGTATATATGGATTCTTTACAAATTTGTTTAAACTTAGTAGTTGACGAATAATTGGCAAAATTCTATTTTTTCACTGAAGTAAACTACTACTTCCGGTCTGCCGATTTTACTGAAAATCTAATCAGATCTCAAGAGGAAGATTGTATTCTTAAATATAAAATTTGGAATTGATACCTATAGCGGTTTGGCACACACACACACACACACATATTTTTTAAAAAGCACTTTTTCGGTATCAGGGGGCTTCAAAACGTGGACATCTGCAAAAATCTCGAGGTCGAAAATTTTCATCATCACAATACTTCCTTATACTACGTATAAGAAAGTAAAAATAGAAAGTGGGAAATGCAAACGCCTTTCATTCATTTATATACACTCTGTATATACATGATGGCTTATTCTCGTAGAGATTGTGGCGACTTCTTACTCTTCTTACTGTTCTTGTCGCTTTTGTAACGGCCTTATCTTCCTTTATAAGCTACTTCATGAAAAAAATTATTCTTGCTTTTGTAAACTCACAGTATATTATTTTGTTATTTTAGTCCTGTATTAGAAATTGTATGATTCTGTTGGGAAAATAAAATTTATTTTAATACTAATGACTGACGTGTCAAAAAGATTCTGTTTAAGAAAGTTGACAATGTAAATACTTTTCCAGCGAAAAATAAACAGATATTTGCTGATCTATTGTTTATAGGATTTGCTTTGTTAGATTGTCAGAAGTCAGAATAAATCAACTGTCTGGAAATATTACTTATTATCGTAAGAAAGCTTTAGTGTATGAAATTCAACGAAGTTTATTTCAGGAGTACCGAGTTAAAAATATTAGGTGTTAGTCTATTATTGTCTGGCAGCGTTAAGCGGGACGGTAGGGAATTAATGTTATGAGAATTTTCATCGGAAAAGTGGTTGTAAATTGTAAATACTTGCCAGGAAATGTGTGTGAATCGTTTACAAATAAAAATAAAGATTCAAGTTAGTAGTAGTAGTAGTGTTTATTGGTCATCAAAAAAATCTTTACATGACATGTCATAAAATACTGCAAATAGCAAAAGATACAAAAGATAAACATTTAAAAAACATATTAATAAAACATACAGATGTAGATATAAAAACAAAATACACAGTTGTTATCTAGGAAACGCCTGTAAACATCCTAGACACAAAAAACAAACAAAACAATCAAACATGTCACTTGGACATGGTACTACGCATATGCTTCCAAGTATTCGTCTATGCTGTAAAAACTGGCAGTGACCAATATTGTTTTTACACTTCTTCTAAAATGATTTAGACTCATGTCCTTTATGCTTTGTGGCAGAGAATTATAAAGTTTTACACCCCAGTAGTCAACTCCACACTGCGTAGCACTCAGTCTGTGATGTGGAACAACCAAAGCGCCAGAATTCCGTGTATTGTACTCGTGAAAGTTTCCATTTTGAGCGAATTTTGATTTATTTTCGTGAACAAATTTCACACACGAATAAATATAAATACTGACCACTGTGAGTATATTCTCCCGCCTGAAATACTCTCGACACGAGTCACTATACCCAAGTCCACATAGTGTTCTTATTGCCTTCTTCTGTAGGACTAAGACCTCCTTTGCTCTTGTAGACATGCCCCATATGAGTATACCATATGCAGCAATGCTGTGGAAATTCGCGTAGTATGCACTTTTTGCAGCTTGGTGCGTGGATACATTTTTAATTCTTCTTATTGAAAATATAGCTGTGCTTAGTCTGCTTTTGAGGATCTCTATGTGATTGTTCCAAGTCAGTTTATTGTCTATACTTAGACCTAAATACGTCACTACACCCTTCCCTTCTTCATTTTTAGAAAGTATGTCCATTGTCTGAGTCTTTTCCTGATTTAGCTTCAATTTATTTGCATTGAACCAAGTATCCGCATTCTCAATGGCTTTATCTTCAATGGATTGTTTTTCATTGTGTTTCCCACGGACCACGATCGAAGTGTCATCTGCATATATTATAGCCTTGCAGTTTAAGATATTAGCCGGTAGATCGTTTATGTACACAATAAACAGCAGAGGTCCGAGAATAGATCCCTGAGGCACACCAGTATTAACATTTCCCAATTTCGAATATCCATTCTGCCACCATACCATTTGAGTTTTGTCTTGTAGGTATGAGGCTAATAATTTATGGATCAAACCTCTCATGCCATAATGCCATAGTTTTGTCAGTAGGATCTCATGTGACACACAATCGAAAGCTTTACTTAGGTCACATGTAACAACTGCAGTACGTTCTTTTTCATCCCTTGCTTCATGTATGGATTCAATCATATCAATCATAGTTGTTATAGTAGACTTTCCAGCTCTAAATCCATGTTGGGAATCTGTCAGTAAGGTATGTTTCTCCATAAATGAAATAATTCTGTTTTTTATTACTGTTTCTAAAACCTTTGATAATACCGGTAGTATCGATATGGGTCTATAATTACTCGCAAGAGATTTATCGTCATTTTTATAGACAGGTACTACTTTAGCTGACTTTAGCTCCGTAGGAAATTTACCCTCATTTATACATGCGTTTACTATAATTGTTAGTGGATCTACTATTATTTCAATTAATCCTTTAAAAGAGCTACAGTAAAACCATATATGTCTTTGGACCTCTTACTTTTTAGATTGTGCACAATACTAATTATCTCATTTTGGGATACATATGAGAGGAAGCATGATGCTGAAGTATATTTCATTTTCCCATACAATATATCTTCCATGGTTCTTTCTCCATTTTCTCCTCTATCTATGCTGCTTTGTATACTGTCTCCAATTTTTATAAAAAAATTGTTTAATTCATCCGCGGTTAATTTCGTTTCCATATCCTGATTGTCCCTCTTATCTCTTCCTGTTTCTCTGTTGATGACATTCCATACTGCCTGCTGTTTATTTTCCGAACTCATTGTATAATTTAGATTGTAATTTCGTTTAGCTTTTTATTCCTTGTATAATCGCAGGGCATTTGGTGATCTCGTGACTGTATATACTGTGTGCCAAGCATCTAATTTGTTTTTTACAGCTTGCATTTCCTCACTGGACCAATTTATTTTACCTGGTGCCGTAACCAATTTATGCTTATCAGGAAAACATAGATCATATGTTTTTAAAAGTTCTTCATGAAACCGGGTGTACAGAACTTGAGAGTTTTTATTTTCGTCGTATTCAGGCCATGATTTTTTAGATAAATGCATTTTAAAATTTAAAACATTCTGTTCATTTATTTCACGTATTTTAATAATTTTTCCCTTACATATAGGTAGCTTTTCCCTTATCTCAACCATTATCATTTGTGCCTTGTGGTCCGACATATGTGTTTCCACCGTATTAACACTTACTATAGTTTTTTCATTTGTAAATATATTGTCTATGCATGTGCCATACGTTTTATTCATCCTCGATATTTCTGTCATGACAATTTCTAAGCCAAACGAGCTGCACATGTTTTCAATCATATTGCTATATTTACAATGTTGTTTAAAGTCGATATTAAAATCGCCCGCCAAATATATTATCCTATTTGGTGACGGTTCGGTCGCAATAGTCAGCGCCATGTCCAGTACTCCAGCAAAAACTTCCACATCACCACTAGGAGATCTATAAACGGAGATTATTACAATATTATTAGTTTTCATTTTTATCGTTGCAGCAGCAAGTTCGATTTGTGTCTCCTGCGATAGCGCAACAATTTCTGGAATTTCTCCTGTTATAAATGTATCTCTAATTAGTACTAGTGAACCACCACCTCTTTTACTCTCGCGGCAGTAACAGCCGCATATTTTATATCCGTCACATCGGAGTACCGTGCAAGTGTCTTCCGATAGCCAATGCTCAGTGAGACACATTATGTCAATTGAATATTCCGTTAGAAATAATTCTAATTGGTCTTTCTTTTTGAGTACGGACTGTATGTTTAAGTTACTAAATGCCATGATATTTTCGGTCGGGTTTATGTTTGTTCCTCTGTCAACTTTCTGTTTCGAAAATTCGCATTCCTAGGAAACGTAAAACGCCTTACCGCTGAACCAGTCGGCCACATGCTTGGGTCGTATACACGCGAGACACAATCAAGGGGAAATGATACTTTAAACGACGCTCTTATTTCCGTTTTTCTTAATAGCTCGCATTCGAAAACTATATCGGATGCAGTTTTTTTCAGGTGATTCAGTACATCATCCGCCGTTGTTTCGGCATCTAAACGGTCCACATGTAAATAACCTTTCCTCTTTAACGTTTTAACATCCGACTGTCGATTTCCAATAATAGGTTGATTTGACTTTTTCCTTATTTCGTGTTGTTTACTCCAAGTATTTTCATTTTTATTCGGACTTTTTGTATGGGCATCAACGGCATTCATGTCATCGTTTGGTTGTTTATTTACAATATTTTGAGGCCTGTCTGTAATCTTTTTGTTTTTAACGTCGATAACATCTTTATAGTTTTTCTTCTCAGTTTTAGGTGGCGCCTTATTATTTGTTGATTTTACCCGATCTTTCTCTTTTAACAGTGTTATTATTTCTTCCTGTTCCTCAGTTCTTTTTTCCAGATGGTAGACTAGCTTTTTCAACATAATATTTTCAATTTCATGCGCATTGTTTTTGTCGTCTTTCTCCGGTGAGGTTTCATTTCGTTGGTCCATTTCTGTGTCATGCAAGCTGATGGCAGACTCCCTTGATGTTTCACTTTCACTAATCAGTTTTGAAAAATTTGTCTCATTTAATTTTGATTTTTCGAATTTTTCTTCATTTAGAATACTTAGTCTTTCTTTGTACCTTTGTATTTCTTTCTCCTTTTGTTCACACGTGCACACTTTTGGGGTTATGTTTTCACAACATATCACTTTTCCGTCTTTGTCCACAAATGTACCGCAGATCTTTAGGATGCAGCTAGAATGATAACTATTGCCACAAACCGCACACTTTACGTAGATTTTTACATCTTTTGCACAACGATTGCAAGTAATATTTTCACTAACAATACGAGGCGCCATTATTCACCTCACTCTTGTAGTACTGTTCTAAATATAATACATACCGTTTGACTGAAATAAAAGTAGATATAGGGAAACACAAACACGCACACAAGTGCATGCAAACATGAAATGGAGGGGTACGATAGTAGGGGACTACAGATGAGTTCATATCGGGCGTGATATCGGGACACCGGGGTACCGAGGCTTTAGTGCACAACGTGTCTTTTAGTATGCAGTGAATTAACACAACCTTCTGTACGAAATTGTTTCACAATCTTATGGATAGCTGGCACAGAGGGAGGTGGAAGATTTTCATACGCCGCAACAAATAAATTTTGCACGTCTTTGTACGAATTATCCTTGGCATACCATAACACAATCTGTATTTTTTCCTCGACAGTTAAGGGCATTTTATTTTAATATTTGCGAGTCTGCTCAGATACAATGTAACGTTCACGCTCTAAAGTTACGGAACGAATGTGTTGTCCCCGCTTTCGATCTCCCCACTATCTCCCCACACCACCGGTCTTATACATAGGTACATGTTTATGTGTGTGTATTTGAAGATGCATATTAACTTTTAACTACGACAATCTGTATACGAAGAATACTTATAATTTAATTGGGTCTGCACGGAGTATTATATCGCATGCAGTATATACGATGACCGAATTATCCGTTTCGGGGGCCTAAAAATATTTCCAAAGAGGTCAGAGCTTCCTCAAAAAATCAGCCTTTGCGCCTTTGCGGAATCAATCATCATTGATTGATTCCGCAAAGGCGTAATCGAAAAATTTTAATGAAGACATTGTCACGCTTCCGGTCAAGACGCTGATTGCATACAACGACGTATTATACTTGTTAGTCAGTTTAGAGCAATGCCTTTCCCACGACAGGCAGTAGTCCAGCGTTAGGCCGAAAAAAATGATTTCTGACATATCCTTGTTGATACCACTCAGTCTAAGCGATAACTCAGATACCGTCAGAGCTGATACCACATACGTAGTATCATCAGCATACTGTGATAGAATACAATTCGAAAAAGACGCCTGTAGGTCATTTATATACAGCGTCGGGCAAAAAGAGCGGAACACCGAATTTATGGCTTAGCTAGCACTTTTTCGAAAATTTAACCTAAATTAAAGTTTTTGTATATTTTATGTATTATTTATTGGTGTTTGCAGATTTTCCGTTTTTGTCACATTTTTGGAGGTATAATGTCACCGGATAGTATTTTAAATGAATCAGCCTGTATTTATATTTTTTTTTGAGTTTTTTCCTGAATTCACTAATACCAGGTTTAGTGGGTCTCTGACTTATGGTTTCATAAGAAAAAAATAAAATGTAATGGCACCTATACTCCATTCAGTCTAAGAATAAAGCATTTGGAAAGATAGGGCTTAAAATAAACGTTTGTGATTGGTTGAAATCGAGTGTGCATTTACACCGGCAAAATAATCGCATTTAGCTCGTTCTGTCAAAAATTTGTTTACTGACAGTTTGTTCAAAGATTTTGTCGATTTCCGTATTTTACATAGTTATTTGTTGTTAATATTCTTAAAAAATAGTTCTTCTTAGAACTCGCAAGTGAAATATTCATTTGTTAAGGTATTTTATCAATTTCGTTAACTTTCTTTTCGTAATCGCTAATATTCTATAGTATGGCGGAAGCACTTTTACCAGGTCCTTCAAAAAATCGTAAAGGGAAACACATAAGATCTGGACAAAGGCAAATGGCTTATAATGTGTACATTAAGGATAAAAACAATATGTCTAAAACAGCTGCAGTCAATCAAACAGCAGAGGAAGTGGGTATTAATAGGAATACAATGTACTGCATTATTAAAGAAATGGAATTATATGGAGTTCCAATTTCTCCTCCAAGAAAAAGAAATTATCGTCATACTTACAATAAATTGGATGAAGCACAAAAAAGTACAATTAGACGACATGTGCATTCCTTTTTCTTGAGGAATGAGTTACCAACTTGTATAAAAATGTACGTAAATGTCAAAATATAATGATATCAGATATGTATATCCCTGCTATCCATCTGACAGTAAACATATGTTTTACTTGTTTTCAAAATACAAAGTTCATCGTGTGTAAACTGTGCTCATATTGTAGCGCCATCTACTTTATTCTTAGACTGAATGGAGTATAAATATTTATTTAATAAAAACGAACGACAATAACTGAAAATTCCACGTACATTTATTTACAATAGGTGTTCAAGCTGAAAACCTTCGGCTGCCTGACAGTATCCTAATCTGTCAACAAATGACCTTAGTAAATTTTGTATCATTTCAGGTGTTGTACTATTTTGTACCGCCTCTTCGGCCCACACATCTCTGCGGAAATACTCTGTTCAGGTATTCCCTAACACTAGCCGCATAAAGTGGAGCACCATCCTACTGAAACCAAATTTCTTCTGATAACTGTAGCTGATTAATACGATTGGGAAACAAACGAATTAATTCTGGAACTATCTGATCGCGTAAAAGTTGTAAATATCTATCACCATTTAATGTTTCTTCTATAAAAAAAGGTCCAATTGTATTTTCTCTAACTATTCCACACCACACGTTCACTTTTTGTCGATATTGTGTGTGACCTTCTTCCATCTAGTGCGGATTATTATCCGACCAATACCGGCAATTATGTCGACTTACAAATCCGTTAAGGCAAAATGTTGCTTCATCGGAAAACACAATGTTATTCATAAACATATTATTCATAACATTTAAATTCATGATGTCTTCGCAAAACTGCATTCGTTTATCAGGATCATCTTCATTTAATGCTTGGTGTAATTGCACTTTATAAGGATGAAATCTATTTCTTTTAAGTATCCTTTTTACATATCTCTCACTAATATCGTTATTTAATGCAAGTTTTGATATTCAATTTTTAGGTTGTTCGTGTACACTTAGAATTACATAAAGTTCATTATCTTCATTTGTAGTTGTCCTCTTTCGTCCATTACCGGGAATATTTTTTACACTGCCAGTTTCGTTAAATTTCTGTAAATTCCGAGACACTGTTGACTTTGAAATTGGAGAAATTCTGTCAGGATATGTAGCATTAAATAAATCAGCGGCTTCTTGTAAAGGTCTCTTTCTATCTCCAAAATCAACAATCATCAATAAAATAATTCTTTCACGTTCACTTAGTTGAGACATGACTAATAATGTATTAATGTCAAATAATTTGTAAAATCAAATGTAATAAAAGAACTTAAACAAACTGGAGTTTTTGTACCTAATAGTGTTATTCGAATGTACGTTTTTACTTTGACAGAACTCAGAAAAAAATATTGTAGATAAAAGTTTTTGGTATACAGGCCAATCCAAATTAAGTGTTCACCATTGGTAACTTTGTTATTATTAAAGATACAAGATTGTTTAAATTAGCAAACTTGTAGTACTTTTAACGCTCTTTAAGATGGAAGAATAAAAAAAACAAATGAGCAACGCGTTTTCGAGTTTTGCCGAAAAATATTTTTTTTTCAAATAGAAACCCCTGTATATTATATCATTTTCTGCTAGAACTTTAATTTTTAAACAAAAAATCTTATAAGAAATTTTTTACTGGGATTAAAAATACTTGAGTTATAATGAATACACAAAAACAGCTAAGTCAAGTGCATTTCTATGTATCTATGAAAACGATGATAAGTCTTTCTACCAAACGTCAAATATTAGTACAGTTTTATTAGTTTTTCACTCATAAGTTTCATTGTGCTAGTTATTAATTTGACAAAAAATGATTTTTACCCATTCAGAAAAGTGTGATATGTTAGAATCTTATTTAGTGTGCAGAAAATCCTCTAGGAGGGCAAAAGAACACTACGCTGAATTATATCCACTCCGAACACAACCACATGAGCAATATTTTCTGAGACTTTACCGAAAATTTAGAGGCAATGAGAGTGTTTTTGCCAAAACAAGGACAAAAAGGACTTTTATAAAAAGCGAGGCCACGGAAATTGCAGTTATCGCATATTTTGAGGCCAACCGTGAGAATTCCATACTAGATATTGTCAATGAATCTGATTTGAGTCACGGCACTGTGCATAGGATTCTGAAGAAACACAAATTCATTCCTTATAAGTACAAACCAGTTCAGGTTTTTTTGCCAGGGGATCCAGAGAGAAGAATGTTTTTTTGCCACTGGTATCTTAACTTTTGTCGCCAAAATGTAAACAACTTTCGTTATATTTTATGGACCGATGAATCGAATTTCTCAAATTCTGGAATGTGCAATAAAAAAAATCATCATTACTGGTCAAAGGAAAATCTTCTTTTAGTCAATCCAAGACGTCCACAAGTCCGTTTCAGTTTTAATGTTTGGTGCGGTTTAATCGGTTCATGGATTGTTGGTCCTTTCTTTTATGAGGGCACTCTAACTGGTGAAAGGTACATAGAATTTTTGACTGAAATTTTGAATAATTTGTTAGACGATCTGGATCTCATAAGTAGACAGAATCTGCATTTTCAGCAGGATGGCGCACCTGCGCACAACTACAGAGGTACTCATCAACTTCTAAATACTATTTTTAACACTTCATGGATTGGAACAAATGGTGCTATTCAGTGGCCTCCCCGATCGCCAGATTTAACGTCGCTTGATTTTTTTTTATGGGGTTATTTAAAGAACCAGATTTATAAGCAAAGGTACGAAAACGTAAACGCCCTAAAGATTGCAGTTAGTGAAAAGATAAACCAAATAGATGGTAGGACCATACTGAAGGCAGTTCGAGAAGTTCGGAAGCGTGTACAAAAATGTATTGAACTACAAGGTGGTATTTTTGAACATCTTCTATGAAAAAATCAGTGATTTTTATTGTCTTTTAATGATAAGTTTATGTATAAAATAAAGTTTATAAAACTAATTTAGCTGTTTTCGTTTATTCATTATAAGTCAAGTATTTTTAATCCCAGTAAAAAATGTCTTATAAGATTTTTTGTTTAAAAATTAAAGTTCTAGCAGAAAAAACAGGGGTTTCCATTTGAAAAAAAAATATTTTTCGGCAAAACTCAAAAACGCGTTGCTCATTTGTTCTTTTTCTTCTTCCATCTTAAAGAGCGTTAAAAGTACTACAAGTTTGCTAATTTAAACAATCTTGTATCTTTAATAATAACAAAGTTACCAATGGTGAACACTTAATTTGGATTGCCCTGTATACCTACTGCGATAATTACTTAGAGCCGATATCATGATAAAACTTAATGCTGCATTAAAAGTTCATGTCACCTTTAAGCGAGAAATGAATTTCATGATCATTTGTTAAAGTTAATGGACGCTTTAATTAATAGAACTTTTAGTTATTGTCGTTCGTTTTATATTAAATAAATATTTAGGTGCCATTACATTTTATTTTTTTCTTATGAAACCATAAGTCAGAGACCCACTAAACCTGGTATTAGTGAATTCAGGAAAAAAAATATCTACTCAAAAAAATATAAATACAGGGTGATTCATTTAAAATACTATCCGGTGACATCATACCTCCAAAAATGTGACAAAAACGGAAAATCTGCAAACACCAATAAATAATATATAAAATATACAAAATCTTTAATTTAATTTAATTTTCGAAAAAGTGCTAGTTAAGCCATAACTTCGGTGTTCCGCTCTTTTTACCCGAACCTGTATATTAGAAACAAGGTAGGACAAATAATTGAACCCTGTGGCACACCATTGTTTATCTCTGCACGTCATGAGATATAACCTCCACACTTATGACCGATGGTGTCCCTCACCGAAATAACATGAAATCTTCCAGACAGATACGACTTAAATATATCTAACGTCACACCACAGACACTGTAACACTCCATCTTATCGTCGTAGCATATGACGTTGAAGGCTTTAGTCAAGTCGAACAATATTCCAGCCGTCACATTGTTCTTATCTAGATTATTATAAATGAAATTCAAGATGTTATAAATTGCATTCTTGGTGGATTTACCCGAAACAAAACCAAACTGAGTAGAGGCCAAAATGTCATTACCAACCAAAAATATTACCAATCTAGAATTTAGGATCTGTTTATATAGTTTGCTGTTTTCCTTTTTTAAACAAGGTATAATTTTTGTTTTTAGACTGTCAGGAACAATGCCACAGCAAATTCACTGTATATGGTTTTCATGTCAAACGTTGAAGACAAAGTTAATTTTTTCACTGAAAATCTGCTATTTTTATTTGACAGATATTCACCTGTCATTACACATAGATTCACCATTGTTAATTTCACTAAGAGATAAGAGCAAAATAAAATTTTGTTGAACTAGAAATCCACAAGACATGGTCCGATTACAAATCATTAAGAAATGTAACTACAACATCATTAAGGTTGGAACAAAGAGAATACTTTAATTTCATCTCGCAAAATGCTGATACTAAATTTATGGAATAATCTACGTACATTAGGAGTTTCCAAAAGCAGTTCCACTAACATTCCAGAACATCTGTGGAAACCTGACTTGATAAATAATTACTCTGTTGTCTAATCTTCACTCTTGAAATATAGAATGGTCTCACTTAATTGACCTGTATATGAAATCCACTGCTTCTGGGTGTGACGGTCTGTATATGTTACGGTACTGCTACCCCACTATATTATAGTCTATTTTTTAATTCGGAGGAGTGTTTTTAAATTGAAGCGCTAAAAAGGAGGCTTGCTATTTGTCAGTTTTCGGGAAGAATTACAATATGGAAATTTTACATGTCTACGGCCGCCATACTGTTACAACAGCTGTTATTGTATACATCGTTAATTTTGTCAGTGCGTTTCTGTTCAATTTTTTACGTTCAATTTGCGTTATAATAGTAAAATAGTTCTTTTAAGAACTGAATCGACTGATATACTCTCCGTGTAAATCATTTTCATAGCGTTTTTCTTGGATATGGAGGAAGTAGCAAGCACTTCTGGATCGCAAATTTCCCCGTTGAGCAGACGAAAATTTGTGATCTTGGGACATCTATCTGTTGTTGAGAAGCTGAATATAGTAAATATATTCAAAAAATTACGTGCTGATAACCCCAGAATGACGATTACTGCTATTGTCGCAAGAATATCGAGTATGAATTTTTTTTATAAAAATGAGCTTCCTACACTTGATAAAGTGCTGAATGAAATCAAACAGCGTGATTATTTGCCACAGATGAGCCGTTCAACATTATACAAATTGATGAAAATGATAAACTTTAGGTCAGCGCCAATGTTCTAATTAATATGCAAAAAAAAATGAGTATATAAGTACTCAAATTTATATTTTACATGCTTTGATATGTTAGAATAAATATGATATATGAAGAGGAATCGAAAGAGTGTTTCGATAGAACGTGATGATATAATTAGGTGGAGAAGAAGATATTTGATGACAATTAAAGATTATCGTCGTCAAAATCGGCCAATTTATTATTTAGATGAAACATGGCTAAACGAAGGTCATACCAAACAAAGAGTTTGGGTAGATGGCAATATAAGAAGTCGACGACAGGCATTTAATGAAGGACTGACTACAGGCTTACGTAATCTTGCAGGGAAGGGAAGACGTCTCATTATTTTGCATATAGGATCTGAGGCTGGATTTGTGGAGAATGGTTTATTGATTTTCGAAGGAAAAAAGACAACCGATTATCATGAAGAAATGAATGCAGAGGTGTTTGAAAGATGGTTTCATAAAATATTAACAGTGCTGCCAGACAATGCTGTTATTGTTATGGATAATGCTACATATCATAGTCGTAAAATTGAAAAAATCCCCACAAAAAATTCTAGAAAACTCGATATGCAGGCTTGGTTGAATTCAAAAAATATTGAGTACAATGAAGAGATGGTTCGATCTGAACTTCTTCACCTAATTCGTCTAAATAAGGACCAATATAATATACATGTGACAGATGAGATGGCCAAAAGTTGTAACAAAACTGTTTTGAGGTTACCACCCTATCACTGCGAACTAAACCCAATCGAGTTGGTGTGGGCTCAAATAAAAAATGAGGTGGCAATTAAGAATACTACATTTAAATTAGCTGATGTGAGGATACTTTTACTAAAAGTAATCCAGAATATCACTACGGACAATTGGAAGAAATGTGTAGGCCATGTGATTAATGAAGAAAGAAGAATGTGTGAGTTAGATGGGTTGGTCGATGATATAATCGAGCCATTTATTATATCAGTGGGTGAAGATAGTTCAAGTGAAATGGAAAGTGATAGTGAATAATTATAAATTGTTACTGTTTCATATGTATATGCTATAATTAACATTTGTCTAAATTGTTGTTCACTTGTATATAATAATAAAAAATTGTGAATAATTATATGATTTATATGTATATGCTATAATTAATATTTGTCTAAATTTTTGTTCGCTTGTAAATAATCATATAAGAATAAGAACCATCTGTGTTTTCTTTTTAAATTTGAAAATATACAAATCACCTTTAAAACTTTTGATTTAAGCATTTCACTTACGATGATGATTCCTTTTTATTTCAAATTAAAATTATCTAATTTTTTAAATACATTTTTAATTAATTACTTGACTACTATTTATATAAAATCGTCGCTAGTTTTAAAACTGCCGCCAAAAAGTAATTTTCCAAAATTCCATTGTGTAAACGCTCCTTTTTATTTTACTCCTCCGAATTAAAAAATAGACTATACCTTATATTAATCACATAATTAATACCTGCTTAACAGAGGGCGTACTCTCAGATAATTTAAAATGTGCTGTTGTTCATCAGCCGCCTAAGGTTGCAGCCCTTGTAGAATGACTTAAGGTCTATAAGTATCCTACCAGTCCCCTCAAAAATTATGAAAAAAGTAATGCCGTCACAATTAAAGGAATACTTAAATGTATTGAATGTTTTACCATCTATTCAGTCAGGATTGCGAGACAGCTCTATTGAAAGTGACTGATGATTTTATACAGTCGGGTTGGTTTCATGTCTAGTCTTACTAGAATACAGTAAAGCGTTTGATATAGGGTATTATTGGTCATCTTAGAGAGTAATGCGTTTACCGGTGCATCATTATCACTTTTTGGAAGTTATCTACGCAATCGAAAGCAATAAGTCAGTATAATCGGAAGCTCCCCTGAGTCACTCGCTGTTACACATGGGCTTCCTCAAGGATCTGTTGTTGGTTCGATTTTGTTTTCTATATATACTTTTTTTTTCTCAGGTATTCTTTATTGCAATGCACATGCGTATGCTGACGATATTCAGCTTTATTATTCTTTTGTACCAAATAGCTGGAGATATGTTGTTGCTAATATTAATTAGAGACTTGCGCTGTCTCTGTAGAGTATCCACAGAACATGGTCTTACAGTAAATACGGATAAATCAAAAGTGATACTTTTCGGTTCTGTGAAGCCTTGTGGTAATTTCTCTCGTACTTTTAATATTGAAATTGATAAGATATATACTAATTGTGGATAGTGTGAAGAGTCTGGCAGTGGTTATGGTCAACACTCATACGTACAGACACCAGGTCAATGGATATATTCGCAATGCTTATATAAATTTCAAGAAATTGTATCTTTACAGGCATGTATTTAACGAAACCATCAAGAAAAACTTTTGCGATACTTTTATTCTCTTTCAATTTTCATACCGTATTCCAATATATTACTCGCTTTTAGAAAAGTTTACGCAAAATCGCATACAAAAAGTACAAAACGCTTACTTGAGATTTATATATGTCATACGGAAGTTTGACCACATCTTCCACAAACTTAGCTCTGCAAGATGGTTGAATATGCATGATAAAAGGGAGCTTCGGTGCTAGACTTTGTATAACAAAAATATTATATTGAAAGAACCACCAAATTTATATCAAAAGATCACCTTCAGAACGAATGATCATAACCTCACCAGGACGTTTAGAGGTATAATTTCTCCACCACCACATAAAACCGCTCTATATCGCTTGTTAGTGAAAAAGTGTAGTAAACTTGATGAATTTAGTAAATTTAGTGAAAGTAATATTAATGGTTTTTATTTATTTTTTGTGTATTTTTTGAAAAAAGAATGCAGATTAGAATATTCATTTTGCAGCTGTGGTGGGTCATCGAACTTTACCTTAGGCATTCGATATTATATTACCACCTTTTCTGTTCAATATCCAAGGTTATGGTAGCAGCAGCTGAACTTCGACTATTTTACTGTTAACTTTAAGGGGATATTAAAGCGGTCGAGAAAGCAAGATATCGAATTTATCAGTTTTTTTTTACTATTGTTCAAGATAAAAATGTGAAATTTTCTGTACAACTCCAATATAGATATGAGTACACGGGAAGGTTGTCAGATTATGTAATTTTTTGTCACAACCATCTAGTTTTTTTTATTCCAAATTAGAGTAAAATGTACGTGTGTTACTCGGTCAAAATATGACATAATTAAATGAAATTGATCAAAACGGATGTAATTCCCTTGTAGACAAATGTTTTCTTGTGAGATATAGCTTTTAGAATTGCGGAAAAAATTTTAATTTGAGTATTTAAATTAAGAAATTCCGGAATGGTGCGGTACTGAATTATTTGTATTTTAGCAGCGTCTTCGGCTGTATTACTTTCTTATACGTAGTATTTTTTCTCTATACTCGGGTGACCGAAAACAACACATTCATTTCAAATATATGAGAATGAGATGGCTTGCATTTGGTTCCTCCTACGGGCCAACACCAAATCGACTTTAATATCCTCTTAACTTACTTTTTCATATCACTGTATCTACGTTGATTATATACCTGTTGACCTTCTTTTGTGTTGCAATAAACACACTTTATTATTATTATTATTATTATTACATAAAATCACCGACGTATGTCAGAATCAAATATGATATGCCATCAATACTAGACGATTTTTAGGTTTAACGTAACCTATAACTTGTCGAAACTCTTCCATTTCTGTAGGTACCAAAAAAAAGTGTTATAGGATTTATTTTAATAGATTTGAGAAATTATTAATAAAAATATAGATATAAGCAAATGATTTGGACAGTTAGACGTATATACAATATTTATTTTCAGAGTTAGTCTATATTTTAGTGGGACATATATGCTAATTACTTTTCATAATTATAATGAATCGAAGAAATTCTATTTAAGAAACTAAAGAATAAAACTAGCTGATCCATTGCTGTTTATACGATTTAATTTGTAGAATTGTCAGTAGTCAGAATGAATTGACTGCCTGAAAATATTACTTATTATCTTAAGAAAGCTTTAGTCTATGAAATTCAAAGAAGTTTATTTTAAGAGTACCGAGTTAAAAATATTAGGTGTCAGTCTATTATTGTCTGGCAGCTTTTAAGAAGACGGTATAGAATCATTGTTATGAGAATTTTCATCGACAAAGTGGTTGACTTTGTAATACTTGCCAGAAAGTTATATTTATACATAATCTGCAAATGCATATGTAACAATTACATTTATAAATACATTAGGATACTTGAAAATAACGTAAGGAGATATATGATTAAAAAACCTTTTGAAGGACATAATCATTATCTTTCTAGGAAATGAGTTCATATTTGATTGTATGTGAAATATAGCGTGTCCCAGAAATAGTATTTAAAACATTTCGGTTAAACTAGATGTATTACTTATATGCCTATAGGAAGAGTTATTTGTTTTAAAATTTAAAACATTGGCGATTTTAACAAGAAAAGAAAAATGTCAAATATCCTCTTGCTTTCATAGTATTGTGATGAAAACGTGGTTTTTGCAATCATCCACCCTCTCTCTATGTTTGTGTCCGTATTGTCTTTTGATCTGCAATTATAAGGGCTTCCCAGTTAGAGTTTAAATTGAACTAGGTCAATATGACCGGGATCAAAATGAACCCACCCTCGCTGGAACAAGTAATTATTAAGAAGTCGAGTAGTTCACCTAGTGGGGGCATAGCTGAATAATAATTTGTTTATAGGTAAGTTTAATTATATTTTAAATAAAATACCTAATATATAAACAAATAAATCATATGCACTACAAAACATGCAATAACCAAATTACATTTGATATAAAACACAACGGAGCATGTGTGGGTCGTTCTGAACCAATTTCAAAGCTGGTCCAAGAGGGGCCGGAGGTAAGTAACACCGGCGCCAAGAACATCAGAATGACACTAACAAAAGGTACAAGCGGGGGTAGTAGATCTTGCGATTGGGGTAACTCTGTACTTACTCTAATCCTAACGCGAAAGCGCTTTATATTACAAATATAAATACTGTTATATCTTTAATAAATGTATAAATAGGACGCATGATTTGCAAAAGACAATTTTTATTAACTTTTGGTGCGCTTCTCCATAGGATTAAAGTGTTAAGTACTTAGGGTGCGAATTTAGCCAATTTTTGTAAACAAAACGTATTATTAATATAAATACTGTTATACTAATATAATATACTAATATAATTTTTTTTTTGATAAGTGCAAATGTGTAATTTTCGTTTCGAATTCTGAAATTACACAAATGTTTGCCCTTTCCAATCCTGTTAAATTTCTCTTTATCACATAATTAGGGCTCCAGCATGTACAAAATTTTGCCTACAATAAGCACTCTGTATTTTAATGTTTGACAAGGCGACTTTTTCGTAGTCAGGAAACTTTAAAACGAGGACCCTGTAGAAATACCGAGGTTCAAAATGTGCATCACTACAATATATATCTAATAAAAAAGTAAAATGGATTTTGTGTTTTTGTGATGCTTATTGTTTCAGCACAAGTAATCACGTCGCTTGGGAAGCGATTCGCTATGTGATTGATATTGCTTTTCATTGAAATGTTTAATAATTTATTAATAACTTATATATGTATATTTAAATGCAGTTGGTTTATTGTATATTTTATGTACGTTATATTAAAATTGAACAGACCTAATGGAAATTTCCTATATGTGGGTATTCGTATTTAAGTTTGAATATACCAATCGTTTTGGGAGGGGTTTTGTAAGTTTCCGTACCAGAAAAGTGGGGTGTAGTTAAGATTATTGTATTGTATCGATCGCCAGCATATCGTAAACAAGCTTAAGTTTTGTATACGAATAAAATATGTACTTGTGATTACATTTTGGATGAGGATAAATAAAATGTTCTCATCAGAAACGTCGTTTCATAGAAGTGAAAACCCAGCCGCATATATCAAACATTATAATTTATATCATTAGAATATTATGTTGTCTCAATTGTATCCATTGCTTTTTCGAACCATCTTGTCCTCTTGGATTTTATTAATTTCGTGCTATCTTTTGTGATTTCCCTGTTTTAAACCATTTTATTCTAACGGTCTTCTTTTTATTTTTTCATACAACTCGTCCTTTTCTTGTTCCGATGTCTTCAGTATGCATACGCATTTATGAGTGTGATATTCGTTATATCGTTTTTCAATCTTATGTATGAAATCCTTCCATTTATTCTCTTAAATCCTAATAAGTTCCTTCTCGCTTGCTTACCTATATCATAAATCCTGTTCCATTCTGTCCTTGTTCGTCCTCACCTCCATACAACAGTGTGTATTCTTCCTACCTTCTTCCTTCTTTTTTCCTGCAAAGCCAGTATTTCTATTTTATATTGTATCATTTTTCTAGCGGCTTCTTCCATTTTGCCTATAACTAATATCGTTCTTATACTAAGTTTCCATTTTTATTACTGCCTTTTACTTTTTCTCTTTCCTTTTATGATTCTCCTTGTTTTTCTTTCCATAGCCTTGTCATTATCTTCTTCATCTGTCCCTCTTTCTTCGCTGACTAGTTATTTGGTCAAGTTGTTGATTAATTTCTTGACTTTTTGAAGATCTCTCACTTGCCGTACGTCTTTTGTCACTGTGATTTTCCATTCCTTTATTTTCCACCTCCTCCAGACCGTATACTTCGCCATTTACAATCAACTTATTATATCTGAGTGAGACTCTTGTCCTTGTTGCTTTGCCAGTTTTAACTGGAGTATCAAACGTTTCCTACCGACTTGAACTTTTTTCTTGAAGTCTTTGTTACTCCAGACGTCTGATTCCTTTAGTTTTTTTGGTCTGTTTATATATTTCCATTTTCTTATTCCACATTTGCAGCTTAACAAGTATTGGTCTCTTCCTATTTGGCTTGAAGGATCCCAGTTTCATGATTTTATTGATGTCTACGTCTGAATTAATGTCTACTCTAATTTTTCTAAAGAATCCCACCACCTTCTCCCTTACCTCCCAGATGTTTTTCCTCCTCTATATCTGATATAACTTGTATTATGACATTTTTCCCCGTATCTCCCATTCAACTTTGCCAATTCTTTCTTCATGTTCGCTGACTGTCATTTTTAATTGTTGGTTTTTCTGTTTCAGCTCGCTAACTGCTTCAGCATCCTTATCTAATTTCATTTCGATAGCTGTTAGTTTTGTGTTTAATTGCGAAAACATTCTTTTTATTTCTTCCGTATTTTCCTTTTCAGAACCCATATTTATTGTCCTTCTGTTTTCATATACTATGCATTTAGAGTCAGGATAGGGAAAAGAATCAGAGCTAAAGATTGGACCTCAGTTGGGTTTTAACAATAGAGATTTGGAAAGGATTGATTTGTTTACTTTATTTTTCAAAACTCTGTATATTATAAAAGACTATTGAAAGAAATGTTAAAGTTGTTTATAGAGAGAAACACGAAAAAAACTCACTTTAAAAACCTGAACGAAAAACTTACTTTAGTATTTCTTCTGTTCATCAGTTGTTGTTCTGGGTTATTTTATTTTAGCACACTTTGCCACCGTACAAGAGCCACAACAGTAGCAAATTCAAATAGTTTGGAAAATTTTCCGTCTGTCCATACTAAATTTGATTTCTTTTAAGCTTTTTACACTGAGGTTTACACAATTTTCTCGTACTGTTCACTATAACACTTGTGTACACTTACAGCGACATCAATACACCCCCCTTTTTGTCTAGCACTCTATAAAAGAATCAGACAGGTCCTTATATTTTCTTTACTCATCTGCAGACCTCTCGCGATAAGCTAATAACTTAGTGCAATAATTGGAGAATAAAAATCAACAGCGAAAATTCTCAGGCCATCGCTTTTAAAAGAAAATCGAAACCTATAGTAGGGCAACTCTGTATCAATCATGAGCAATCCCCTGGTCACCTCACATCAAATACCTTGGAGTCACCTTTGATATCAGACTACTTTACAACAACCACATGGCCAATACAGTAAAAAATGCCAAGCCCGCAAGAGGAAAACTGTTGCCACTTCTAGGCAGATAAGCTCCCTATCTTCTCATCTCAAGCTCAGAGTCTACAAACAAATCATCCGCCCAATCATGACATACGCAGTCCCTACCCATATGGATAAAGGCCGCTTCATATCACATTCGCAACCTCCAAACCACTCAGAACATTATGCAAAGAATGATGTATTGTGCTTCATGGTATATGAGAAATGTCCAACTACACTCCGAAGCAGAAATAATGAGCAATCCCCTGGTCTCCTCACATTAAATGCCTTTGAGTCGTCCTCGATATCAGACTACTTTACAACATCCACATGCACAATACAGTCAAAAAAGCCAAATCCGCAAGAGGAAGACTGTGCTCACTTCTAGGCAGATAAGCTTCCTATCTTCTCATCTCAAGCTCAGAGTCTACAAAGAAATCATCCGCCCCATCATGACATACGCAGGCCCCACCTATATGGATAAAGGCCGCTTCATATCACATTCGCAACCTCCAAACCATTCAGAACGCTACGCTAAGAATGATTTATCGTGCTCCATGGTATATTGACAAATGTCCAACTACACTCCGATGCAGAAATCACCATACTCGAAAACCACATTTAGGAAATGGCCAGAGAATTTAATAGTAAGATGGAAAATCACACAAATTCCAGCATCTCACAAACCTTAAGCTACGATCCAACGAGAATTTTGAAACACAAATAGGCTAGCATTCTCATGAGATGAAGAAAACTACTACAGCTCACAGCTGATAATCAGATGAACCTCATCCAAAATAGTTGTAAAAAGATTCGGCTTAACACGACCCCCCCCCCCCCCCCCCAAAGAAGAAGAAGAAGAAGAAGAAGAAGAAGGAGAAGAAGAAGAAGAAGAAGAAGAAGAAGAAGAAAAAGAAGAAGTAGAAGATGAAAAAGAAGAAGAAGAAGAAGAAGGTCTATTTTCTTAGAAATAGCGTGGGTGTTAACATTGGGCCTCACCGAACATTAAGAGTTGTACCAATTTAGATCGATCGACTTCAAGTATTTATTGAATTATGCGTTAACATGCCTGAATTTTATCCAAACAAATATGTTATCCAAATAGATATAGATGATTTTGTGGATTTTTGGTACATAAATAAATGAGTGCATTACATTATTCATGTCCTTCAGAAGGTTTTTTTTCTGTATAACGAAAATAATTACATGATTAATATATTTGCAATATATTCAGATTGTCCTGTGTGTTAGTCTATATATAAAAAACATTCGCGTTTGCATTATCTTGTTACTATCTGTAATGAAATAGCATCAAAATAATTTTATTTTTAACGATGCCACGATTAGATTTGATACTTTTCAGAAATTCACTTTGATTACTGTTACATAGAATTTCCCCGTGTACGATTAAAATAAACCGTTTTGCAACAACAGCCAGACGATGTAAATAACCACGTCAACTTCTCCATATTCAAGGAGAGATTGCCAGGTATCCATTATTCATTTTGTTGTTCGAAAAGCTGCATAAATGATTTACTTTGCCGAGAAAATAATGAACAAATACAAAAATTATATTAGTAATATTTAAATTTGATAGCACTCAAACAATCAGCAAAAGTTAATCAAAATCAACGCCATATCAGATAATAATCTATTAATTTTAAAATTAATTAATTCATTAAAGTATTTCATAGAACTCATAAACTTTGCCTTGTACGTTTTTATTATTTATAAGTTATTGAAATATCACAAACATAAATATATATATATTTGTAGATGTGACATTAGTCAATTCAAATGGTATTTTATGAGGCAAAAGTTCTATGGTATTAAATTAACACAATAATAATTAACTAGCATGCGTTGCAATGCCACTCAAAGAACTCGTTTAGAAGTCTAGAGTGCAGAATAAGAGAATCGTAAAACATGCTATTAGTATCAACCTTTAGACAAGCTCTATCAGAACAAAATAAGTGTCAGATTAATGTAGGCTTTCTTAATACATTGAGATACATGATCCCTAAAAAACAGAGATGGATCCAGCGTAACACCCAAATTTTTATTTTTCTCCGTTACGTTGTCATTGATTTTACAGGTTAATTATTTAATAGCAATAAATTTTCGTAATGTGCATATTACAATGCTCTAACATTTTACAAAAATCGGAGGTATACATTGTAAATAATAATGGACCCAATATAGAGCCCTGAGGAACACTACAAATGGTTTTACACAGACTGGACGTTGAATCTAAAATTGTCACTATTTGAACACAATCCTGTAAGTAGTAGCCCAAAAAATCGATTGCATCTTTAGAGAAACCGACAAAATGAGACTTATATAATAATGTGAGATGTGATATAGTATCAAAAGTCTTTGTATAGTCCAAAAGTATAAGAACTGTCATATCGCCCCTTTCGCAAGCCGTTACAATATCATCTCTATGACTCAAAAGAGGCGTTGTGCAACTATGTCCCACCTTGAATCCAGATTGGGTTTCAGGTAAAATATTATTAATACACAAGTGATTTTTAATCTGTACCGCAAAATTTGTATCTAAGATCTTAGACATAACTGGTAGTATGTTTATCGGTCTTAAAACGGAAAATCTTGTTGGTTCTTTCTTTTTCGGAATAGAAATGACAAGCGTATTACACCATACTTGTGGAGTGTAGGACACAAGAATTAAAAATGTGCATTATAAATGGAATTATATAAGGAGAACTTAAAATAAGCATTCTAGTTATTTGATCTATTCAGATTCAGATTTAATACCAAATCAGTATTTGGAGTGACTTCTAGTTTTTCCACATTGCCTTGAATCACATCAATTTAAGGAAAAGGCAAACTAAGCAGCCTTTTCCTGTTTATTATTGAAGGTCGTGAGATTTCTCAAACCTTTGTTATACTCCCAATAAGAACTTAGTCTAGGTTTTTTTAAATTTACTCTTAGCTTTGTCTCTCGAGGACTGCAAAAGTCTAATATTATCTGTTAATCAAGTCACCATATCTTTATAATGTTAACATTTTTGAGGGGAGCATAAAAAAGTCACTATAATTATTACTTTTAATATTTCAACCGTTTCGAAATAGTTATTAAATTTATGATTAAATTCTAAATAATAGCTGCAAAGGTTTTTTATCCTTGTAACTTCTTTCATGCTCTTTCATTTTGACTTCAAAAGTCCTTCTTGTCTGCCATATGTAGACGTTTTTATATTCCCCACAAGTTAACTTGTAAACACCTGGGTTTTATCTTTTGTCTGTTTTGTCTGTATTATTCTTATAGGCTTTCAGAATGGAGTTATTACTTTTAAATGTAATTAATTCGTTATTATTTTTTTAATAATATTCCCTCCTTTTATGAAATGTTTTCTATATGTATATGTAATGTCATTATTAGAATTTTTGGTTTTACTTTCTTATACGTAGTATAAGGAAGTATTGTGATGATGAAAATTTTCGACCTCGAGATTTTTGCAGATGTCCACGTTTTGAAGTCCCCTGATACCAAAAAAGTGGTTTTTAAAAAATGTCTCTGTCTGTCTCTGTGTGTGTCTGTGTGTGTGACCACGATAGCGGTCAAACCGCTACAGATATCAATTCCAAATTTTGTATTTACGAATATAATCTCCCTCTTGAGAACTGATTAGATTTTGAGCAAAATCAGCAGACCGGAAGTAGTAGTTTACTTCAGTGAAAAAATCGAATTTTGCAAATATTTCATGAATTACTAAGTTTAAGCAAATTTATAAAGAATTCATATGTACTTAAAATTGAAATTGCGAACAATTTTATTAAAAGGTTTTTCGAAATTCCTACCGGAAGTAGGTTTTTTACTCTTATCGAAAATCAGTTTCTTGCAAATATTTTGCAAGTCGTGCTTTTTAGACAGGTACGCTACGAATATAAAAGTATTTAGAACTTAATTTCCAATATCTTTTGTTTAAAAAAAATTTCAAAATTCGGACCGGAAGTAACACTTTTACTCTTACCTAATAACGATTTTTTGCAAATATGTCGTAAATTATGCATTCTATATATATTTATGAAGAGTACAAAAGTATTTAGAATTGGATTTGGAATATTTTTTGTATAAATGAAATTTCAAAATTCGGACCGGAAGTAACACTTTCATACGTATAAGAAAGTCATTTTTTATTATGGAATAAATTAAAAAATGTGTTTTAGACTTTCGTTGTTTTGTTAAAATACTTAAAAACCATAGCTTTTTCCGGGTAAGAATTCCCGTAATGACATCTCTTCCAGTATGGTATAAAACAGTTATTCCTTGTTTTGTAATGAACTTGATAAGGGCGCGATACTCGATTTTTTTTGATATTTGATATCTGAAAAAAAATGAAATCGATTGCAATCAGGAGGATTCAACATATTTTAACACCGACAGAGCCTTAGTTTCGGAATCACTTTCCGACGACTTAAAAAGAAAAATTATTACTGCAGGGCCAAATAAGCCTATGGGACCGTTTCCAAGGAATAAAGACGATAATAGAGCGTTCAGTAGTGATTATTATACCATTAAAACTAAAACTGGTCAAAAAATCGATCGCTTTTGGTTATGTTATTCCCAAAAGTTGAATAGTGTTTACTGTCAACCGTGTTGGATGTTCTCTAGTAATGAAGCATCAGTAAATTGGTGTAAGGGCACAATGAATGACTGGAAGGGTTTAAGTAAAAAAAATAAAATCCACGAGGGAAGTGATGCTCATTTGCAAGCATGCATAGTTTATAGTACTTGGGAAAAAAAACAAAAGCATTGATAGTCAAATAAGTGGTCATGAAAAAATTAAAGAAGTTTTAATAAGAATATGTGATGTGATAAGGACATTATGAATTTGCAATATGCCATTACGAGGATATCGAGAAAATGTTAAAGAAATTGGAGCAACTAGTGGTAACTTTTTAAATATTATTGACTTGATAGCACGTTATGACCCTGTTCTAAAAGCTCATTTGTCAAGCACTAATATTCGAAACAAATACTTAAGCCCGGATATTCAAAATGAAATAATTGTACATTTGGCTAAAACCGTTTTAAAAAAATTAACGAAAAATATTAATAAAGCTCCTTTTTTCTCCCTTATAATTGATACAACGCAAGACATATCCAAGAAGGACCAACTAAGTCTCGTTATAAGGTATACAAGTATGAAGAAAAATTCAAATAAACAAAACACTCTAGAAATAAAGGAATCATTTATTGGATTTATAGAGCTAACCGAACAAGATTCACAGAGTTTAGAAGCTGTTGTTCTAACTACTTTAGAAAATTTTCAAATTAAAATAGAAAATTGTCGAGGGCAAGGATACGACGGGGCTGCTAATATGTCCGGAAAATATAATGGTTTACAAGCCAGAATTAAGAATCGAGTTCCTACAGCTGATTATATTCATTGTTCAGCTCATAATTTGAACCTAGTCTTAAATGATTCTGTCAAAAACATCATTAAACTACAGAGTTTTTATGATTTTTTGCAAAGCATTTATGTGATTTTTAGTGAAAGCAAGTCCTTCATCAAGCTGCACCACATGGAAGTAAAATTAAGTACACACTGAAAAAGCTGTGCGTAACAATATGGTCTTCTAGACTTTAATGCTTACTGTCAATAAAATATAATTATCAGTCTGTAATGCAATGTTTGTCAAATTTTATCCTGGTGTGCAAAAAGCAAAATGACAGAATGAAGCAAAGTCTCTGCAGAATAAAATGGATAATTATGAGTTTATTCTATTGCTAGTTTTCCAGAGTAAAATCCTCGAAACTGTTAATTTCATTTCAAAGCAACTTCAGAGCCCTTCATGTGATTTAGAAGAGACGTGCAAATTGCTCAATAATGGTCAAGAAAACTTGACAGAACCGTGACAAAGTTTTGATAAATTAGAAGAAGAAGCTAAAAATCTAGCAGAATCTTGGAATATTCAGCCTATGATAAAATATAAACGCCAGAAGAGAATTAAAAAGTTTTTTGATGAATATGAAAACGACTGTGTAATGCGTAACCCGATAAAAAATTTCAAGTAGAAGTTTTTAATGCGTCACTTGATATTATTATCAACCAATTATCTAGAAGATTTTACTCCATAAATGAAGTTGTAAACCTTTTCTCGTTTCTTAATCCTTCAAAATTTGTTAGGTTAACGAATGAAGAAATAGTGGAATACGGAAGACATATTCTGAGCAAATATGGAATTGATTTTTCAGAAGATTTGCCGATTCAATTAATTAATCTTAAGAATGTTTTGTTTAATGAAATTAAACAAAAATCTTCTATTAAGGACTTAGCCAATTTATTAATAGTGGAAAATGCATGTTTAGCAACTAGTCTTCCAGATCTATGTACACTATTTCAGTTATACATATTTATCGAAATTAAAATTAATTAAAACCTATTTACGCAGCACCATTAAACAAGTTCGGTTAAGTGCCTTGGCTGTCATAAGTATTGAACATGAACAAAGTAGGTCCGGTCCGTTGATTTGGAAGAGTTAGCTGAAAATTTCCTACTATTGAAAAAAAGACGTTTCGGCATTTTGTCTTCTAATTAGCTTCTTTTGTGTTTTCAAATGTATTATTATAAAATAAATAATTAAATATAATTTAGATTTTTTTATTATAAAATAAATTTATTATAATTACTCCGATATTCACATTCTATGCTACTATCTCTAAACAAGTATTTTGGAAGGGCCCCCTAAAAATTTTGCGAGGGGGGCTAAATTTTTTATCTACGCCACTGGATATAGAAGTAAAATCATATCGAAATATTTATAAGTATACTTTTATAAATGTGTGAATAATATTTTGCATATTTGAATTATACTTGTTATCAATTATTTTAAAAGGATTTATACGTAAAATGCTAAATACTTCCTTTTTTGCAATTTAAAAAACAAATTTACACAAATAAATACCATATCGTAGGCGTATATTCAAGTGCGTATGATGATCGTGATTACATACTGATTACTATCAAAAAATCATATCATAAACAAATATGAATGCAATTAATTATAGCGAGCGCAGCACTTCGTACTACTTCAAGTTTGCTTAGCGATTTTGTTTATGCATAGTTTTTAAACAAAATGCACGTACTTCATTTGTTACAAAACATATTTTGATCGATCATCAATTTATAGAAATCACATAAGATTCTTTCGTTTGCATATAATCAAAAAGCAAACTTAATTAGCTTCAATTTGGATTAGAACTTTATACAAATTAATCAGCTATTGTGTGTTAAATTCTTTTTCTAAACACCCCAGTTTCCTTTCTATGTGGTACTAGAATTTTGTACTTACTAAGCAATTATTCGCCTTTGCTTTTATTTTCTTATCTGAGAAATAATTATTTATAATTGTTGAAAGTTTAAGTACCTAATCAATTCCTACATGGTTATAGAAGTGGTACTTCAATAATTGGCCTAAATCGTAATAAGAAAATGTGATGTAGTAACACATGAATCTATAATTTAAAGTTTATCGCGATCGATTTACATAATCTATGACGTAGAATCCGTGCCAATAGATGAAGGCATCTTTGTGCATTTTTTGACATTAGATATTACTTGATATTTCAGATGCTGTTATTCTGGTGTTTTATTAGTTTCTTAATATATTTGGCTGTCATACTATAAATTATAGGTAAACGCGTAGGCTGTGAAATGTGCTTTTTTCAATGTTGTAGCCCGTAACGCATTTGAAGGTAACGGGTGTTGTTTGGACAAGCATGTGTTTGCGCTTGCGCGCACCCGCACGCTCCACTCCACTTCAGCATCATTTCGAACTAGTGTCAAGTCAACCACGAACAAAGGTAGATCGTAGATCGCCCACAGACATTTTCGTTATTAAATCAGTGCATGTTTAACCAAACAATTGTAAGCAAAAAT
The DNA here is from genome assembly GCA_963170755.1 of Amphimallon solstitiale. NCBI lineage: Eukaryota > Metazoa > Arthropoda > Insecta > Coleoptera > Scarabaeidae > Amphimallon > Amphimallon solstitiale. The sequence continues at coordinate 22,772,234 of OY720676.1, read as the reverse complement.
TAAAATAAACAAACATCAAAGACGAAGAAGTGATATCATTTCTACATAAAAGTTGGTCCTTCGACAGCCGGATAAGTCAAAAACAATATACATTGGCTTATCTATTTCACAATACCAGCCGCCAGGCGAGAAAAACAGTACGCTTGCATGGGAACCAGACGAACACGTGTGCAGCTGGAACAAAAAAAGGCAAGTGGCAATTCCTTTCTATAATATATCCTTTATTTGAATACATTTATTTGTGTGAGTATCGTAATTTAAAATGCCAGAAATGCAAGAACAAATTCGCAAACGTGGTATTTTAAAAGCAAAGTTAACGTTATTTCAAAATTATTTAAATAATGTAAAGCAAATTTTAGATACAGAAAAAGGCGAAAACGAAAGAGATAGTTGCATACTTGAAATACAGGGTCGGTTAGATAAAATTGAAACATTATTGGGGGAATTTGATGAAATACAATATGAAATTGAATCGATACACGAAAATCAAGACGAACAGTTAAAAGAACGAGAGAATTTTGAAAACAATTATTATAAATACATAGCTATGGCCAAACAGATTTTAGCTAAACATAAAATTTTAGAAGTAAATTCAATAAGATCTAAAGATTCTATAGGTTCAGCCAAATCTCACAATTCAGAACAATTTAAAAACAATATTAAATTACCACAGATAAGCTTGCCAAAGTTTGATGGGAATTATGAGAGATGGCTTGAATTTCGCGACACATTTAAATCACTGATTCATAGTAACGAAGCTATAGGTGAAGTTCAAAGATTTCATTATCTTCGCGCGTCGTTAGAGGGTGGTGCGGCTCAGATAATTCACTCAATAGAATTTTCAGCAGAAAATTACAATTTAGCATGGGAATTATTATGCCAACGTTTTGACAATGAAACTTTGCTTGTACACAATCATGTGAAAGCGCTATTTGATTTAACAAAAGAATCACCTTCCGATTTGCGAGCGTTGATTGATGGTCTTTCAAAACATCTTCGTTCTCTAGAAATTTTGGGTCAACCTACAACACATTGGGATACACTAGTGATATATATAGCAACGAGCAAGTTAGATAAGCACACTTTAAGAGAATGGGAAGAAAAGAGAAACTCAGATTCATTACCAACATTAAATGAATTAAAAACATTTTTAAGATCTAAAGCTGACCTACTAGAAACATTAGAATTAGGCAAAAATCATACAAGCAAATTTGACAACTCTAAATCATCACAAAGAGAACAAAGGGCATATAGAACACATACATTCAACACTCAAAAGATCACCTGTGTATTTTGCAAAGGGTCACATCAAATATACAATTGCAAAGATTTTCTTGATTTACCAACAAATACACGATTAGATTCAATCAAAAAATTGCAGTTGTGCATAAATTGTATGAAAAGCGGACATGTAGCAAGGGATTGTTGGTCAGGTAGGTGTAAGCGTTGTAATGCACAACATAATACACTTTTACACTTTGAACGGAATTCAAAGGCAAATGAAGGGGTAACACTATCAAGTCAAAATCCCATAGAACCATCACACGTTTTCATAGCGACCGCTTTAGTTCATATTTTGGACAAACAAGGTATACCATACGAATGTCGGGCAATCCTGGATTCTGGATCTCAATCTAATTTCATTTCTAAGGAAATGTGTAACAAGTTAGAGCTACAACGCTCAAAAATCAATACAACAATCATCGGAATTAATCAGTTAACAAAAACTATTAATTCTCAGTGCACTATACGACTTCAGTCAATGCACAACACAAGTGAATTTACAACATCGGCTTTAGTTATAGACAAAATCAGCGACGACTTACCTAGCCAGAAATTTGAAGTAGAAAAGGAAAAAATACCAAATCATATCAAATTAGCAGATCCAAGATTTCATACACCAGGTCCTATAGACATTTTAATTGGAGCAAGCATTTTTTGGAACTTGTTGTGTATAGGTCAGCATTCCATATCACAAAATTTAAAATTGCAAAAAACCAAACTAGGTTGGCTGATGACAGGCACAATACCACATATCCAATCTGCAAAAGGTTCACATTGCCATTTTACAAAAACCACAAATATCCAACAACAATTAGAAAAATTCTGGCGCATAGAAGAAAGTCCAACAGAAAGCTTCATTTCTAAGGATGACATCAAATGTGAGGAAATATTTCAAGAAACGACAACACGCCACAGTGACGGTCGATTTGTTGTGCAAATGCCATTAAAAGAATCTATAACAAATTTCGGTGATTCGAGACAAAACGCTATTTCAAGATTTGCGGCTTTAGAAAGAAAATTCAAAGCAAGGCCTCAACTTAAAGCACAATATATAAACTTCATGAACGAATATGAGGAAATGGGTCATATGACACGAGAAGATTCTAACAAAGAAGTATTCGCGTATTACCTACCACATCATGGAGTATACAACGAAAATAGCTCTACTACTAAACTTAGAGTAGTTTTCGATGGTTCAGCAGCTTCTGATACCGGGTGGTCACTTAATCATCTCCAACTGGTAGGTCCTACTATACAAGATGATTTATTTGCAATTATTTTACGATTCAGAGAACACAGATATACAGTGTGTGCTGACATTAAGAAGATGTATAGACAAATTTGGATTCATCCATCGCAAAGACATTTACAACGTATTGTTTGGAGAAAGCAGGCAGAAGAACCACTCGAAAGCTATACATTAAACACAGTCACATATGGAACCGCAAGTGCACCATTTCTAGCAGTCAGATGTTTACAACAATTAGCACTGGAAAATGAAAACGAATACCCAGAAGCATCAAGAATAATAAAGTCAGATTTTTACGTAGATGATATGATTACCGGAGGCGACAACATCGATTCGGTACAACAAGTAATTCGACAGATCATATCTATCTTAATGAGTGCAAAATTCGAATTACATAAATGGACATCAAACAACCAACAAATTCTAAATGGAATTCATTTTTCAAATACAAGAGAAACCATTCTCAATTTTGGAACTCATGACAACACAAAAACTCTTGGTCTTTATTGGTCATGTGATACTGACAGTTTATTTTTCAAAATTAGCAATCCACACCAGGAAAACATAACCAAGAGAACCATATTATCGGATATCGCACAAGTTTTCGATCCTTTAGGGTTGTTGAGCCCGTGTGTAGTTACAGCAAAAATGATGATGCAACAACTTTGGATACAAAAATTATCATGGGATCAAGTACTTCATCAACCAATCCTTTCACAATGGAAAACATTTAGACAAGAACTCATTCAGTTAAACCAACTCAGAATACCAAGATACATAGCAAGTCAGGAAATATGGAACATGGAGATCCATGGGTTTGCCGACGCTTCTCAAGCAGCCTATGGTGCATGTATATACATTAGAACTACAGATGCGCAGGGCAAGATTTGCGTGAAATTATTATGTGCTAAAACAAAGGTAGCCCCCGTAAAGGTCATTACGATTCCAAGGCTCGAATTGTGTGGGGCATTGGTTTTAGCGCAGTTGGCACACAAGGTGAAAGTCGCTTTCAACAAAGGGTTTCACAAATGCTACTTATGGTCAGACTCCTCGGTAGCTCTTCATTGGATTAGAACATCATCTAACAGGTTACATACATTCGTAGCCAATCGAGTATCTCAAATTCAAACGCTCACACAGCAATACGAATGGCATCATATAAACACTATTCACAATCCAGCAGATCTTTTATCACGTGGGCTTACACCACACGAACTGATAAAAAGTACACTTTGGTGGACTGGACCAGAATGGTTATCAGACAAGCATGAGAGTTGGCCAATCTCATCAGTACAATTTGATGGAGATCCACCAGAAGTGAAACAAAATGTAAATGTAAACTTCACAACAAAGCTTAAACCAATCATACAATTTGAAAGGTTTTCCAATTTACATCGTCTCGAACGAACACTAGCTTATTGCTTCAGATTTATTTCCAATTGCAAACCACAGATCGGACAAAGACAAACAGGTGTCTTAACAACTATGGAATTGACTAGAGCCACAGAAACATTAGTGAAGTTTAGTCAACAGGATTGTTTCTCTGAAGATATTCAAAATTTAAAGAAGGGGCGGAAACTCCTTCCGAACAGTCGTTTACATGCACTAAACCCATTCTTGGATGACAATGACGTGCTCAGAGTGGGTGGAAGACTACAATTGTCAACATTTGATTATAACCAGAAACATCCAATAGTTTTATCTACCTCACATCATTTTACCAAACTTCTGTTCAGAAAACAGCACATCGAATCACTACATGGAGGACCTTCACTTTTGCTGGCTTCCATAAGAACAAAATATTGGCCTATCTCAGGTAGAAATCTTGCAAAGAAAACAGTAAATCAGTGTGTCAAATGCTTTAGAGCCAAACCAAAACATACACTACCTCTAATGGGTGCATTACCTCAGCAGCGCGTATCACCTGCGTTACCTTTTACTTCGGTTGGCGTTGATTACGCAGGAGCATTCATAATTAAGGATAGAAAGGGCCGAGGTTGCAGGCATATGAAATGTTACATTTGCTTATTCGTGTGCTTCACTACAAAGGCCATTCACCTAGAGCTCGTTACAGATCTTAGCACAGACGCGTTTATGTTAGCTTTAAGACGTTTTATTTCTCGAAGAGGTAAACCTCGAGATATCTTTTCAGATAACGGCACCAATTTTGTTGGGGCGAACTCGGAGCTAAAAGAATTGGCTAATTTTTTGAAAATAAATCATAACACATTATCAGACAAATTGACTAACGACGGGATAGCTTGGCACTTTATTCCGGCACACGCAGCTCATTTTGGGGGGCTGTGGGAAGCGGGAGTTAAGGCAACAAAACACCATTTAAAACGAGTGTTAGGGAAAACAATACTCACATATGAAGGTTTTTATACTATACTCACACAAATAGAAGCAATCCTAAACTCTCGACCTTTGACTCCGCTTTCCTGTGATCCAAATGATTTTTCTGCATTGACATCGTCACACTTCCTAATTGGCAAGCCACTGATTGCCCTTCCGGATAATGACGTCACACACATACCAGAGAGAAGATTGTCGAATTATCAGCAGATTCAGAATGCACAACAACACTTTTGGTCCAGATGGTCAAAAGAGTACATCTCGGAACTGCAGCAAAGACAGAAGTGGAAATCCAATCAAAGCAACTTACATGTTGGAGATATAGTCGTAATCAAAGACGATCGTTTACCTCCACTGTATTGGCATTTGGGTAGAATTGTTGAACTGCACCCAGGAAAAGATGGCATTCCTAGGGTAGCCACCATACGAACTTCAAAGGGGATCCTGAAGAGGGCCTTTCCACGGATCTGTCCATTGCCTGTGGAAGGGAAAGTGTAGAGACTATTAAGTGTACATTATAAGTTCAAATATACTTACCTATTGTAATAGCCATACAAATAATTCAGTGTTTCAATTTCACTTACTTGTAAATTTTTTGAAAGGGAGCCTTTCAACGCGGGGGGCATGTTTGGACAAGCATGTGTTTGCGCTTGCGCGCACCCGCACGCTCCACTCCACTTCAGCATCATTTCGAACCAGTGTCAAGTCAACCACGAACAAAGGTAGATCGTAGATCGCCCACAGACATTTTCGTTATTAAATCAGTGCATGTTTAACCAAACAATTGTAAGCAAAAATTAAAATAAACAAACATCAAAGACGAAGAAGTGATATCATTTCTACAGGTGTCGGGTCTAAATAAATTACTCTCTTCGTGCGAGGGGGTTAGGTACTTCAGATAAAGTAAACAAATCACGTCTTGCACAAAATCAAGAACTATTTAATATTACTCAATAAGATTAAATAATATATTGGGAAAAATTGCAGTACTAAATAATGTGCTTCCATAAGTAATCGAAATTAAACTATTTGGCGTTATGACTAACATTGACACATAAATACGTTTATCTGATCAATTGAGTAATTGTGTTACTTATAAAAATAAATGGAAAACAATTCACCGATTTTAGGTACTGGTTTTAATGCTATCTCTTATCGACTACACAATCACATAACACACCAAAGAAAAACATTTGTTACTGTTCAATTTAAAGTTTACTACAAATGTTGATAAAAAACACAAAAGTTAAAATAACACAAAACGAATTAAAACATATTAAATAATCATAACCATTACAAATCTTAACAAAAAAGAGCAATAACACCGAACTTTGAAACGAGACTCCGACCAGGACCTTCAGTCACCGAAGAAATCTGTATAGAATGCAAAATTTGCGAGATATTTGCAAAAAAACTGCTATTTGACAAGAGTAGAAATATTACTTCCGGTTCGAATTTTAAAATTTCGTTTATACAAAGATTGTTTCAAATCTAGCTCTATTTACTTTAGCACAAAACATTTGTATGGAATGCATAATTTTCGAAACTTTCGCAAGAAACTGCTATTCGATAAGAGTAAAAGTGTTAATTTCAGTCCGAAATTTAATTTTTTTTATATACCAAAACTGTTCCAACTCGAATTCTAAATACTTTTGTATTTCGAATAAATCTGTATAGAATACGTAATTGGTAAAAGACCGGTTTTTGATAAGACAAAAAGATCTACTTCTGGTAGGAATTTCAAAATACCTTTTATGTAAAATCTTCTAAAATTTACTTTTTAATACATTAGTATTCTTTAGAAATTTGTCTGAACTTAGTAATTGACGAGATTTTCGTAAATTTTGATTTTTTTACTGCAGTAAACTACTACTTCCGGTCTACCGATTTTATTGACAATCTTATCAGATCTCAAGAGAAAGTTTATACTCATAAATATAAAGTTTGGCATGGGTACCTGTGGCCGTTTGGCCGCTATGTTGAGATGTTTGCAAAAACCGCTTTTTCGATATCAGGAGACTTCAAAACGTGGACATCTGCAAAAATGTCGAGGTCAAAAATTTTCATCATCACAATACTTCCTTATTCTACGCATGAGAAAGTAAAAATTGAATACAATCTCCGTTAATTGGTGTTAAAGTCCATTGTACGCGGCAAAACGTTTTGACTGCAACTATACACCTTCTACTCTAGCTGGTCTGTAATCCGTATATAAAAGTTTGAACATTCCTATTTTAAATCATTTTAGCTTAGCTAATTTTTCAAAATCCTGAAATACCTGTTTGGCATTATTCAAATAAGATATTTTACCTATAAAAAGTTGTAACCATAACAATTTATTTGTATTTATCTGAACCATTGCCTTTATATTTTGCAACCTTGCATTTTAAAATTCAATAAAACTTCTACATTATACGTCTATGCCACATTGCATTATAAATATCTAAAGGATGTATTTAATTATTAAATATCAAGGTATGTTTATCCGTTTATATTATGGGTCAATGTTAATCTATAACATTTATTTTACCATGTGTTACAGATAAGTGTTTTATTTTGAAGGACGCACATGCATAACATTGTATAATAAATCCACCAGTTAATTTGAATGTGTTTAAATTCTCTCTGTTGATATATTGCCATCTCATGAACAATAAAAGATTTATCGAGTTAATTTGCATGTATTTTCGTCGCGCTCAATTAACTAAACGTCCATCATTTTCACCAATTCCGGTTCTCTACATTGAACGCAAGCAGCGGAGAATGTTTCGGCGAGCGATGGAGCAAAATAATAACAATTTCAAGAGTAGAGTTGTGCAAGTTTTAACAAGCCGTAACAAGTGAGATGTGCTGGATAACCACGGGTATTCTCAGAGGCAAAAGACTGGAAATTCCCGAGCAAGCGGTGAAAATTGTTTTGAGAATTCCGGCACGAGTAACCTACAGCAAACATTTATCAGACACGCACCAAGTGTACAATGTGCTTGATCACATGAAGCGACATGCGAGAGAAGTGGGAAGCAAGCACGAGACTCGCCGAACAATCCGCCTGAAATCCCTCATTACAAGTTCCCCAGTTCATTGACGTAAATCGATAAGACAGAATTGTTTTGAGTTTTGACTTACATACAACTGTTGAGCGCGTTGTCATGCCGTCGCCCCTTGCATCTCTTATTTACATCCTTGACCACGCAGATGACATACTTTTCGCCTTGCGTACTTACATTTTATACTTTCTTCCGATGTATTTGGTATCTACGTAAAAAAACTTTCTGCGGCTTGAATTAATTATTCTTACTGTTTGTTTTTCCGAACATATAACTTCTGATGTATATTGCATCATGTATTCTAACATTGCTTATTCATTGTTTAATATTATTTACTACATTAAGTGATGTATATTTCTTCTTTTTCGTGTAATTGTGTGCTATTTATAATTTTGTGTTTGTTGTTTATGTTAATTGAACGACCTTGAATACATATTACATATAGCTGTAGCTCTAGCAATTATAAAATATAAAAATAGGTATCTAAATTTCGGCAAATATGCTTACAGATATAACTGCATATCTAGTGGGTTAGCAGTTGTTTACATACGTTAGCACTTTTTGTTCTTTAGGTATTCTACTGTTTCCCAATATGTATATATTGGACTCGTATTTGCGAAGCGTTAATTTTAACACTTAGTTTTCTAATCTGTAACAATGCCCCATGTTCGGGTGCCAATTGAACTAATATTTAAAGACTCTATAATTACTGAAAAAACGTTATTCTATTTTTATAAACCTCGGCTTAGCTCACTCAATTTAAATATCAATAATTTTACTTCTTTTGGTACAGTTTATTAAACTGTTAGTACTCTACTTAACCGTACGACTTTATTGAAACGGTGGGTTCGTTGGAAAATCAATGTCAATGATTTTAACCTAATTTTTAAAGAATCTATAACTATACTTTTTTACCATAAACAAATCTTTAAGTATGACTTCTTGATATCTCTGGGCGTGTTCGTAGTCCGTTCTTCTGGGCTCTGTATTGAATTCTGTTATCACACATTAACATGTAAGTATTACTATTTCTTTACCATTTATACCTGTCAAATGGACATTTATGTATGTATCTTTTCTTTTACAGAATGTTCTTTAACCTCAAAATCTCATATTCTATCTACGAATACAATTAGGGAATCCAAATCACGTGATCTAATATGGCGTCTGTGGGCAAACAATGAATGGACCTTAGTTTAGTTTGCCATCTTCATTAGTTTTAATATGGTTTTACTTTTCGTGTCTGCTGAGTTTATAAACATGATAATGCAGAGTGATTACCTGAAGAAGTTCTTAACTGAAAATCCAGACGTTGGAGTAACATTTTGTTGAAATCATCATGGAAAATAATTATTCGTGTGAGAATGTATTTTTTGGCAGCTATCAGATGAACATTAAATTACTTGATAATTTGGATCTATTCACTCTTGAAATTAGACACTTTAATAGATAGTATTCCACCTGTGCCAAGTACGAATATTATTTTATATTTGGTTCTATTACATATTTATTACAGTAAGGACCAAATGACAGTGTTCAAGAGCCTCACCGCTTACATTTATTAACAACTTATTTATTTTATGTGGAAAAGTACGTGTTTTTGATTAGGTGAAACATTTATAAGAAGTTAATTTAAAACCAATGGATGTGTAGTGCATTATTATGAAATGTGAATCGTTACTTTCGGCTCACTCTACATGCATGGCTGGTAACAGTTATGCTGGTGCATTATTATTTCTAGTATACGAAGAAAAACAAAGCCACTCATGTACTGATTATGAATTAATTATTTAAATTTGTCTTTAAATTTTCAATAAATACCTGACAAAATAATCAGAGGATTGTTTAATAAGATTTATTTATTAAAATAGTTTCACTTAATTATTATAGAAGCAATAGTTAATAAATAGTAATAAGAAAATGAGTTTAATCATATAGAAATATTATGTGTAAGATTATAAAAGTTTATTATAAATATTTAGCATACAATATATAACAGTTTAGGACTTAAAAAAATGTAAATACATTTCAAATATATTAATAAATAAATTTAACTTATTAAAGTTTTGTGTTTTGTCTGTAACGAAATGCCTATTTAAATTCTAAAACAATGGCCACGTTGTACAGAAATAAATTAAGATTATATAGTGCCATAAATAATTATAAATACAAAATCATTTATAACTTACATATGTTAATTAGAGCAATAAACACAATCACAATTTTATCTACACTGTTTAATTTTTGCATATTATTACACTTTTTAAACACAGATACTGGAATGAGATTTTTTAAGGTGCTAACGAGTTCTTCCCTTAGTAAAAGCTGGAATAACTAAAATTCTCTTGCAGAATTCCTAGTGCTTCCTTTATTAAAAATGATCTTTCTCCTAGAACATATCCTGGGTTAATATTGTTGTAAAAATTACTTCTTCCATTCATTTTTCAAATGTATGTCAACCCGAGTTTCACTAATGTAGCACATACTTCCCTGAGGAGTTATTGCTATTAAAATTTCTATCGTGCTTATAAATAGAACAGTACTGCTGCTGAACTAAATTATTATCTGGTTTTCCAATGAAAACTTCAAAGCAGGCAATAATTACAGCTGTTTTTTTTCTTGAAACACTTCTTTCAAACATACTGCAATACAGAACGTTCTGGTCACATAATTATAAGTTTTAGCCTTTGATACACAACATCATACGTAGATAACTAAATAATGACCTTAATAAGTTAATTTAATAAGATAATTGTTTAGTAAGAGCACTTATAGTCAGATTTTAATTAAACAAATCTGTGTGTTTGCCCACAACGGCCATCTTGAATTTTATTTGACAGGTCGTTGGATTGCCCTATTGCACAACACTATCAATGAAGAAAAACGATAATAAATTAATAAGTGTATATTGATCTTTAAGCAATATCCAGTGTACAAATTAGTTTATTCAAAGAACTACAAAGAATGTGCTCAATAAAAATTGTTCAATCGCATTAAAAAGTATTATTCATTTAAGTAATGAGATATAACCAAACATTTGTATTAAAAGGTGAGCAATGTTTATATTCTGACCATTTATTTTAGAATCAATAAATAATGTGTTTTTCGGTATTTAAATATTCATAATATTTACTATAATAACCTTGATAGATATTATATTTGATATTTGCTCTTAATAAAATTTCTTCCATATAAATGTCAACATAACCTAACTTAACATGTTGTCAAACTAATATATTAATAAGATATCTAAATAATTTTTGTATTTAAAATATCATATTCAATTTATTTTAAATGTGATCTAAACTGGTTAAAGATTAATTCCCAGTATAAAATATAAATATTCAATACGACCTTTGTTTATAAACGTAGTAGTTCTATCAATACGTCAAATTGCTTATGTATTCCTCCTTATAAATGAGTACTGCCTCGTTAAATACCATCTCTTTGAAGTAATAGTCTAATCCTGGAAGGCACAATCCTCTCAGCACTTGAAATTGTTCAAACATCTAGAAGTGGACTGTTCCTTTGGAAAAGATGTTCGATGTATCCTGAAATAAAATACACTTTCCGAAGATAATTTTCTGGACTGGAAACTCTTTCTGCAACTATTTTACTCCTAATGGTTCATCAACAATGGTTAAGCTTGCTTTATAGGATAATATGCTTATGGTAAATATTACATCAATCACTGTCTGCTACTTGAAAATCCTCCTATTAGTCCGGATCCGTATATTATAAATTAAAGGTAAGTTTTCTTTGTATTCCAAAATCTTCTTTATATAAGTGCTTATTATGTATGTTGTTCACTTAATAACCCATTCAATTATTTGTATTTAGCTTTTGCCTCCACATATATTTGGAAACTATCAAAAATTATATATTTGCTTTGATATATTCAATGTTATCACTTTTATTACTCAAAAATAATATAATATGTGTGTATGTTATTCAAGCAACATTGAAAATTCACACCCGCACGTTTTTAGAATCAAAATTAATTCCTTTATTTATTTTTAAATTTCCTTGACGATCCTTAATATTTTCCACTTAGTCAATCAAATTTTCCCACATACTCTTAATATTCAATATAACATTTTCTATAATATACTCTTTTAAAACTATTTATATCCATTTTACCTTATAAAACACATTATTTAATCCATTTTATATTTAAAAAACTTAATTCCAATAGTTTATTTCACATTTTCAATCATATTTTAATAATTTACCATATGAACTGTCAGAATCAAAGTGTTACATCCGCTTATTCAAAAAGTGAGCGCTAATCTTAATTCGAATTTGGTTTTACTCAAATTCCAAAATATTCTTATATTTCACTTTACATTTTAACGTTCATTAAACAATTTTGTACAATAAATACTGTGACTTACATATATACATTTATACGTAAAACGTATATGCATATATGCATGTGTTCATAATACATAACATTTTTCAACAATTGTAAAATCTTTAATTTATTCCTTTCAGAATTGTAATAGAAGAAGGAAAATTGAACGTTTCAACAATATACAGGATGAAAAAAAAAACCTTAACACATTATTTAATTCTGTAATATCAATTTTTATAACCTTGCTAATCTTTTAATAAACATTAGGACAGTACAAATACAAATCCTATCAGAACACGAAACAGAATAAATATATTATATTATATGGCATGGTTAAACAAACCATGTCAATATATTTACCCTAGACTCCTGCTCCCATATGAAGATCTTTATAAATGGTTCTTTTGCTCTGATAGACAGGGTGAATGATAAAATAAAGTAAATAATCTCATCATGAGAATAATAAAATTTATTATAGACATTCAGAAATATTTTCAAAAAATATTGTTGCAAGAAATATTAATTCGCTAAAATAATGGTCACACTGTACATGAATATACCGTAGTCGACATATTTTAATTTCTGATACGAAAGTAGAAAGAGGAAAAGAACGCGACGAAATAAACTAAAGATAAACATAAGCGAGGCTGCCAAAACAGTACACTCGACAAACGTTTCCTATGAAATGTAAGGCGTGAGGGTCCCCGGACACTGCGTTGCTCTCCCACCACTGTTAGCAAGCAGGCATCGCTGCATATTATATGGTCATCTTCTGCATGGTATAGAAGTAAAAACCGAAATTAAAATTTGACGACTACGGTATATATACATAAACGAATTTAATAAAATTTAAACGTATTAGCATAAATAGTCTAGCTAGAACATGACTTATTGATGACAAAAAAATTATTTAGAATTTAATTAAATAGTAATCTTGCTCCAGGTGTTACTACAGCTACCCATGATGCTTTCATAGTCAGAAATAACTGACTCATTCCTGTGTCGAGCACGCAGATCAGTCGGACCTCCACCCTCTAATATCTATTATGAAACCAGTGAGCACAAGTCTAATTCACACACAACCTCTTGCTAGAAATATAAACAAATCTGCTACTATTTTCAATCGTGTCATCTTCAGTGTACACTACAACGTTTATTGCTTGCATGTACGCTAATGTCATGAACCATTTACTGGTTTATTTAACAAGTAGTATCCGCCCATAAACAATTGCGTATAAAATGGTTATTCAAAACTTGAGATTTATTAATTCCGCTGAATTAAACATAATTTTTGAAAATAAATAATTAAATAATTATGAATGTAATTATGTTGGCCCAGGCAAGTGACGCACTTTAAAGAGTTCCGAGTTTCCCAAAATGGAAAAAATATCGTATAGATGATTTCCTATCCAAAAAAAAAAAAAAATTATTGTAACTGGTGAAATAATTAACCAAAAAGCACAACTATTTCATTCACAAAGCGGTTTGAAATTCGTTTTTTGAACATTTCTGAGGAGAAATTGTCATCTCAACCAGAGCTCAAGGATTCGTTTAAAATTCAGTTAAAACGTAAAATAGAAGAACTTGATAGTACATTAAAGCAACTGTACAATGCCAATGAGAGATGGTTTCTGTTAGACATTGTTACCACACAAAACGTTTGTCTTGGCGGAAGGACAAATAGCTGCTGGTAGAAAAAGAAAAAAAGCAGAAAATAACACTTTTGGCATGCACTAATGGTAATGTACATGTTAGTGAAATTTTGGGTTGTACCTTTAATATCGGACATCCCTCGTATTAATTCGAAACATCCTATTTTGTTTAGAAATATCAGAACGTATCAATTCATGAATTTATAAATATTGTTTCTTTTTTATTTTTTTTAATATTCAAATTAATGTAAATTATTTCTTATAATATTCGTCTCACAAAGAGGGTATTAAAGTGTTAGATTCGCCAAATATAGTTCTTTCCAATACATGACGTGCAATTCAAAATTTGAGTTTTCATATATTTGCCATATTTATAAATATGAAATTACCCCGAAATTCGCTTTTAGAATCATCTTTTTCTGAATTTCACCAAACAGAAAGAACCTCTAAGACTGTTAAAACAACCAATAGAACGTCAAAACACTACTTTCTTCTTCCCACCCATTTCCCATATCAGTTAATTGCTGTATTTGGCGTCTTCAAGATCATATAAGTAACTATTGCTTTGTACAAGTACTAATTAGAGTTTCGTCATCGATCACCGATAGCAGTTTTCTCCTACACTGTATTAAAATATTCAGAGCTAATAGTTTGAAAACTCTTCAAAGTATATATATATACAAAGTGGGCCTACCTACCTAATGTCCGATGATTAGGGGGCGGACGTCCCAGGTTTAAACAACGACGCACTGTTAGAAATATTGTCTTGATCTAAGAAAGTATATTTTCTTGCGTATATACAAAGCTTTAATTTACTTGATTTGAAACGGTCCGTTTTATTATAAGTAAATATTTCCAAACCGTTTTAAATCAAGTAAATTAAGGCTTTGTATATACGGAAGAAAATTATATTTTCTTAGATCAAGACAATATTTCTAACAGTGCGGAGTTACAACGGACCAAAGAAGTAATGTAAACAACTGTGTGGTGTTTACATTATTTCTGAATGGCATTATTCATATGGTGAACTGCAACATATTGCAGTGACCTTGAGTTTGGTGGTAAATTATAAATAAGTATAATCAAGATCACTTCGAGATTTAATTTAATTAATTATTGTTTTATTTATTTTTATCATGATGTGTATATAAATATTCATTAAGTCAATATTTTGCCAAAATTTAATTTTTATTTACGTTAAATAATATAAGAATGTTAGTATAATTTTTATAAAAGTTATTGTAACGAAACCAGCAGACGAAATGAGTTACATTAAATAAAAGAATTAGATCTCTCGGCGCGATAAAAACGGAATTGTCACACGCAAAAAAAGAGGCAGACCGGGCGAGCAATAAATCATATTCGGCGCGACTGGTAAACATCGTAAAGCGGTGAGTCATACACTTACGCATGGTACTGTATCGGAAGCGGAGACAAATGTCTGGGAATATTCTACAAATATTCTAGAGGGAGACAGAGTTTACGAGAATGCTTCGAGAACATTTCATGCATGGTATATAAGGCGACTGAGTCACCGGGAATTCAATTCAGTACGGAATTCATTACGGGATTCATTCATTGCGGGCGGAGTAGTTCGGGATAAAGAAAGTCCTTACGTAGTGGTAGCGTAGAAATAAATATAGTAGTGCCGTTTTATATAAATAGTGTGATATAAATAAATACGGACAGAGATATAAATAATAGTAGTAGTAAATAAATACCTGTGGTAATTAAATTGTAGTAGTTTAAGTGTGTTAAGTTAGTTTTATGTTTTTATATTGTTAAATAATTTTGAGTATATAAATATACAGACTGTTTTAAATAAATAATTGCACGAGTTGTTTATTGGAACCCGAAAACGCAACATTATAATATTAGAATGAGCATAAAATATTACGTGAATTATAACAAGAAAGTGTTTCCCGCACGAAGAATACTGTGACTGGGAGAGATCGACCGTTCGGCCCGGCGAAAACAATATCCTGCGCTAGATGCATTAGACGAGTCATGAATATGTAAACAAGTTGATATTTACATGTTTGTTTACCTTTTTGAAAGATTACTAATGCACTGCTTTCCCGGGTGGTGCAGCACTGCAGCTATGTATTTCTGGAGGTGGTATCGGTATCGTACCGAGAAGAACCGGGCGTTTTTGTGAAGAAAAATATCGATATAAGTCCGGAACCTATGAGAAACCGGGAGTTGCTTGGTGTAAACCGCACTCAAAAGAGGAAAAAAGGAGAATTAGGTGGAAACCTCTACTTCCTCTTAAATGTTATATTAACTTAGAAGTTTATTCATGAATTTGAACTTAGAATAATTTTCAAAGAGATTTTACGACACTTATAAATTTTTCGACAAGAATTAGAACTTGTAATATTTTCCGTAATAATTTTACTGTACTATAGAATTTTCCAACAGAAGTGGACTTAGAATAATTTTATGAATTAGATATCATTTTTAATTTGGAGTTTAATTTACATTGAGACTTGTAATTATTTTTGGAAATAATTATTTATGTTCGGAACAGTTTTATTTAATTAAAACTTTGAATTTTTTTTTATTTTTCTGGAATGTTTTGTTTTGTATGTAGGGTTATTACACCATGCATTATGATAAAGCATTTTAGTGACTGTAACGATCAAATTGAATAGCATAATAATTTTTTTTTATATATATAAACACTTGGTGTTTCAATAAACATATTCTTTACTATTTTTATTCACCAGATTAGAAGATTTGTGGTTAATAATTTTGTTTTATGTATATATAGAATAATTGAACGGTGATCGAGATTTTCTTTGATAT
Organism: Amphimallon solstitiale; assembly: GCA_963170755.1. Lineage (NCBI taxonomy): Eukaryota > Metazoa > Arthropoda > Insecta > Coleoptera > Scarabaeidae > Amphimallon > Amphimallon solstitiale. The sequence goes on along the minus strand of OY720676.1, from coordinate 22,755,485 downwards.
ATATATATATGAGATGGATGAATTTGAAGCGATGTACGAAGAATTAAGGTGATTTAAAAATGTTTGTTATAAATGTGTATATAGTGTAGTACAAAATTTTCTTGAGTGGTGTTTTGTATTGGAATCTCAGAGTGAGGTAAAAGTTTTATTTTATTATATATATTTTTTTTATATGTATATCAAGTATATTTTATAGTGTTTGAGTATTTGATATTAACGTGTTGGGTAATAGATCAGGGATGTGTGCGATGAATTAAGTAGTTGTTTAATTCATAGCATGGAGTCCTGGTGAATCCTTAAAACACGAATTAGTCTTGTTGGTACTGTTTTGGGAGCGAGAAAAGTCACCAGGCAGAACTAATCAGGGCTGAGTTAATTAATTAAATGCACAAAGACATTTTTTTATTAAGTTTAAATTTATATATATACCTTAAGGGGTGAGCACATAGCAGTGTATGTTCGGGTTGTGTCCAACGAGTTGAAAAGCATACTCGTAGGGTGGAACTTTGGGGTACCTACCAGTGTGAATTTGCTTTCTGATGGCACTGTCTTGGGAGCGAGCAAAGGCGCCAGGCAGGAATAATTAGGGCAAAACCATTTCCTTAATGTTTATATTCTTGTAAATAATAAATCGCATAATTTTTGTTATTCATATTCCAGTACAATTCACAATATGCAATAAATTTTATTTTTATTTGAAATGTTGATTGTTTACATGTATCTTTGACGAATATAAATAATGATGATCACATTTATTTTAAAAATATAAATTTGTACTCGATGTTATTCTTTCATTAATTATAATTTCTTTATTGTTTTGACTATTTGATCATGACATGTGTGATTTTGTATGATGTTTTGAAATACACTAGAACCCCGATTATCCGTGCTCCACGGGACCGGACGAGGCACGGGAAATTGAAAAGCACGGATAACCCGAACATTTATTTCTTATATGTATGTATGCATACATACTAAAAGGATACAGAATAAAAACCAGAATTCTACATAAGTAAACTTTTACACTAAATAAGAAAAAATAAACTCTACACAGGTAGGTTAACTTGCATTTATGTACATAAAGCAGATGAAAAGCGAATGATTCCCAGGGATTCCCCTAGTACACTGCTGGCGATATCGATATTGCGTCATCATGCGTATGACACGGATAATCCGCAGCCCGGATAATCCGCACACGGATAACCGGGGTTCTACTGTATTTAAATTTTTGTGACTATTCAATTCACCTGTCATTGTTCAAATATGAACCAATAAAATAGCAAATATTTACTTTCGTATCATAGCAACAGGAAATTTCAGCGATTATATCTTCCTAGAAGGTATTCAAGTGGATATTTTAAACAAGTGAAAGTTTTTATTAATGTAACTCATTTACTAACAATATTGAAGGTACAATTAGAAAAACTAACATTACTGCAGTGCTGCAGCAGACATTCTGGAACAGAGCTATCACTGGGAGTACCCGAGGGAGTACCTTTCTCTTGTAGCTTAATACCGTCACTATTACTGACAGATGTCGAAGTTGTACATGACACATTTGTTGTTGTAAAATTTCTTCGCATTTTGGTGATAATCGACTCGTGGTGCTCATCATCAAGCTGCAAGTACGATTTTATGGAATTCAGATTTTGGTGTCCCGTTATTTTCATCAGTTGTTGCTCTCCGACTCCAGCTTTCGCCAGAGATGATACAGTTGAAGAGCGTACCGAATGATTTGATATCTTCCTTCTTTTAACATCTAATCCAGTTTTTCGTGCCAAATCTTTTCTCAGTTCCCATTATTTAGAAACACCAGTTTTTATTCAACGAAACGAACTAAATAGGAACACGATTCCAAAAATTTTAATGACAAACATAAATGTTTTTTTTGTTGACATGGAAACGTAATCATGTGTAACTAAATTTTGAGTCATTTTAATATGAAAAATTGATTTGGTTTATTGAATAGTCTCTCGAATACGATTCGTAGTCAAAGTTGAGTCTACTATTTTTGTGGTGCTTTACACTCATGTCTTTCATAATTGCGAATACTACTCGTGCTCCGCACTCGTAGTATTTAAATGCAATCATGAAAGACATTCGTGTAACCACCACAAAAATAATCGACATAACTTTGACTACTCATGGTATTATAAGTGAATATATTTGTGTAATTTAAAATTTTTCTTTCTTTAATACTTTCTTTTAATAAACTAGATGATAAGGTTTATTTTGCATTTTATTTACTTTTCCTGACTTGGTAATAACTAAAGAGCATTCAAATTGATTGGAGAGTTTATTTATATTTTCTGCCCCTGAGAGAATATTTTCTTTAGTCATTCTAAACTGAGCTAGTTAAATGTAAAATTGCCTAACCTACTATTTAGCAGAAAATTTGTTGAATCTTAGTCTAGCATAAGGCCTAGCACTAAGATGTATGCTTGATTCTGCTTTTATTTACAGATTGAACAATTTAAATTATTTTATATAAATCTCAAATTGCAAGAGTCACAGCAATATGTTGTTTACTTGAAAAGTTACTGAAAAGGACAACAAAAAATGGCCATCAAAAAAGGAATTTATGAGTAAAATCCTTTCTTCATCGACTGTTAATTACATTTGTAATAGTTCCTGTTTAATACCGGTTCATTGAATCTACTTCTCGCATTTATATCGACGTAAGTGTGCATTGAATTTTGTTAAATTTCAATAAAATACGCATACATTTTTAGTTATCATTTATTTAGATCTAGAACATTGTTTATGTTACTATGATAGGGAAGAACGTCGAGAATGGCATCGTGAAACAATGGCGAGTTGGATTAAGGCTCATACTGATTCCGAAATTTATTGTATAGTCTGTAAAATTTCGTTACAGAATACCTAAAAAGGCCACGTACAACGTCACTTAGCATTGCTAAAACATACACAGAGATTGGACCCATTGGAAGCTGACAATTTTAACGAAGAACTCTGTGAAGCTTTAATGGCGGCTAATATCCCATTAAAGAATCTTGACAATCCCACTTTCAAAATATTTCTTCAAATTATACTGGTCGAAATGTTCCTGATGAATGCACATTACGCAAATATCATGTTTCTAAGTGCTTCACGAAAACAGTAGAATGCATTAGAAGACATCTTTCAAATCAGTACCTATGGATAAGTGCCGACGAAACTGTCGATATATTAGGAAGCTGTGTGGTAAATGTTCTGGTGTACTACATTCAACTATTCTATATAACAGTTGATGCGGAAACAGTTGCTTAAACCATTGACGAGAATTTGCACAAAATGCTTCATTCAGACGATAGGTACAAGGAAAAAATACTTTTGTTAGTGACAGTGTCGCATATATGTTAAAAACAGGCAGACTTTTAAAGGAAACATATCCTTGTATGCTGCATATTACTTATGTAGCACATACTCTGCACTGAATCTGTGAATATATCAGACACCTATCCGGAAGTTGATAGACTTGTATCCGCTTTAAAAGAAGTTTTCGGGAAAGCACCATTGAGAGTAGCTCTTTACAAGGAAAAACGTCCATCTTTTTCACTGCCTCCCTCGCCAGTAATAACTAGATGGGGGGCATGGTTGGAAGCTACTAGTGTTTATGCAGAAAATTTCGATAGTTTACAAAATTTCGTTACATGTTTAAATGATGATGCTCGAAGTATTTCTGCGATCAAGGAACTAACACAAATCCCAAATTTAAAAAATCAGTTGTTATTCCTTCAGGAACACTTTGGAAATTTGCCTAAACTAATCACTTATTTTGAAAATCGATATCTCAAATTAAAAGATGGATTATCCACATTAGATGTGGCTATTAATAATTTCAAAAGTATTCCAAGTGAATTCGGATGTGGCCTTCGGCAAAAGTTAGACGGAGTTTTTAATAGAAATCCCAGATTAATAACATTGGGGCAATTGTGTATGGGGACAATTACACAAAATCTAACTGCTAAATACGCTGAAATAAAAATAATATTTCCAGTACGCACCTATATGAAGTTGCGATGTAGAAAGGACGTTTTCTATCTACAAGGATGTACTTCATTCAAAGAGAACAAATCTTACAGAGGAGAAAATTAACAAATAATAAGGAATTTTGTATTTTATAGATCACCAGCCACTTGTTATCCAATTATATAAATGAAATTAAAACCTCTTTAAAAATACAACATTTCAATAGTGCGCCCATGGGTGATGAGTCATCATCCTTTCGTGTCCGCGCCCTACCGATGACTAACGAAAACATACAAAAATTGATTCTGCCCTTCTCTGCGTACAGCAGACTAGGGCGAGGGGAGGCGAAGCGACGCTAAAGAGTCGTCGCGAGAGTTCCAGCGCAATCAGGAGACGTACCTGATTGCTCGGGAAACTTCAATCCCGAGCAATTTTCCTGATTGCTCGGGAAACTTCTCGCGACCGCTTCTTCGGGCGGCGCGTCAGCCTACCAATTTGATAACTTTTCTCTGGTGTAATAAATTCCCTTCTCGTGTCGCTTCGTCGCGCCTCAATGTGGGAGCACCTTAAATGCATAAACTCTGCGAGCAGAGTTCTATTCTATTAAGAGAAAAAGTCATTACCCAAAAAATAAATATCCCGAACACACAAAAATTGTTGTTTTTTTGGACAAAAAATAGTTTTCTCTTACTATTTTCTTATTTGTTCCTATGCTTTAGTTATTATTATTCTGTTTAGTTATTTTGTTAATTATCAATGTTTACGTATTAGCTACAACCCACGTGAACGTCTATAAATCGATAATAAACCATTCATTGTTTTATTCAATTAACACTATAACACTATTGAGTGCCTGCTGTACTTGTTTTGCTTCTGATACGTTCATAGATAGCTTATTACAGTACAACTTGTAAAGTTCATAAAAGTAGTTAAAAACTACAAAAAAAGTCAATGGGATCATCCATTACATACCTGTATTAATAATTTCTGATTACTCCGCCAAGAAAATAGTACCTACGTAAATCTAGTATCTACTAAGTAAGTTTCGTTTTTGTAAAAGTGTTATGTGAAAAGATTTAGCAGAAATATGTTACAATACGTATACATATTATTTAATACACCTTGTCATAATACACTGACAGCAATGAAGGACATTTCGGAGTCGTTCTTTTTGCATTACTCCACAAAGAAGTAGTGACGATATAATTTATATTAATAAAATTATTAAAATTTTGCTCGTTCCGAAAAATATTGTACAAAATTCGTGCGTGAAACATTTCGCGCACTTGGTTCGCATGAGCGCACTTTGAAAGCAGGAGCGACCGCAGGAAGCGAGCGCTTTTAATTGGGCGAATGCGTGGAAGATGTCTTCACGCAAGTGGCTTGTACAATATTTTTTGTACGAACATTAAATTAGAAAAATATTATTGATTAATGTCATTAGTATCATACCTAACCTAAAATAGATTACCTAATTAATGTAAGCATTCATGTACGTAACTATTACTCACCTTTCCCTAAAAGTAAGTTATTATATTCTTACACATGGCAAACATGAAGTATTTATTCTTATATTTATAAATGTATAGTACATTTATTGCGTTTTTTGGTTTAATTACAATTTATTATGAACTGCCACTATGAATGTCGATGTGGTCAAATAGATGGCGCTTGAATGTCGCTTAAGATGTCATCAAATAGATGGCGCCACAAATTTATTGGTAGAATTTTTAATTTTACTTCTATTTCCCAACGTTTAGTGAAGAATAGTCGAGGGACGTAGTATTTTATAGACTAAATTTTATTACTATCAGGTTAGATTTTTTTTAATGACCCAAAGAGCCAGTGTTTTTTTCAATTTTTACAGTCGTCTCGAACGAGCGACACATGCGCCAAATGTCACTTTACAGGTGGTGAGTACAAACATAACTATTAACTAGTTACTGTCACTTAAAGTGTTTATTTTTAGTTGTCTATCTCTGTTAAGTGTTAAACATAGTTTCAAAATGGGTTTTACTCACACAGAAAAGTGTGATATGTTAGAAACCTCTATAATGTGTAGAAAAAATTCTACTACAGCATTGGAGTGCTGTTGCGTGAATTTTTCCAATCGAAATTCTCCAGATAGAAGATACTTTTTAATGTTGAACAGAAAATTCAGAGAAATTGCAAATTTGTTTAGGATGAAAAGACCTTAAAAGAGGTTTATAATTAGAAAACGTCGAAACTCAGGCACTAGCTTATTTTGAAGCATTTCCAAATAATTCCTTTATAGAGATATGGTAAGCAAGAGCCTCTTGAAAACCACTGGATGGAGACAATAGGTCCGATAAAGTGGCCGGCCTCTTCTACACACTTGTCAGAATTAGAATTTTTTTTTGGGGGGCAATGTAAAGAATAAGGTGTAGTGGAATTAGAAATAATATTCCTTTATATTCAATAGACGGTGGAAGCATTTCGAATACTACAAAAAGCGTTCATAAAAGAACTTTAACCTGCATTCAACAAAATGGTGATATTTTTGAAAATTTATTGTAATTTTACAAAGTAAAATAAACGATTTATTGAACGTCAGGACTATACTTTTATTAAATCACAAAATGGTTAATATCTGCGTTATTTGTATTTTTAAAGAGGTTTCAATTTTATTTATATAATTGGATAACAAGTGGCTGGTGATCTATAAAATACAAAATACCTTATTATATGTTCATTTTCTCTTCTGTAAGACTTGTTCTCTTTGAATTAAATAATAAAATAAATATTCTTTTATTTCAGCGTATTTCGCATACACAATTGCCGCAATGTTATTAAATCTGGATTTCTATTAAAACTGCGTCTAACTTTTGCCGAAGGCCACATCTGAAGTCACTTGGAATATTTTTGAAATTATTAATAGCCCACTTTTAATGTGGTTAATCCATCTTTTAATTTGAGATTTTGATTTTCAAAATATGTTATTAGTTTAAGCGAATTTCCAAAGTGTTCCTGAAGGAATAACAACTGATTTTTTAAATTTGGGATTTGTGTTAGTTCCTTGCACTCAGAAATACTTCGAGCATCGTCATTTAAACATATAACGAAATTTTGTAAACTATCGAAATTCTCTGCATAAAAACTATTTCTCTGTATGTTTTAGCAAAGCTAAGTGACGAACGTGAGATATTTTGGCATTCTGTAACGATATTTTACAGACTTTATAATAAATTTCGGAATCACTGACAATTCATTTTCATATCAGAAAAAGTAACATAAACAACGTTCTAGATCTAAATAAATGATAACTAAAAATGTACGCGTATGTTATTGAAACTAAACGAAGTCCAGTGCACACTTACGTCTAGATAATTGGGAGAAGTCGATTCAATAAACCGGTGTTAAACAGACAATTACAAAAATTACTAAGTACGCAATTAGCAGTCAAAACAATGAAAAAACGAAAGTAACTAAGTATGATTGAAAATTTTATTTCTCTTGGGAAATATAAGGTAAATTTAATAAATTTTAAAAACCCCTCACGCTCCCATCTACGCCGATGAAAAAAGGATCTTATTCATAAATTCCTTATTTTATAGGCATTTTTTGCTCTCATTCTCGGGCACTTCTCGGGCGTAAACAGATGTTGCAGTTCACCATATGAATTAGTGCTATTCAGTAAGCATGTGTTGTTTATATTATTTCTTTGCTCCGTTGTAACTTCGTCGTAGTTTAAATCGGTCATGTCCGCGCTGTAATAATGACTTTTGTCTAGAATTAGTTTTTCTTTCATTTAAAGTAAAAATATACAGGCTGTCCCGTTTAAAAAAATACTGTTTTTTAAATATCACGAAAAAGCGATGTTTAATCATTTTTTAAAGTTTACCATCGTAAACAGCAATGTAATACTGCTACTTTGCTAATTTAACCAGTCATAGCTTCAATAATAACAAAGTTAGCAATAGTGCCGAGTTAATTTGAAGCAGGCCGTATAACAAACGTAAACTTACTTTAATTTTACTTTCAATGTTGGTTCAATAAAATTGTTGAACAGAAATATTTCATTAAGTTAGCTTTTTAGGGGGAATCAGAAAAAGGCTTCCTTGAAATATGAAGACATGGATTGATTTTTCTTCAAAGAAAGTTTTCCCAAACAATTTTGTGTACCCCAGCAAGAGAAAAGGGGATTATACATTGTATTATACATGACATTTCGAGAAGACAAAACACAAAGTAGAAAACAACGCGGAGGTCTTTATTCGAGACTTTTCATGGGAACTATTATATAAATATTATATATTGATGTGTAGGTGTTCCAAGAATCACTTTGTAAAATGGATTCTGGGAGACTGGGGATAACCACGCAAAACACCGATCGATTTTCTTGTTTTGGATAAGTCCGTTAGAATTTCCAACAACTAGACCGGCATTTATTGATTTTCATTTCGTCGAAGTGTGTGTCTAGATATACAATGTCCAATGTCACTCTCTCCGTACAAAAGTACAGAGGTCACGGCTTCAATGATTACGATGAATTATTAACGCCTGAACCTCGATAGTATTCGAGTTACATATGGTAATTATCACATTTGGAAGTGTAAAACGATGATTAGGCGGAAAATGTGGCCTGTTTGTGAATGTGCAATTCGTATAATGTTATATCAGCAGAAAATAATTTGTTTGTTCGGTGTAAATCAGTTTTACTAGTGACTGAGAGTATTGATAATTGAAATGTATTTGAAAGAAATATTACGGGAAATTATAAGCTACACAGAGAGATTTTAAAGGAACTGTTTAGATATTTAATTCCATAAAATCATAGAGAAAAGGACAGCATTTTGTTATTTGTTATTAAGTGCCGGTTTAGCCACGGATTATAGCTGGTGTAGTAAATGCTAGGAACCCCGCATATCAGGGGGCTGACTGTACGAAATTTATAATAACTTATTGATAATTTTAGTTTAAATAACTGATTCATTGCGAAGCTACTTGTTGACACTTCATTTCAATAATTAATAATTAACACAAACTTTAGTTTCAAAAATATAGACATCACATATATTTCACCACACATTTGACTTCATCGGGTGATAAAAATATAGAAATTCAATTTTTATAACGCTGAACCTTATAAATACAGGTATAGATATAACAATTATTTTATTTTAGTAGGGGGGAGCTATTTAGGTCAAACTAATCGTTTAATATTATACTTATTTTACTAAATTCATTTATTTATAAACTTTTCAGCACGTTAGGTTTTTTCTTCTTGTATATATACAGGCTGTTTGATAAAAAAAAAAACGTCCCATCCCGTAACTTCTTTATTTACTATCCGATTTCAATAAATAAAAAAAGTATAAAAACAGTTTGACAAACTCTATAAACTGGCCAAAATACCAATTTTTTTCAATGCTGTCTTGAATACGTAACGATAGTCAACTTTTTTTTTTTTTAAATGGACACCATTAGTTTTTTCCTTTAGTCTGGTAGATCATTTTTTAGTGAATCTAGTAATGTTTAATTAATAATCATATGGTTGATATTTAAATTTAAAAAAAATTATTTATCTGCAACTTTTATCCGCTGTGACATAGTGTTTATTATCAAGGTAATCATATACTGTATGCATGAACATGAACAAGTACTGCTCTTTCGTATTGCCTTTGTTTGGCTGAAATCCACATTGATGTTTATCAACAAATACATTCATATAATTAACCAAATTGATTCACCCTGTATATACGACAAAACAGGTGTGCATTAAGGATATTATTTTTAATGAATTCTCAAGTAAATATATTTATCGACAACTAAACAATAAAGTAAGTATTATGTATAATAATCACTATTGGCTAATAATAGGAGTCATAATACCCGGAGGGAATTATGAAATGCGACCGGGGAATAATGAGCCATAACGTTACCATTATTCCCTGCATTCCGCCAATAAGAACATAACGTTACCAACGTTGTCATAGTAACGATAGACGAGTCCGCCATTTTACTAACTGTTAAATCGTCAAATTAATGTCATATCGATATAGTAATCTAACATTTTCGTTTAATTATTTTGATTTTTTTTAGTAATTTTCAGTTAGTCGTAGATAAAGTAGTGTATACTAACTCGCAATAATGACTCTTATACCCTCGAACCGAGTTACTCCCTCGCCGCTTCACGGCTCGGTTCGTAAATTCGGCTCTCGGGAATAATAACTGTCATTATTGACTTGTTGTATAAACTACTATTAAATTGAACAGATATGGCTTAAAAGTCACGAATTTCTATATGTAAAAATGTATACTATGAAACCTTTCAACAGCTTGATCAAGTAATCGCTAAAATGTAAGATTAAGCTCAACAGGTCATAATTTTATCTTCACGTATAATTTTAAAAGGATAATTAAATTTATTTTTATACTGTCAGTAAATTTAATTCAAAACTAAAATTTGACAAAGCGAGACTAATAAACAACTAATAATTAACAATTTCAGTAATGAAAGTAAAGAAAAGTATATATAAAGTGCTACTTCCGGTCCGAATTTTGAAATTTCATATATAGAAAAAATATTGCAAATATAGTTTTAAATACTTTTGTACTCTTGATAAATATATATAGAATGCATAACTTACGACATATTTGCAAAAAATCGCTATTCTATAAGAGTAAAAGTGGTACTTCCGGTCTGAATTTTGAAATTTTTTTTATGCAAAAGATATTTAAAAGTACGTTCTAAACACTTTTATACTCGTAATGTACCTGCCTAGAATGCATGACTTGCGAGATATTCGCAAAAAACTGATTTTCGATAAGAGTAAAAGACCTACTTCCGGTAGGAATTTCGAAAAACTATATTAATACAGTTTTTCTCAAATTTAATTTTGAGTACATTTGAATTCTTTATAAATTTGATTAAACTTAGTAATTGACGAAATATTTGCAAAATTCGATTTTTTCACTGAAGTAAACTACTACTTCCGGTCTGCCGATTTTGCTCAAAATCTAATCAGTTCTCAAGAGGGAGATTATATTCGTAAATACAAAATTTGGAATTGATATCTACAGCGGTTTGACCGCTATCGTGGTCACACACACACACACACACACACACACACACACACACACACACACACACACACACACACACACACACACACACACACACACACACACACACACACACACACACACACACACACACACACACACACACACACACACACACACACAAACACACAGACATTTTTTAAAAACCACTTTTTTGGTATCAGGGGACCTCAAAACGTGGACATCTGCAAAAATCTCGAGGTCGAAAATTTTCATCATCACAATACTTCCTTATACTACGTATAAGAAAGTAAAAAACCATCATACCGCAATACCAGAAAAACGTAAAAAAACTTAACTTTTTGTAAAGTTTAGAAATAAATAAATTTAGTAAAATAGGTATAAAATTAAACGATCAGATGGACCTACATACATAGCACCTCCCTCTACTAAAAAACAGTAACTGAATACCCCTTCCTAATAACAATAATTGCTTTATCTATATCTGTATTTATCTGATGAATAATAATTGTAGTGGCGGCTCGTGACATTTCTGATAGGATGGGCAAGTCTCATGGGAAATTTCGGACAAGGTCACATACATCCATTAAAATTTATCGGAGCTCCATGTTATTCGGAATAATTTCCTAAAGAAAATATATGGTGGAACAAGAACTTTTAGAATTATACCTTACTAGGAGAGGAAAAAGGGAAATGTAATGTATAGTACATACGCGAAAAACAGATAGTAAAATAATTATTAGCAAAAATAAAAACAATTTCTTCGTAACAAAACGAAATAATAATAAAAAAATAAAATGAAACATTTGTTAGTGCAAGTAAAATTGAAAGTCTCAAACAATATGTACAACATGAAAATACAATATTCAACAAGAAATAAAGTAACCATAACATTCTATTAAAGAGCACATATACAGGTCTTACTGAATTTATGTACTGGCGATATGTTTGCATTTTAACTAAATTCGTGTACAACTGAATGTCTGATGAACTAGCCAGTTCGCAACTTGAACTCCGATTTGCGGCAGTTAGTTTGTCGTTATCGTCTCTAAACCTATTACTAGGTCGCGGACACGTACGCCCATGGGCGCACTATTGAAATGTTGTATTTTTAAAGAAGTTTTAATTTTATTTATATAATTGGATAACAAGTGGGTGGTGATCTATAAAATACAAAATACTGTGTTATTTGTTCATTTTCTCTTCTGTTAGACTTGTTCTCTTTGATTTAAGTAGATAGAAAACGTCCTTTCTACATCGCAACTGGTTATAGGCGCGTACTGAAAATATTCTTTTATTTTATTTCAGCGTATTTAGCATACACAATTGCCGCAATGTTATTAAATCTGGATTTCTATTAAAAACTGCGTCTAACTTTTGCCGAAGGCCACATCCGAAGTCACTTGGAATACTTTTAAAATTATTAATAGCCCACGTCTAATGTGGTTAATCCATCTTTTAAGTTGAGATTTCGATTTTCAAAATATGTGATTAGTTTAGGCAAAATTCCAAAGTGTTCTTGAAGGATAACAACTGATTTTTTAAATTTGGGATTTGTGTTAGTTCCTTGCACTCAGAAATTCTTCGAGCATCGTCATTTAAACATGTAACGAAATTTTGTAAACTATCGAAATTCTCTGCATAAAAACTATTTCTGTGTATGTTTTAGCAAAGCTAAGTGACGAACGTGTGATATTATTTTGGTATTCTGTAACGATATTTTACAGACTTTGTAATAAATTTCGAAATCACTGACAATTCATTTTCATATCAGAAAAAGTAACATAAACAACGTTCTAGATCTAAATAAATGATAACTAAAAATGTACGCGTATGTTATTGAAACTAAACGAAATCCTGTGCACACTTACGTCTAGATAATTGCGAGAAGTCGATTCAATAAACCGGTATTAAACAGACTATTACAAAAATTACGAAGTACGTAATTAACAGGCAAAACAATGAAAAAACGAAACTAACGTAAGTATGAATGAAAATTTTATGTCTGGCGAAATATAAGGTAAATATAATAAATTTTAAAAACCCCTCACGCTCCTATCTACGTCGATGAAAAAAGGTTTTTACTCATAAATTCCTTATTCTATGGGTATTTTTTGCTCTCATTCTCGAGCACATCTCGGGTGTAAACAGATGTTGCAGTTCAGCATATGAATTAGTGCTATCCAGTAAGCGTGTGTTGTTTACATTATTTCTTTGCTCCGTTGTAACTTCGTCGTAGTTTAAACCGGTCATGTCCGCGCCCTACCCATTACCCGTCACTGGTATTCGAAAACCGAATTACACCGATTAAATGAATAATCAGGTACCCGTTTATTATTCATCCGAGTTCTCCTATCACTAAGACGTTTATTTTTATGAAACAGTTTCGAAAGTGTTTTAAAACGTCATCAACATTCAGTATCACAAAAATACACCAGTTTTAAAACGTATCAAGCGACATCTATTTGTATGGTTATGTTTTGTGTCTTCCGTTTTCTTTATGCTTTCGAATTTCGTTTATTTCTGTTCTACGTGCTTGTGCAGCGGAATGTTAGTTGTCTTTTTAACACAAAAGACTATGAAAGAACTAATTCTAATTCTGTTATTAATTAAAAAATACTGCCCATTGATACTTTTATACCCGCTATTATGTGATTTAGATGAGGAAGCAATCTCAAACTTGTTAATTATTTTACTATTTTTGGTTATGTTTTTGTTTTCATACGCCATTAAACAGAGACGGAACGATTGAAACACGTTGGAATTTCGTGTCAAAACTGGTTTAACCGATGTCGTATATACAGGGTGTTTAAAAAAGATGCGGCAATATTAAAGGGGTTGATTGTCCAGGTCATTTTATACAAAAAAGTTTATAATAAACAAGGTCCGCAAACGCTTCGTTACCGATCTACAGCGTGTTGAAGTTTAATTAAAAGAAACAGTAAAAATTAGATTTCTCCAAGACGGCATTAAAGATCATAATGAAATTTTTGGCGTGTTATTTTTCAAGAAAAAAATAGGACGCCGCTGATTTCTCTAAAAATAAAAATATGTTTCTATTCTTTGTTTAATTGTGAAGAAAAAAGCTCTCTTAACTTTCTATCATACGACGTACCGTTTTTTAGTAAAAAAAAAACACATTTTAGTGCATGTACATTTATTACAGAAATTTTTTTTTAAATAACAAGGGTTTTATTTAAGGACAAAAACAAATATTTTACCATGCAAACAATTTTAGCAAGCAAAAATTACAATAACTGTGCAAAGTGACCACCTCGAGCTCGGATGCAAGAATCCAATCTTCTCCTCATTGACTGGCGAACTCTCTCAAAAACAACAGGATCGGTTTCAATTGAGTTGCACCACCAATGATTCGATTTCTTAAGTCTTCTACGTTTTCCAATGTGTTAATATTATTGACCAATTCCACAATGGTTTGTGGTACGTCATATTCATGTAAAATTTTCAAGACGTCGTTTCTTCTCACACGGTCGAAAGCCTTGCTGAAATCACGAAGCACATGAATAGCGGGTTGTTATATTCGATTGATTTTTCTACCAATTGGCGTATGATGAAAATGGCATCTGTTGTACTACGATTCTTTCTGAACCCCTGTTGCTCCTCTGGTATTTCCTTCAATAGTTTTAACAGTTCTTTTTAAAATGTGAATTGAGACGGACTTTTTTATATGTCTATCCCTGATTTTTTGGTGCTTTCTGCTGTTACGTTGTAAATTTACTCTGTCTATAGTTCGCGAAAGATTGTGTACCTTTTGTCTAAATACGTGGAATTTTGTATAAAGTTCATGACTTTTTGAGCGTACCCTGTATATTGTCTATTTCACCGGTTACTAAGACTGCCTGCAGTATGCTCCCGTGGGTACTAATCCTACTATTGAGCCCTCACCGCTCTAAATCACGTACCGTGAATATGACAGATACATTGTGTGTAAGATCGGGCATTTACACCCTGTTTTTGTGAAAGCCTCTTTATCTGAGTAACTAACTTTAATTATCTTAGCTCTAGCTTAATCTAACCTACCTGTAGTTTCGTATTTTCCGCATTTGCAATTATTTCTACGCCTTGCTTAAGTATATAAAATATCTTCTTATACATATTACGTCCGATCTCTACATAAGGCATTTATTCGTGGTTTGTAAACGCTTTGAGACGTCAGTCAAGTTTTTGTGTTAACTGTTTCACATGTTTTGCGTATTGCCAAACATAGTTCTTGAGCAGGCCCAAGTATTGTTATTTTCCTTTCTTTCGCAGACGTCCCACTAAAATGTGAGAAGTATTAATTAAGGAAATGCTCGGGACAGTAGGTCATACTATTAATTGTTTGCCGATCATTTGTGGCCTTCCTTCGTTCTTCTAAGTATTAGGCATCTTCCGTGGTTCATCCTGGGACTCCCATTAGGGGTTATGGACGATAATAACATTCTGAAACATATAGGTAGATCGGTCTTTCCACCGTCTTTTGCAGCGTTTGGATATTAAAGCTTTGGTACTTCGTTATTTACCTGCAGAGATTCTGTCCTTTCGCATAGTAAATAGAAATTACGGGTGGAAGAATGTTTGTTGTTGTCTGTCAAAACCTATCGGCCGTATTGCACAGGTCGGTCTATACACGCGGTATTGCCAACGTCGGGCATGAAATACCCTCTCGTGCCGTCGACTTTATATTTTCTACTTACAATTGTTGAGTATTTCGCTTATGTTTTCCGTCTAAGTTATGTGTAGGGTTACGTTTAATTGTGTTTAAGTCACGATGTCGTCTCCTTTCTTTTTGTCAGATTAGTTGTGTGTTTATTATGTTTATTTGAAAACTCCCGCCTTTAGGTTGAATCCTTTCCAGTGACGCATTGAGTGTGCGTGTTCTTGGGTTGTAACGTATCTACCGTAAAGGTCACGGTTGGGTCACTTTCGAAGTGAAGCTTGTTAAAAGTGCATGGGCACGATATGCTTATTTTCTTTTGGTGAATTTATCACTTTGTCTAAAGTTAGACTAACGCTTCGGCGGCTTTAATGAAATAAGTTTGAGTTATCGATACCTTTATTAGGTGATTTATCGTGAATTATTTTTATCGCAATACCGTTATCTAATTTACGAATGCCACGAGGTGGATTTTGAATTGTTTTCGTGCTATGTGTGACTTCTGAGTCCTTATCGTGGAATCTCCATATTATTCATAATAGGGGTAAGTTTTCAGAGCTCTGTGTTAAATTTTCGGGTTTTTATCTTTGGTTTTTTTTTAATTTTTAATAGGATTCTTATGTCGGGCGCTAAAGCCCTCAGAAGCTGTTAGGATTCCTTTGACGGCCATTTAAGCCCTCCGAAGTCTTATCTTTGGTGGAATCGCCCACAACCGTGGTTTTATCCAACATCCTGCCCACCTGTTGAGTGGAATTTTTCCAACAAGGGAGTCGCCGCCATTTTGGGATTTCTGTAGCGTCCTTTCCGGCAACCATCTTGCCAGCTAAGGTTGTAATTTTTACCTCATATTTTTCGTCTGATTTTCGACGTTTTACGCCTGAGTGCAAGACTTATTTTTGCCTGATTAGTACCAAGAATTTTGAGTGGCTAAATAACTATCGCACCTCTTAGTAATCTGCGTGGTCACAATTTAATCCTTTTTTTTTAAAATTACCGTTATAATTTCTCTTTGTTCTATTATGTATAATTGAAATTAACCTGTATTTTGGATTTGTCACTACCATAATTTCTGTAGCCCTTTATCGAGGCTAATATTTAACTATAATTAATTCTAGTAAATTCATTACATGATCACTTTATCTTCAGGATAGTTTTATTTACTTAGTAATAAACCCAGTGTTTTCTCTTCCGATACATTAGTTGTATGTTTTATGATGTGTTGCATTTGAAAATCTAAGTTTTGTTAATTATTTTGCACGTTTATTTTTTTTTCCTCGCCGTAAGATTGTAAATTTTGCCTTTTGATGATCAATTAATTTTACCTGAGCCAGATAAATTCATTATTGTAGTAGCCAACTTTGGTTCTCGAAGCTCAGGGTTTTATGGAATTTTCATGAAATTGTTTTTCTAAATTTTACCTTTAAATGTTTTTTTTGACTTAGCTAATCACTAACCATCAATTAATATCATTCAGTTCATGTAAGCAAACCGACGTTTTTTTATTTAGCGAATTTTCCTCATTTTAGACTAAGACCTTTTACTGACTTATCAATTGTTCTTTTGCGCTTATAAATTTATATGTATACTCACACCTATGTATTGACATTGCCGTTGTGGCGTGTCCTTGAAAACACATGTACACCTTATGTGAGGTGAAGGAAACGTTTCTGCAGCCGACCAACTTCTGCTGAAGCGCAGAGTATATGTTAAATCATTAAGTTTTTCTCATACTTTCAAAATTTTGTAATGGTCACCTAACGCTTGTTTTTTTATTTATCAACTGTCTAGCTTAATTACACTTTATTCAAATTTAACTTTTCATCCAACGTTTGTTTTTTTATTGCTTAACTACATAAATTAAATTTTCTTATTTTTTTTTTTAAAAGAAACTTACAGCACATCAAATTTAATTAAATTTTGTTACATTACGAATACCTTATCTTTTATTTCTTTTACCCCTGCATATCTTAAATATTATTGTGACAAGCACGTACAAAAGATTAGGTGCTTCAAATATACAGGGTGTTCAATAGGTATCCTACTGGAGGGACACAGCCAGTGGTAGTTCGTAGGAGGCGCAGGTAGGTTATCTGTAGATAGCATAGTGTCCTGGTGCCCGGACAATCGTCGCAAGCGTCGTTGCCGACCGACGCTCTACTCTTAGGTGTTTTATTTTCTTGAACCGTCACGCCGTCTGCGACAGAGTTAGCTCGGCCCTGCGTTATCCTGTTTAACAACCCCTATTGCGACTCTCCGTTTCATTTCTGAATTCTGCCGTTATCTTAATGCGACGTAGATCCGGTAGCACTGCGTTTCCCAATTTTACTTTTTAGCAATAATTATTCTATAGAACACAGCCTTTCTTTTGCATACTACTGCCTTCATTTTACTTTCAAGAGAATTTATTTGACAATAACGTTAATTTATAAGCTTTTTTCGTTTGAAATTCTGCCTAGTCTTTACCTCGATATCCGAATTTTTACACAGTCCATGTTTATGTTTATAATAAATTGAGAACAAATCGAACGCACTTGCTGTAATACGCAGAAAAAATGTAGCACTCGGACATTCAAGAGCTATTTATCACCAATTAGGTAATAAAAGCATTCTCTTACGGCAATAAATTTCAGTAATACCTTTCCTTTTCTTTTTCTATTTTTAAATAATAATATAGAAATTTTTCATCAATTTATCTATTAAATATGAACGATTATTTTTTTAGTATTGTGTGATATTTTTTGTTTGTTAATATGAAATAATTTGTTTTTTTCGACGAAACAAACTGCACGTAGACACGATTATGGTCACCTCAATATTCTTTGATCGTAATTTATTTATGTCAGTGAAGCAACCGTTACGACAATGAATTTTTTAATACCTATAAGGTATTCCAACGTACATCTTTCGCAGTGAAAACGTGTCGACAATCAGGTGACAATGAACGTATTCTGTTTTGTTTACGTCTGCATCTGCAGCATACGCAAACATAAACAAAGAAATTATTTTGTTGTTCCTGTCCAAAACGATATATTATTTATATCAATATTTAGTGAAGGCCGGCCTAAATCTATATGTTAATATACCTGGATACGATTGTGATTATACATACATACTGCTTGAAAATATTTACATCGAATATGCCTTTACAGGACTATACATGTCATATAATTATTGTTTACAGCTTGTCCGATGTTGTTTTCCTAGTTTCTCAATGTTCACAAATATTCACGATAAACAAGAATTAAGAAACAGGTGATTTGATTAGATACAATAAAATACCACGTCTGTCAACAGGAATATTTAAATTATAAGTATAATTTATTCTTGATAAACTATATTCTGAATTTTATTATTGCTTCCGATAAATCCAAGAACAAAATCCGGCCAGTCTCATTCAAGTTTGTCAGATATTATTGATCTACGCAGGTCAAGAACCTTATATTTTTCACCTAGTGGTTGCTGACTCATCCGCAGTGGCATTCTTTAGTACGAATTCGTGGAAAGAAGAAACGGAAAATACTCTGTGCATGTAATGATAGGTATAGATGCTTAAGCGATGAGTCATCCATTCATTACAAGTTATAAGTTATTATAACCCTCTCAGAACTAGTGTTCGGATTTTTATGCCCAAGAAAAAGTTGTAAAAGAACAAAAAGTAATTAAAACATAATATTTACACATAAAAAAAATTATTACAAAACACGTGATGATAATATACTATCCATCTACATAAATAAAAATGAAATGCTGTTCGTTCCTTGGTAAATGCATCATTTGAGAACGGCTAATTTTCTTTGTAAAATGTTTATAGCAAGTAATTCGAGTAAAGTTTTTCGGGAAAGAAAAATTGGAAAAGTTTCCCGGAAAATTGGAAAATCCGTGAAAAATGAAAGTGTTTCTTTCTATAGGATGTTTGTATGAACTCAAGACCGTAACTTACGATGGATATACGTAATTCTTTTTTGTTTTTTTCGTTATGGTCCTGGAAAGGTGTTCAGAGAACCAAAATTCGAGACAATTACAAAGGAAATTCGGAAAATTTGGACAAACTACAAAAATCATAATTTTTGTATGCACTGTCGATCATAACTGACGATGGGTACGACATATTGCTTGATTCTTTTTTTTGTTTTGTTTGTTAAGCTCCCGGGATGGAAATAACTCAATTGAATGTTTTCAATTGAAAAAAATCTAGAAGATCTGGAGAAAAGTCTGGAAAAACGCATTCCAACCTAAATTGGTGCGTCTGTTATTGATCGTGTAACTTCTGAGCGACTTTAGACTTGACCGACTGAGGTCATATACACACAATATGTTTCGTCAAGACGATGGTTCATAGCTATGCTAGCATACGATAGGTGGCGCTGTAATCGAGTTATTATCAAATTCTTAATTTATGGATTAAAATGAGTCATATTTAGAATGTATGTTGTTGGTTTAGTGCTAAAAAAAATAACAAAATCTGGAGCCGATAGGTGGCGCTGCGGCAAAGTTATTTATGTGGTTTTACTAAATTCAATAATTCTACTTTTAACATGTTTAACATGTCAAATCTAACATTATATTTAGTCAGCCATTCTTGACAAAAGACTTACTTATTCGCTGATGAAATTGGTATTCTTTCTAATTTTCTGGAATAGTAGGAAGCGACAACAGAATATTGTTCCAAATGAAGTAAAATTATATAAAATTGAAATTAATTTAAAGGATGGATTGAAAATCGCGTAGATTTGAAATACTTCTTGTTTGAATGGTTACAAGGGATTTCTAAATGAAAGGAATAGATCAATAGACTATAAAGAAAACTGAGTGTACTAACTGCCTTATTGATGCTTTTGTGTTATCATCTTCACTGTCTAATATAGCCTTTTTGCTCATATAAGCCCTTGATTCTTGAAATTTTTGTTTCGTGTGGTCTTTTAGAACATTATGTAGGGTAGCTCTTGATATTCCTGTAGAAATAAAGGTTTGTTTAAGTAAATATCAGTGGCGGCTGGTGAGTACGTGTTGGTGAAGCAGTTACATAGACAAGATTCGTTTATTACCCGATAATAAACGAATCAGTCTTATCTATGTAAAGGCTTCACCTAAAGGAATTCACCATCCGCGATTGGTAAATATATGCATTTAATTTAATTATAGGTACCGCGAGATCAAAAATTATATTGATAAAGGTTTGCCATGGAATGTAAAACGTCTGTCTTAAGTTATATCATTAAGTGTCATACTGTCATTAATATTTGTCATTATATTTTGCTCTTTATGAATGTCAGTATGACAGTTAGTGATATAACTTTAGACAGACGTTTTACATTCCATGGCCAGCTTTTATCAATATAATTTTTGATCTCGCGATATTAACAATATTCGGCATTTCACTTAAAAGTTGGTGTTTTGGTGCAATATAGTTTACATACTTTAAATGTTCAATTCAATATAAACTGGTTATCTGTCATATTCAAATAAGTTTTTCTCCGCTGCTTCACTGGTGATTTCGCCATACTTACCATAAGGTTTACTTTATTCTTTACCAACAATACAAACTATTTTCAATGAAAAGGACAATCACAAAATACATACGCTTATGATAATAAAATAAAAAAATTAATGAAAATAATATAACCTCAAAGTCACTCAAAACAAAGTCGGGCGCCATTTGCAAATGCATTTCATCTTCGTCAGCGTGTACGAGGTTTCACCTTTGCAATGTTTACATCTGTTCAACCAATGAGAGAACAATCACGTGCTGATCACGCACATTTGCTGTTTGTCTGTTTGTTGGCGAGACAGAGTATCAGTAGCGTAACTTATTCAGCAGCCCCCCCCCCCCCCCGCGAAAAGTACAGACGGACGGCCCTTGGCTTTTTTTGTCGTATGAGGAAAGAAGGGTTTATAATATAGGCAATACCTATAATAAATAATAGTATATTATGCAATGAGCATTTAATGATAGCTATTAAGATAAGAGTAAGAAAATGACAATACGAGGCGAAGCCGAGTATTGTAATGAATACGAGTGCCTTAATAGCCACTATATGCGAATTGCATACACTATTTTTTCTACGACCCCATAATAAAATATTATTTTTTGAACATTCCATTTCATAAATTGAGGTTAAAATTTTCCATGCACCTTTGCGAATTTAGCTGGTAATAAATTGTTCCTGGTTACTAAGGCTTGTTCCATAATTTTTGGTGGAGTCAAACTTTACATTTCACTGTCATTATCCCTCATTTTTACCGTTTATATTTTCAAAAAAGCACAAATTTTAAGTACTTACTTGTAAATTGCAGAGAACTGTCACATTTATTTAATTTGTATATCTGTCAGATATGCAGTCGCCATATTGAATATTGTTTGAATATTGGAATGTCGCATTCCTATTGGATATAAACCTGTATCGTAATGAAAAATCTGTATTCCTATTGGATATAAACTTGTATCATAATGAAAATCTGTATCGTAATGGACACCATTAAAGTACAGGATCGGCATATCTAATAATACAATTAAAGTATGGGAGTAGAAAAAATAATCTTTCAATGGATAATTTAGATACATAATATAAAATATGCAGAACAAAAAAAAATATAAATATATTGAAACTTAAAGAAAACGATTTGTGCGACGCGCTTTCTTAGTTGCAAATTCGTTAATTAAGCAATCTAAATTTAGGCTGGTGGTTTCTTGGTGCTCTATGCTTATAATCGCTAAACTTGAAAGCCTGCTCTCACTCATTGTACTTCACAAATAGTTTTTTTTATTGATTTTAATTTTGAAAATGAAAGTTCAGTGGTTGCAACAGTTACTGTGAGAAATAATCGAATTGCACTACACACGTCTGACAAATTGTTCGCTGTGTAACTATTACATATCAACAAAAAAATGTGCATGATCTTTTATGGAATTTAAATTTTTAATTTCATCGCCAAATACTTTTTGCAAGGTCAGTACTTGCTCGGGAAATTCTGCAGATAGGTCCCGGCTGTGTAATATCTTTGTAATGTTGCTGCAGAACTATACAATTTTTCGGCGGCTAATTCAACCATATTTTTTGGAGCCAAAACACTAAATCTGTCACAAGTTTCCTATTTAAACTTTGAAATCTGCTCCGTAATTGACTCACATATATATCAATACTGCTTTAGAATACACCAACTTCAAATAAACGTTCTGAATTGTCCAAACGTTCATCACATAGTAACTCATCAAAAAAAAAACCTTTAAGAGGGGCGTTTACCAACAAATAGAAACTTATGCAACTTATATTACTCGCGGGACGGGTAGACGCAAGGGGGTGTGAGTAGGTGGAGGTAGATGATATTCGGTTCTGTCACAGCGCTTCGGTTTTATTCACAGATTTTGTCATAGATAAAGGAATACTATAGATGGGAAACATAATGTATAAAGAATGAGTACTTACGGAACTGTTGATGTTTTATAATAAGCCAATTTTCGCTTGCCCATAACTGTTATATTATTATACACTCGATATTATAGGTATATATGACATTTAAATGCGAGTTACAGTTTGTAATTAAACTGTCAGTCGCATTTAAGTCTGCAATAGCCGACCGATTCCGAGAGATTTTCGTTTTTGCTAGAACCGGTAGAGATACCGTAAAGTGGGGATAGACGACGCGATTAGCTTGGAAAAACCTCGTGTAAAATGTGTGTGACATTGTTTACTGTTTAATGTTTTTTATCTTTAAAAATAATTATATAAATTTGATTTTTTCTTTATATCGTACATGAAATGTGCAGCTGGCGCGTAGAGGTCGTTTTTTTTTCTTTTGTGTACCAGCCTTAGTTAGTAGACATTAATCAAATTCATGCATTTTTGTGGTTATTTCTAAAACACATAACTTTATTAAGAAAATAAAGTAGTACAAAAACTGACCTTGACATTATAAATTTATGCCTTTTGCATCACTAACCCAAATTTGAGATTCTAAAATTACAAAATAAGTTTAAAAAACGCGAAACGGCGATGCCTTAATTTTCGATAGGTAAACGCTCCTCTTAATTTTTGTTTAAAATATCAGTTTCCAGTCGTTTTGAGGTTTGGTCTGTGACTTCTCGAAATTCTATAAAAGGTTTATGGATAGTTATGCATCTGGGTTTCTGATGTTCATTCATTTCTATTGTGACATATCTAATAACTTGTGATAACTGGTCAATCTTGGAAATGTCTTGTGTTGTATCCGTTATTATAGAGAAAAACGACTATGCTTTACTATTGTTAACAATATTTCCTTTAACATTTGTAGCCACTAAAGTTATAATTTAATTTTGAATATTTGGAGATAAATATTTCTCGAATTTGCTTTCTTGCATGTGTAAATTAAGTACGTTATCGTATTTTGCAAGAAGGTTAATTATCGATAAGAAGTTTCCTTTACTTGTTGAATCCATTTGCTCCCTATGACCGCGAAATGGAAGATTTGCATTTTGCTAAAGTAATTATCACATCTATAATTCTTCTAATTATTTGTCGCCATTTGTTCATTTCTTGATTTTGTGACAAAATGACCGCCTTATCAACGGTTTTGTGTTTTTCCAAGCATCATACGTTTTACATGCGCAAATGTGTACAAATGTCTTTTCGTAATCTTTGATCTTTTTTTGAAAAACCTTGCCAATGATTAACTCCGTTACACCAATTGTCTCTAAAATACATGCCATTTCTGTTAGCAAAAAGCCAACAAGGTTCGCAATACGCAATGTTCAATCTTGCCGAATAGCACAACCACATACGTTCCACAGTTTGACCAATTTTATTTTTGAATCTGACCAATAAGCGTTTGTAAAAGATTTAGCTTTAGCATCTTTTGGAAAATTGCTTTTGGGTTTACACGGTTCCGCACCTAATATATGCTTCCTAACGTTATCGTCAATTTCAACGTGTTGATAATTTGCAATGTCACTAAGTCAACATTTTTATTTTATTTTTGTCTTCACTTTCTTCTTTATACACTTCTTCTGCAGGTTCAGTGGGTTCAATTAATGCCACATGTGATGTGGTTGGTTCGTTTAAGCGATCATTCTCCTGATACCTTTCACTATTTTCATTATTGTCTTCTTTAACTATCGCTTGTTCATTCAATGGAGTACCCAAGAAATTCTCTAGTCTTTTTGTATTTTGTTGTAATACTCTGTTCCTTTTCCCTACGAAGTTTTCTTTTTTGATATCCCCTTAAGACTTTTTTTTCGCTCATGCCTTTTAACTGCAAATATATTTCAAATTAATTTATATAAGGAAACATTCAATAATTTTTATTTTTCGCTATTTATTTTTTATGTCATGCTTTGCTTTAAAACCCTAAAGGTAGCAAAACAATTACAATTATTATAAAATAACTTTTAAAGAAAAGTCATGCTACTGAATATTACTAAAAATTTGTACTTACAGTATTTTACTGCTTCAAATAAAAACCATACGTATTTATAATATGGCGTTTGTTTTAACTTAATAATCCCCGAATCAAAGCTACAAAGATCATTTATATCGTCCAGTTGTTTATTCGATTTCAATGTAGCATTATGTTTACTTTAAAATCATTTCAATGCTCTGAAACCTTATATTTACAAGTGAGAAGAAAGGGTAGTTTGTTGACGTTTCAAAAAGATAGTAATTGTTAGGAGATTATCTACGTATTCCTTATATTTATATTAGAATGTGATACTTCAGAATTAAAGATTTTTGCAGGGTATTTGCAATATTTATAAAATATGATGTTGATGTTAGTGTGTAAATAGCTTCCTCAATTGACTATTTTATTATACAGGTAGTGGCATAACTTTCTTAGCAGCCCCCCCCCCCTCCCGTAAAAAGTACAGGCTAATGTCGGATTCTTAGCCAACGCAGGGCCACTTGACCTTCTGGCCCCCCGCGCGGCGGGGTCAGCGGGGTGGTGCGTTACGCCCATGCAGAGTATAAAAGTAAATGAAACTGTCAACAATAGACCTCAATTTTGCAAAAAAATGATAATTTTACTGCTAATCCGAGATACGTAAGTGTTACATGACAGATATAATTTTTTTTCGACTAAAAAATATTTGCTCTGTATTTATATTTTTGAAAAACTTGAAAATCTACGTTTTTGACAAAAAAAACAATCAAACTTTAGGCCCACTCCGGGAGCCCTAATTATTTTTTAATTTGACTCAATATTTTCTTTTTGTAATTATTGTAAAATATTGATAACGTGTCCTGAAAAACGTAGATTCCGCTTGTCGAGATTTCTCATTATTTGATTTCAATGACTTTAGCAAGGATTTATTCAGTGTACCCTCATGTTCAATATGAATATTGAAAATAAGTTACATTTAAAACAACAAAGCCTAAAGTGCCTTGGATAATTGCTATTATAAAGTTGTTACGAAAATTGTGTGCTAAAGCGAAAGCTAGGTTCAAAAAATCTAAGTTGGACATTGGCAGTGTTATAAAAAAAAACTTTTTATCGTTTTGAAATTTTAAATTTCAAGAAAAAGGTTTTCATATATAGTCCTCTCATGAATCCTTCCTCTAATTCCTGTAATTTCCCTTCTCTGTATGATTATCCTGATTTGTGTATTTACATCACCCATTAGTAAAATTTCCTCAATTTTTGTCAGGTTTTCGCATAATTTACTCAAGCTTTCGTAGAATCTCTCAGAAATCATAGGGAATTTCAAATTTCCGCTTGCAATTTATGTTTACGCAATTGTACCGTGTAACATTCGAAGAGGTAGGTATATGACGTGAATGGATGCAAAATTTAATGGTGAGACACCCGCGTAATTGACATGTATGTATTATGTATATGGAATATTGTATGTTGAAATTGGAACTATTGTGTAATCGACGCTTCACATCACAAGAAACCCGACAACATATTTAGCCAAGGTTGTAAAAGAAGGTTATTGTTATTATCAAGAAAACAAAATTGTATTTCGTATAGTTTATATATTCTTACGTAATCATTTCATACTGTTGCAATTCTAATATAAAATACCTGTTAAGAAATTGGCAGGTATTTCTTTTACTTATTGACGTCTCATGTAATTTATGTAGATTTTATGAAAATATAAACAATAAAAATCTAAAACTGGTTTTCTCTTCTGACCCGATATGAACAGACCTGTATAGAATACGCGCACATAGGTGAAAACCGGTACAAACTTAACATATACTGCAGAATCATACTTAAGTAGTGACATCACGTCGCGTATATGACGTCAATACTTATGTGTTAATGTATGTATGGCGTCACAGTAAAAAGTGAGCTTCTTAGAAACGAATTGTTTGCGTGAGTAAGGGCGGGTAAGAACCGATTCAATGGTACCTATGTAAACAAACTTTACGATTAAACATCCATTTAAAAATAATTGATTCCCCAGGATAATCGAATTAATAAGTTATAACACATATCCATTACTATTTTATGATTTCTTAGAAATTCAGGCAAATGCTGTTGCTTAAAATGTAATAGTTTTCAATGGGATGGTGTCATTATATTCCGCATCTCTTGAATTTCTCAATATTTAATAACTCATCGTTTTACATTTGTCAATTAATTCACGAATTTATTCATGAATTTATATACCGCGAGATCAAAAATTGTATTGATAAACGTTTGCCATGGAATGTAAAACGTCTTTCTTAAGTTATATCATTAAGTGTCATACTGTCATTAATATTTGTCATTATACTGACACCTTGTAATTGTAGTTGTGAACACTTCCCAAATTTCGCAGGATATAGTAGAACAAGATTTTTATATGTGCATCGCACATAGTGTTGGTGTATTTCGCGAAACTGGATATGTTACTCATAAAAAAATGAGGTGTGGCCACCACACAACTTTCTTATACGTATGAGCGTTTCAAACTATACAATTTTAAGAATTTTTTTACACAAAAATTATTCAAAATATTTACTTTAAGTACTTCTATTCTCTTAATATATCGCTATAGAATACATACTTTGCAAGATATTTGAAAAAAGTGCTACTCCCTAAGAGTAAAAGTGTTACTTCCGGTCCGAATTTTGAAATTTCATATATACAAAAAATATTGCAAATCTTGCACTAAATACTTTTGTACTCTTGATAAATATATATAGATTGCATAACTTGCGGCATATTTGCAAAAAATCGCTGTTTAATAAGATTAAAAGTGGTACTTCCGGTCTGAATTTTGAAATTTTTTTTATATAAAAGATATTGAAAATTATGTTTTAAATACTTTTGTACTCGTAACGTACCTGTCTGAAAAGCATGACTTGCGAAATATTCGCAAAAAAACTGATTCTCGATAGGAGTAAAAGACCTACTTCCGGTCGGAATTTCGAAAAGCTTTTTAAATAAAATTGTTCTCAATTTTAATTTTAAGTCTAACTCTTTATAAATTTGTTTAAACTTAGTAGTTGACGAAATATTGGCAAAATTCGATTTTTTTCACTGAATTAAACTGCTACTTCCGGTCTACCGATTTTACTGAAAAACTAAGCAGATCTCAAGAAAGAGATTATACACGTAAACACAAAATTTGGAATTGATATCTAAAGCGGTTTGACCGCTATCATGGTCACACACAGACACACAGAAACACACAGAAATTTTTTAAAAACCACTTTTTCGGTATTAGGGAACTTCAAAATGTGGACATATGCAAAAATCTCGAGGTCGAAAATTTTCATCATCACAATACTTCCTTATACTACGTATAAGAAAGTAAAAGGTGCTGGTAGACCAACTATTCGTACAGAAGAAGTGATTATTGACGTTCGTAATCGCATGGAACAGGAGCCCACAAAATCTTTGAGGCGCCTGTCCCAAGAAATTTGAGTTTCTTATGGAACATGCCGAACCATTGTAAAAAGAACTTGAACATGCATCCATATAAGATGCAATCATATCAAGCTCTTTTGCCAACAGACCACCCCAGACGTCTTGCGTACTGCCAGTGGTTCGTCAACAGTTTAATGAATAAGGACCTGTTAAACGTAAATTATTTTTCCGATAAGGCATGGTTTCATATTTCCGGGTACGTAAATTTTCAAAATATGCAAAAGTGGAACACTAATAAACCGCATTTTTTTGTTGAATCTCCACTACATTCTCAAAAAATTGGGTTTTGGATGGCAATCTCCCGTAATTGGGCCGTTTTTTTTTGAATTTCACCATCAATGCAGAGAGGTACAGAAATAACATTTTGAATGAATTTGTTCAACAATCGCACGACGATGAACTTCATAATGGTTATTTCCAACATGACGGCGCAACAGCACATACGACACGAGAAACTATAGCCTTTCTCCGTGAGTTTTTTGATGATCAACTTATAAGTTTGCATACACAAGTTGAGTTTCCTCCGAGGTCACCTGGTTTGACTATTATGAACTATTTTGTGTTCCCTTACTACAAAAATAGAATTTTCAGAACTCCTGTACATAATTTGCAAGAAGTGCAACAAAAGAATATTGAAGTATGTGCAACCATAACGCCACAAGTGTTGCAAAATGCTTTTGATAGCATGAAAAAGCGCGTAAACGTGTGCATCGAACAAGGCGCGGGTCATTTTGAACATTTATTGTAATTTGTTTATTAATTTTTAATAAAATGATGTTCAAACATGTAAATCATTTTAAATAAGCATATATTTACAAAATTTATGTCAGTCAGATGCTAGAATGACAGTTGACCTGATAATTTAATTTAAGTCGGACGTTTTACATTCCATGGAAAACCTTTATCAATATAATTTTTGATCTCGCGGTACAAATAAATTGATGATCTTGAATCATTTTACACTTAACAATAAATTCATGAATTTGTTCGTGGATGTCATGATGACCAACCGTAACAGCAAAATTTCTAAATTTTCTTAATACGCACAACACGGAGCTACCTAAATAAACAGTGAATGCTGATTGGTCAGTGCAACCGGTTGGTATCTGACATAAAAATTACCAAAAACTTACTACAAAATTGACGATATTTTAGAACATGGTCTAATTCATGAATTGATTCACCAATTAATTTATGAATTCGAATTGATGTCGATTCTTGTATTACATTCATCAATTTCTGTTCACGAATTAATTCATGAATGAACTCACGAATTAACTGATAAATGCAAAACAGACTTAAAAGAGTTTATCTGGCAATAATACTTCAGTGGCGTAACATCAAAGCAGCCCCTCTAAATTAAGGTGAGGTTTCTTATCATACTTTCTATGATTTATATATTTGTGAAATAAATTAATTAGTGAATTATCTTATTAATTACTTTTTAAAGACTTGAAACATCAACTATTCGTGATGAACTTGACTTTTAAAGTGCGCAGACCTAATTAAAGGAAAAATATATAGTGTATACACGAAAATAAAGCACTAATATTAATGGTACACGTACTCAGGCATTGTCTGTTCAAATAAGCATTTAAATTGGGTTATAAAAATCTGTGTTGATGTCGCGTAGTAGTTTCTTTTTGGAAAAATTGGTTACCAATTCATCTAACTTCAATTTTCTTGTCTCTTGCTGGTTCAAATCTTATTACAGATAAATCAGAAGGCCTTTCTTTTGACATTGCACTACCTAAATAATTCTTTATTAATTTTGTTAGAAATGCATCATGGGCATTTCCTGTACAAAAATATAATTCTCAATTACTTATGTGGTGTTTACCGTTCGAGAATTATGTATGTTTATTATACTCGTAAGAATGCCAAGCACTCTATTATGTATGAGCATATTCTTCTTTATACATATTACCTTATTTGTTTATAAAATACAACTGGGGAAATACGATATACATGTGCGATGTTATTTCTCTTTAGTTTAGTTGTACAGATACGCATATACTGAATACACACATATTCGAGTATACTATGATTTTTATTTTAATACCTATTCTCTATAAATTTTAATTTGGAAAATAGTCTTTCTGCCATAACGACTGTAATTGGGAGAGATAAAGGGTGAGTAAAGTTAGATCCTTTTTTTTTCAAAAATCGAAAATCGAAAATCTGACGGTTGTTCCAGGATGTTCTAGGTTTGTTCTAAATTGTACTTTCAAAAAAAGAATCAGAATTGGCCAGAATAATTGAAAAAACGACTTTTTCACCCAATCCCTCTTTTTTCGAAAATAGAAATTCTGAAGGTTGTTCCAAGTTGTTCTAGATTTGTTCTAAACATTGTTCCAAGGAATCTTGAAAAAAAGTAATTGGAAAAACCGATTTTTCCCCAGCCATCCTTTTGTTGAAAATCGAAGTTCTGACAATTGTTCTATGTTTTTGGTTTGTTTTAAATTGTTCCAAGCAATTTCAAAGAAAAAATCAAAATTAGTCGAGAAATTGGGGAAAAAAGAAATCCAAAAGTATGACGCTAGACCTCGTTTTTGAAAAAAATAAGATTTTGACGGTTTTGCAGGTTGTTCTAGGTTTATTTTAAACATTGATCTGATGCATCAAAACCGTATTTCGTATACATCAAAAGATATCGGAAAAACAACATTCAAAAGCGTCAAGCTAGCCCTCCTTTTCTCGAATATCGAAAAAAAATCAACAAAAATTCTAGCAGCTGTTCCGAGTTTCTCTAGGTTTGTTCTAAAATTTTAATAATTTTAAATAGCGAAAAACGATTTCTTGCCGCGCCCCCCTTTTTCGAAAAATGTTAAGAACAAATTTAAAACCACCTGGAACAACCGTCAGAATTTTAATTTTCGAAAAAACAGTTTTTTTTCCATAATCATAATTTCGGCCGATTATGATTTTTTCTTTGTAATACTTTGAATTAATTTAGAACAAACCTAGAACAATTCGAAACAGCCCGCAAAATTTTGATTTTCGTGAAAAGAGGGGGTTAACTTGACACTTTTGAATTTTGTTTTTTCATGTAAAAGATACGGTTTTGATGTATTAGAACAATGTTTAGAACAAACCTTAAACAACCTGGACAACCGTCAAAATAATATTTTATTTCAAAAACATGGTGTGACTTTATACTTTTAGATGTTGTTTTTCCCCATTTTCTCGACTAATTTTGAATTTTCCATTGAAGTACTTTAGAACAATTTAGAATAAACCTAGAGCAACCCGAAATAGCTGCCATAATTTTTGTTATTTTTTTTTTCGATTTTCGTGAAAAGGGGAGCTAATTTGACACTTTTGAATTTAATTTTTTTCCTACACCTTTTGATATATAAGAGATACGGTTTTGTATTAGAACAATGTTTAGAATAAACCTTGAATAACCTAAACAACCGTCAAAATAATATATATTTTTTTAAAACAGTGTCTGACTTTATTCTTATGGATGGTGTTTTTTCCTATTTCCTCGACTGATTTTGAATTTTCCATTGACATACTTTGGAACAATTTAGAACAAATCTAGAGCAACCCGAAATAGCTGCCAGGATTTTTGTTTATTTTTTTTTCGATTTTCGTGAAAAGGGGAGCTAATTTGACACTTTTGAATTTAGTTTCTTCCTACACCTTTTGATATATAAGAGATACGGTTTTGTATTAGAACAATGTTTAGAAAAAATCTTGAACAACAGTCAAAGTATTTTTTTTTAAAACAGTGTCTGACTTTATACTTATATATGGATGTTGTTTTTTCCTATTTCCTCGACTGATTTTGAATTTTCATTGGAACAATTTAGAACAAATCTAGAGCAAGCCGGAATAGCTGCCAGAATTTTTGTTGATTTTTTTTTCGATTTTCGAGAAAAGGTTAGCCCCCCTTTTCTCGAAAATCAATCAGTAGTTCTAAAATAATTCATTCAATTTTAGATTTTGATTTTACTGTAAAGGAAAAGAAAACAAAAGTAAGTAAATATAAAACAAAATCAAACACATTTTACTAAAATAATAATATTCTTTGCGGAACCCACTTCTTGGGGATTTCATTGGCTCGGATAGACACTGAACAGGTGCCATTTCTGTTTTACTTAAAATGTAATTGTAATATTCGAGCGTGCTTCTTCGCAAATAAATCTAGAACCTCTTCAGGATTTACTTCCATCTCTTTGTTTATATTCATTATACTTAACCCATTCAATCGCTTCTGACCCATAGTCGACCTCAAGAACGACTTAATTCTTTTCAAAGTACTGAAAGATCTTTCCGCAGTCGCTGTTGTCACTGGCAGTATTTCGTATAGTTTATATATTCTTACGTAATCATTTCATACTGTTGCAATTCTAATATAAAATGAATACCTGTTAAGAAATTGGCAGGTATTTCTTTTACTTATTGACGTCTCATGTAATTTATGTAGATTTTATGAAAATATAAACAATAAAAATCTAAAACTGGTTTTCTCTTCTGACCCGATATGAACAGACCTGTATAGAATACGCGCACACAGGTGAAAACCGGTACAAACTTCACATATCGTCACCTTAGTACTACAACTAGGTAACTTAAAAACCTGTGTTTTGGAATAAACTGCTTTGAAAATTTGCATAAAAAATTAAAGTTTTATAGCCAATAAACTATTCATTCAAGTTTTAGTGTGTCTTGCTAACTTTATCACAAGTGGTGTATATTTTGAGACGTATTTATAAAAAAGTTGCCATAATGTAAATTTTTCGAAAAAACCGAGATATCTACTTGTTACATCAACATGAAAATCAGATTAAACGGAGTTAACCACATTTGCATTTGAGAAGAAATAGTACCAGAAGCCACTTTAAAGCGCTTTTATTGTCAGCAAAATTTATATAATAAACAATGAATACACTATTCATTTTCAGAATCCATGTCACTACTTCCTGAAGACTCCTGTTGTCCTTGGTAAGGCAAATTTTGGTAAAACGGTCGGTATTCTTGTCCCAGCGCTGGAGGGGTTAACAAAAATAAGGAATTCAAATTATCATATTTTTCTTTTGGAATCGGTATAACGGAGTTGTATAACGGTTTCATTGTATGTGACAGTGTTGTATTACTATTCCTCGTCCTTTTCTTGCAGTCAAGAGTTCTAAACTCTTCATCGTAATTTTCTTTGAAGCGGATGATGAATGGTCTGGTTTTCGTAAAATTCAACCAGCTTATCTTCTGCCAGCCGACTGGTTTACGATTTTCATCCTCTTTTCTCATAACCATGTGCTGCTCAAGGTGATATTTCCAATCTATTATGTCTTTATGGGTAATCTCATGCACAATGTACGGCTTGTCACCTTTTCGCCTGGCACTGCGGGCAATGGTTGTCCAATCGGCAGGCCAGTTCACTCTTCCGACTCTTTTTTGTTCAGTAGTTATGGCCGAATGCATTGAATCACATTCCATTTCACTATGGCCCACAACTAGAAATTTTAGATCAATGGTTTCTATGTTAGGTAGTTCCTGAACTGCGGTCAAACACATAGCAGCAACAAACTTGTTCAAGTTCTATCCACCACATCTGTCACTAAAACAGGAAATGTGCTTCACCGATGGAGGAAGATATTTAAAATATTGATATAGACAGCTAGCAATCTCACAACTGCCTCTCTTTCCTTGTATCTCGGTCCACATGAAACAGTCTCCTCGTTTTGTGGTAACGTTGTATACAGTAAAATTAAAAGATTTAAACCGTTGCTTATAGAATAGAGCATTGTTGGTTGGATCGGTTGGAGCCAACAGAACTTGCTGAAGATCAAAATTACAGCTCACAAAGGTCCCGTCTGAGTTTTCGGCTTGCTGTTTGTCCTTTCTTTTTTCAGCTCGAGCCCTGTCTTTTGCTAAAAGATGGGTGTCATAATTGTCTTTACCTTCATTGTTGTCATTCCCAGGAGTATTGTACACCATGCATATGCGACATTGATCCTTCTTTGGGCGGTGGAAACCTAGATTGTACTCCTCTGTGAAAATCTTTCTATACGTAGCTATCTTAGCGGTTTCTTGGTTATTTTCGGCGCATATCGACTTGTACATAGAATACATTATTGTGATGTTGAGCGATGGATCTAAATATTTTCTTTTAGTTCCCGAGCGGCAATAATGGGAATCAACAACCGCGAAGCTTTCAATGTGGTTTCTCACCCCGTTCAAGAGTTCATCTGAAGTAGTTTTTTTCACATGCTGGCCTCTTTTGTCTTTTTCACTTGTATTTTCTGCTGTTCTCTTTGTCATAGCGATATCTACTACACCTTTGCGAATTCCAATTGTATTCAAAAACATGGTCTTACAAACTTTGATTCTTTCGTTGTTTCGTGGTAAATAAAAAACCACAGTAAAATGTCTTTTTGAATCAGTTGTTGTGGTGCTTTTCTTTACAATTTTATCTGTGTTGCAATGAATAAAATCGCGTTTTCTTTCATAAGTCTCTAATTTATAATACCTTCGAAAAATTTCGAGTCTTTCTTCCAATGAAAATTTCTGATTACACCGCTGTCTGCAATTGTCTCCACATGCATCTCTCATGACAACACCAGGTACATGGTTTCCTCTAGACGAAACGTAGCTTTCTCCACACTGCCGCCTTTTTTTTGCAACATTTCTTCTCCACTTTTCTGGACGTCTTAATCGCTTTCTAGGATTTCCGCTTGTGTAGGGGTCTCCTCCATGCCTTCTAATTCATGTTCTTCGTTTAACCGCTCTAAATATTCAGTAGTAATTTCATTTTCGATTTCGTCCGACGACGGGTGATATTCAGACACATCTGGAGAGAAAGGTTCCGCTTCTGATTCTACATCAGAATTGTCAATGCCAACAGCCGCATTTGATGTGGAAGGCACTGGGTTATTTTCACGAGGGCGGTTTCTCAGGACATGATTAAAATCTGCAATAAATTTTTATTTGCTTATTCATCACGTCTATTCAAGGATGAAGAACACAATCCGCAATCCCTCTTTCATCAAACGACGATTACAGAAAGAGTAAAGCAAATTTGCAATCATAACCTCAAAATTTACGTAGATTATGTTTATGTTAAAGTAATGCACAATTGTTTTCGATACATACCTGCTTGAAATTCCACATTTCGAAGAGCAGCTTCAATCATTTTTTTTCCTCTTGAACCCATAATTATTATCACTCATAAACACTACGTATTGTTAAGTGGAACAAGTAGATAACTCCTTTTATTTAGAAATTTTTACGTGCACAACTAGACAAGTCAAGTTATACAGTTGTAGCAATAAGCGACAGCCTACTGAGACACATACCTACTTGATGCATTGACCAACTGCGTCACAAAAGAGCCAGTAGAGAGTTACCTAGTTATAGCATACAGTAGAGCATCTCTAGTAGAGGATTTTAAACTGGATAACTCAAAATTGAAAAATTTCAAGTTACCTACTTGTAGTACTAAGGTGACGATATACTGCAGAATCATATTTAGGTAGTGGCATCACGTCGCTTATATGACGTCAATACTTATGTGTTAATGTATGTATGGCGTCACAGTAAAAAGTGAGCTTCTTAGAAACGAATTGTTTGCATGAGTAACGGCGGGTAAGAACCGATTCAATGGTATGTAAACAAACTTTACGATTAAACATCCATTAAAAAAAATAATTGATTCCCCAGGAAAATCGAATTAATAAGTTATAACACATATCCATTACTATTTTTTGATTTCTTAGAATAGCAGTAATTTTATCGTTTTAAACAGATGTTCAGACAAATGCTGTTGCTTAAAATGTCATACTTTTCAATGGGATGGTGTCATTATATTCCGCATCTGTTGAATTTCTCAATATTTAATAACTCATCGAACATTGTAAAATTAAAATTAATAATTTCTTAAAGCCTGTTTTACATTAATGTAAATTAATTCACGAATTTATTCATGAATTTATATACCTCGAGATCAACAATTATATTGATAAACTTTTGCCATGGAATGTAAAACGTCTTTCTTAAGGCTATACGCCCGGCCTCGAAAACGTTTTTTCCCATTTCCTAATCGTATTTTTCATGAAAACCTTTCCGAATTTACACGCTAATTTAAGAAAAAATATGCCTTTCAATGGATAAATCGTAATTTCTTCGAAATTGTCCAAAGGGCCCTAAATAAAAATTAAAATGTAAGAAATTTCAAAAAACAAGCCTTTATTTAAAATTATGTAACACTCAACAGCAATACATAAATTTTATTTTTTCTTAATTTTTAAAAATAAGGTCACGAAACGGAAAACAAAATTTTGAAATTTGGGCGAAATTCACTGAAATCAAATAGAGTATGTGGTACGCTCGCACATGGTGTCGAAAGGTAGCTCCGCCTACCATTTCGGGCAGTTTCTACGCGGTTTGTAAAATACTTCTGAGATCGGTGTATGTTAAGAAAGTAATCGTTACTCGGACATTATTTTATCGAAACCGTTGATATTTTCTTTACAATAGGTCGAAAATTTTCAGCGTCACAATACTTCCTTATACTACGTATCAGAAAGTAAAAGCAATATCTCTTCCCGTCCTTAACGGTATACTTGCTAGAAGCGCATGCTAGGACTCACACGGCTTGCGCGCAGGGAGTATAATTATTATATTTGACTCGCAATAATTTGCTTCTGAAACGATCTAGAAATTTATTTCTTGCACAAAAAATAATTTTGGAATGTTGGCTTTATTTTGTTTCACATATATATGGGTAAATTCTGAAAAATAAGATTAGTTACTCGATAGCTGAAAAATAGCTTACACAAATTGGTGGTCTACTAAAACTTTTTTTTTTTATAAAATTTACACACCATAAAGAAAAATCGAAAACACTAGTATCATCCAAATACTTTAGGGTATAACCTTAAAAAAAAACAGATCCCTAGCTCTCTGCATTGCTGAGATATCACGAGATAAGTATTAATAATTGAAGAAAATGAAAATTTTAAAATTTACACAAAAAAACGATTTTTCGACCACTTTGCGATTTCGATTTTATTTTCCAACTCAAAATTTGAATCCGGCAGGTGATTTTACATATCCAGCTTCACTTTTTTTGTGTGTTTGAGAAAATATAGATTGTATAATTTAGGGGCGGTTGCTTCCCGACTGGCAAACATGTGGGCCAACCGGCGATTATCTGAGACTATAACGCAGCCATAAATTACAGGCAGATTAGATTAGGTGACAAGTTCTTTTCTCTATCTTTTTCCTCAGCATAAGACAGAGCACGCGGACCCTTAAACATTTGTCTTTTATTTACATTTGCACGAAAAGCAGTGGTACGCCCATTTCAAATCGAACTCAGCTTGAAGCGGGCGTCCAGCCTTAAGTTATATCATTAAATGTCATACTGTCATTAATATTTGTCATTATACTTTCTCTCTGACATCTTGTAGTTGCAGTTGTGAACACTTCCCAAATTTCGCAGTAGTAGAGCAAGATTTTTATATGTGCCTCGCACATAGTGTTGGTGTATTTCGCGAAACTGGATATGTTACTCATAAAAAAATGAGGTGTGGCCACCACACAACTTTCTTATACGTATGAGCGTTTCAAACTACACAATTTTAAGCATTTTTTTACACAAAAATTATTCGAAATCCTATTCTAAGTACTTCTATTCTCTTAATAAATCCCTATACAATACATACTTTGCAAGATATTCGAAAAAAAGTGCTACTCCCTAAGAGTAAAAGTGTTACTTCCGGTCCGAATTTTGAAATTTCATATATACAAAAAATATTGCAAATCTTGCACTAAATACTTTTGTACTCTTGATAAATATATATAGAATGCATAACTTACCACATATTTGCAAAAAATCGCTATTCAATAAGAGTAAAAGTGGTACTTCCGGTCTGAATTTTGAAATTTTTTTTATACAAAAGATATTGAAAATTATGTTTTAAATACTTTTGTACCCGTAACGTACCTGTCTGAAAAGCATGACTTGCGAAATATTCGCAAAAAAACTGATTTTCGATAGGAGTAAAAGACGTATTTCCGGTCGGAATTTCGAAAAGCTTTTTAAATAAAATTGTTCTCAATTTTAATTTTAAGTTCATATGAACTCTTTATAAATTTGTTTAAACTTAGTAGTTGACGAAATATTGGCAAAATTCGATTTTTTTCACTG
The DNA here is from genome assembly GCA_963170755.1 of Amphimallon solstitiale. Classification (NCBI taxonomy): domain Eukaryota; kingdom Metazoa; phylum Arthropoda; class Insecta; order Coleoptera; family Scarabaeidae; genus Amphimallon; species Amphimallon solstitiale. The sequence continues at coordinate 22,716,816 of OY720676.1, read as the reverse complement.
AATTAAACTGCAACTTCCGGTCTACTGATTATACTGAAAAACTAAGCAGATCTCAAGAAAGAGATTATACACGTAAACACAAAATTTGAAATTGATATCTAAAGCGGTTTGACCGCTATCGTGGTCACACACAGACACACAGAAACACACAGACATGTTTTAAAAACCACTTTTTCGGTATTAGGGAACTTCAAAATGTGGACATATGCAAAAATCTCGAGGTCGAAAATTTTCATCATCACAATACTTCCTTATACTACGTATAAGAAAGTAAAAGGTGCTGGTAGACCAACTATTAGTACAGAAGAAGTGATTATTGACGTTCGTAATCGCATGGAACAGGAGCCCACAAAATCTTTGAGGCGCCTGTCCCAAGAAATTTGAGTTTCTTATGGAACATGCGGAACCATTGTAAAAAAGAACTTGAACATGCATCCATATAAGATGCAATCATATCAAGCTCTTTTGCCAACAGACCACCCCAGACGTCTTGCGTACTGCCAGTGGTTCGTCAACAGTTTAATGAATAAGGACCTGTTAAACGTAAATTATTTTTCCGATAAGGCATGGTTTCATATTTCCGGGTACGTAAATTTTCAAAATATGCAAAAGTGGAGCACTAATAAACCGCATTTTTTGTTGAATATCCACTACATTCTCAAAAAATTGGGCTTTGGATGGCAATCTCCCGTAATTGGGCCGTTTTTTTTTGAATTTCACCATCAATGCAGAGAGGTACAGAAATAACATTTTGAATGAATTTGTTCAACAACTACACGACGATGAACTTCATAATGGTTATTTTCAACATGACGGCGCAACAGCACATATGACACGAAAAACTATAGCCTTTCTCCGTGAGTTTTTTGATGATCGACTTATAAGTTTGCATACACAAGTTGAGTTTCCTCCGAGGTCACCTGGTTTGACTATTATGGACTATTTTGTGTTCTCTTACTGCAAAAATAGAATTTTCAGAAGTCCTTTACATAATTTGCAAGAACTGCAACAAAAGAATATTGAAGTATGTGCAACCATAACGCCACAAATGTTGTAAAATGCTTTTGATAGCATGAAAAGGCGCTTAAATGTGCATCGAACAAGGCGGGGGTCATTTTGAACATTTATTTTAATTTGTTTATTAATTTTTAATAAAATGTTATTCATACATGTAAAGCATTTTAAATAAACATATATATTCACAAAATTTATGTCAGTCAAATGTTAAAATGACAGTTGACCTGATAATTTAATTTAAGACGGACGTTTTACATTCCTTGGCAAACCTTTATCAATATAATTTTTGATCTCGCGGTACAAATAAATTGATGATCTTGAATCATTTTACACTTAACAATAAATTCATGAATTTGTTCGTGAATGTCATGATGACTTCTAAATTTTCTTAATACGCACAACACGGAGGTGCCTAAATAAATAGTGACTGCTGATTGGTCAGTGCAGCCGGTTGGTCTCTGAAATAAAAATATAAAAATTACCAAAAACTTACTACAAAATTGACGATATTTTAGAACATGGTCTAATTCATGAATTGATTCACCAATTAATTTATGAATTCCAATTGATGTCGATTCTTGTATTACATTCATCAATTTCTGTTGTAACGGAACACCCTCTATTTCCGACTATGACTCAATTTCTCTCAGGGCGGTTTGGGTTTATCAGAAATGATTTATAAAGAGGGTTCCTAAACATCATTTAAAGTTAATAAAAGAAAAATACCATTGAAACTTTAAATAATACTTATATTAAAATCAATGAATCACACATATAATTTTAACAGATAACGAACAATCTCATACAAACATAAAAGAGATCAAATTTATTTAAAAGGCAATTTGAATATAATTTTATAAATGCTAAACAAATATAAATCTTTTTTGTATATTATTCAGTATACTCAAATATCAACAACAGATGCCAGAATCTACTACGTATGCTTTATACACGTTTTGTGTATTATTATTATATACATACAATGCTTCTAATACAGATTAAATTACATTCTCCTTATTAGAACGGAGATGATATTTATTTGATAACTTTATTATATTAACATCAATTTAAGCTTTAATATATATTATTTTAAAAATACCTTATAATAAAGTTTCTTTCTTCGCTCTTCCGTGATGTCTATCTTCCGTAGAATCTTCTTTTTATTGCGATGTTTTCATCGGCGTCATTTGCTGGGTGATCACGATCCTATGGTGACGAATCCCCTTGTTCTGCTTACGGGAGCACAATACATATATTCTTACATATATTCTTTTATCAAACTTTTATCACCGTGCACATTATTATTTAAGTGCTACTTTAAACACTATTTTGGCAATAACAATTCTTTTTATTGTTATCCAATTAGTTATAGGAGTGTGGGTTCTCCTTCTTTTTCTTTATAACATTTACTGTATATTACTTAAACTTTTACTAGTCGGGGTTCGACGATTTCTTCATGAAATCAGCCAGTCGAAACCTTCCCGACTTTGAAGTTAACCATTCGACTCTAGGTCTAGCATTTGACTCTTTCGTTCCCAGCGCGTGTTTTCATTTTATGTTGAACCGCCGGTGGTTCCCCGCTTTCCATATAGTTAGGTTGTTCCCACTTAAGTTTCTCACACATACTCTTTTACGTCGGCGAATGTTTATCACAACTGTAGCGTTTATTTCACTGTTGTAAACATTCGGCGCCACAATTCTTAGAACTAAACACATACTAAACTTATCTTATGACTAATATTTACTTAATAATACCATAACATATTCATTGATTTTAATTCTTATTTTTCTTTAAAATATTAATAATGAAATGTACTTAATTAAATTCTAAAAATATAAAAGATTACCAATTCGTAAACGAACTGGTATGTACCATTACACTGTTCACGAATTAATTCATGAATGAACTCACGAATTAATTGACAAATGCAAAACAGACTTAAAAGAGTTTATCTGACAATAATACTTCAGTGGCGTAACATCAAAGCAGCCTCTCTAAATTAAGCTGAGGCTTCTTATCATACTTTCTATGATTTATATATTTGTGAAATAAATTAATTAGTGAATTATCTTATTAATTACTTTTTAAAGACTTGAAACATCAACTATTCGTGATGAACTTGACTTTTAAAGTGCGCATACCTAATTAAAGTAAAAATATATAGTGTATACACGACTAATATTAATGCTACACAGATAAAAAAGATTTCTTCAGTTAAAGAAATTTGCATTCAGCCAAAGAAATGATATTTTTGTATATGAGCAAATAAATATTTTTTTCTGCGAAAAAGTTCATATCTTTAAATTTAATTTGTTTGATTTAACAAAATATATTTTTAACTGAAGGACATGTATTTCATTGAGTCAAAGTTTAACCTTCTTTACATTTCCTACGACTTTGTTCACTTAAAGAAACATAATTTCCATCCAATACCTGTTTCGCATTATATTAAAAAAACATTATTTTGGAAGAAATTTGCATTTTATTAATACAATGCATTCATACACCTCGTCCTAAAAAAAAATTTTTGAATTAAAATAACGTATATTTAATTGAAGAATATATATTTTTTAGAGACAAAGTTTAATTTTTTGTTTTCTTTCATTTTGTTCAATTAAAGAAATATAATTTTCATGCAATACTTGATTTATATTGACTGATAAAACCTTATTTTCTGTGAAATTTTCATTTTATTAACACTCCTGCCTGGTACTTTGAGCCAACAAATAATTTCTTTGCATGAAAGGATGCTTTATTTGAAGGAAGAGTGGGAAAAGTCAAAAAAAAGATAGATGACCATACAAAAGGTAGAATCACTATAATTGTACTAGTCGCTATATCTATTTATATGTATGTTATCTCAGTCATCCACATAAATAAATATAAGACCTATTAGTAAAATTATAACGATTGTAATTTTACTAATAGCTGTTATATCTATTTATTTATGTGTGTGACTGAGATAACGTACATACAAATAAATATCTCTACCAATACAATTATAGTCATTGTACCTTCTCTATGATCATCTGTCTCTTCTCCCTTTATCCCACGTGCTGCAATTGTTTTGGATGGGATTATGCTACTATTAAATAAAACAAATGTATACTAAATTTCTATTTCATTGAAGAACGCTAATTATACAATAACTTTAATTTTATTTTTATAATGTGTATAAGTGATACAGAAATGGAAAAATGAATTTTTGAAATGAGACTAAACTATACATTAACGAATTAATTTACAAGCAAAATCTCATTATTATCAATATCAGTATCTTTAATGCTGTGAGCAAAAAAATGTCTGTCAAAATGGAGGGTTTCGAATAACTGACATATCAAATAAATGCTGTCTTGAGAGTCAGAACAATCTGCAATTGTTGGCTTCCATGGGATTTTACTTTCTCTTTTAACACGTCCTCTGGGTGGTATCAAGTAAGACAATAACTGTAATTGTGTCGTAATCCGAAAATCTGGAATGAAAAATTTAACTACTGTACTTGAAAGTTATTTTTATATACCGTTTGACTGAAATAAAAGTAGATATAGGGAAACACAAACACGCACACAAGTGCATGCAAACATGAAATGGAGGGGTACGATAGTAGGGGACTACAGATGAGTTCATATCGGGCGTGATATCGGGACACCGGGGTACCGAGGCTTTAGTGCACAACGTGCCTTCTAGTATGCAGTGAATTAACACAACCTTCTGTACGAAATTGTTTCACAATCTTATGGATAGCTGGCACAGAGGGAGGTGGACGATTTTCATACGCCGCAACAAATAAATTTTGCACGTCTTTGTACGAATTATCCTTGGCATACCATAACACAATCTGTATTTTTTCCTCGACAGTTAAGGGCATTTTATTTTAATATTTGCGAGTCTGCTCAGATACAATGTAACGATCACGCTCTAAAGTTACGGAACGAATGTGTTGTCCCTGCTTTCGATCTCCCCACACCACCGGTCTTATACATAGGTACATGTTTATGTGTGTGTATTTGAAGATGCATATTAACTTTTAACTACGACAATCTGTATATAGGTATACAGACTTTCCGATAAGTCCTGCTTTAATGTTTCCATATATTGTAATGATTGTTTTTCACTAAGGTGATTTCCCCTTACAATCAATATTTTGTCAAAAAACTCGTTCCATTTATCGTAAGTTAACATGTACGTTTCAAACATGCACTCAAGGTCAATGTCAATCTGAAACACTTGTTTTTATTAACGTATTTACCAATGCGGGTCTGTTCTTATGTTTAAGCAACGGCCATTCCAAATACAATTCTGAAACAGTCTGTGATTTATTTATTTTTCTTAGACAAAAAGTTTTCCTCCAATGCAGAATCACTTCTTCCCATGGTTCACTCCGTGTATCCAACCAGTGTTTGCTTGTGTTAGAATCCCTATTATCTAAAAAATTATACATATAAGTACATATAAAACTTCAAAATAAGGTGAAGAATACATTATTAAGGGTTGTGCAAAATAATGAGAAAAACAGATGACAATGAAATCATGAGTAAGATTCTGTTTTGTTCATAGCTGACAAAATAATTATTATGTATAGAAATTGTTTTTTATGAATTACTTTGCCCGTTATTATATATATATATATATATAAAATATATTACAATTCTTTGCCAATTATACAAATGTATTGAAAAATTGAAAATCTTCTTGGTAGTAGTGGCATAAAATGAATTAAAAGTAATAACAATATGACAACTGGTTGTCAATTAGAAAACAATGACAAATATAAAATGTAAATCAAAATGTATAAATGAAAATGTAATCAATAAGCATAGGACAGTCGAGATTATTTCTATAATCACATTAAAAGGCTTGGGGTCTACCACAAACTGTTCAGTCAATCCAAATATACAAATAACAACGACGCAACTATGTAAAGAAAAATTAAGAGTAGAACTGTTGATAATATAACAATATAGAATGTAAAATAGTCAAGTATAAATGTAAATGAAAGCAAATAAGCATAGGACAATCGATAATTACTCATGTAATCCTATCAAAATGGCCTAGGTTCACCTAAACATGTACAATTTTGATTGAAATACACAAACAATTAACGATGCAACTATGTATGTGTTAAGATGTATTTGTAGCTACAGACATATATGTTTCTACCTAGTTTGGTTTCGTCAGTGCAGCATAACAAAGAAGGTGTATGTTAAAGTATTAATATGTGTTGAATAAAAATTATATAGTATTACCTTAAAATGTCAATCCAAAATGTCCAAGTGTAAAACAACTGTGCACTTACTTAATACTGTGTAATGCCTTATTTCAACCAGGCAGTTAATAAAATATATTACAATTCTTTGCCAATTATACAAATGTATTGAAAAATTGAAAATCTTCTTGGTAGTAGTGGCTATTTTACATTCTATATTGTTATATTATCAACAGTTCTACTCTTAATTTTTCTTTACATAGTTGCGTCGTTGTTATTTGTATATTTGGATTGACTGAACAGTTTGTGGTAGACCCCAAGCCTTTTAATGTGATTATAGAAATAATCTCGACTGTCCTATGCTTATTGATTACATTTTCATTTATACATTTTGATTTACATTTTATATTTGTCATTGTTTTCTAATTGACAACCAGTTGTCATATTGTTATTACTTTTAATTCATTTTATGCCACTACTACCAAGAAGATTTTCAATTTTTCAATACATTTGTATAATTGGCAAAGAATTGTAATATATTTTATTAACTGCCTGGTTGAAATAAGGCATTAGGTACACAGTATTAAGTAAGTGCACAGTTGTTTTACACTTGGACATTTTGGATTGACATTTTAAGGTAATACTATATAATTTTTATTCAACACATATTAATACTTTAACATACACCTTCTTTGTTATGCTGCACTGACGAAACCAAACTAGGTAGAAACATATATGTCTGTAGCTACAAATACATCTTAACACATACATAGTTGCATCGTTAATTGTTTGTGTATTTCAATCAAAATTGTACATGTTTAGGTGAACCTAGGCCATTTTGATAGGATTACATGAGTAATTATCGATTGTCCTATGCTTATTTGCTTTCATTTACATTTATACTTGACTATTTTACATTCTATATTGTTATATTATCAACAGTTCTACTCTTAATTTTTCTTTACATAGTTGCGTCGTTGTTATTTGTATATTTGGATTGACTGAACAGTTTGTGGTAGACCCCAAGCCTTTTAATGTGATTATAGAAATAATCTCGACTGTCCTATGCTTATTGATTACATTTTCATTTATACATTTTGATTAACATTTTATATTTGTCATTGTTTTCTAATTGACAACCAGTTGTCATATTGTTATTAGGTACTTTTAATTCATTTTATGCCACTACTACCAAGAAGATTTTCAATTTTTCAATACATATATATATATATATATATATATATATAAAACAGACTCTTGCTCACAGTTTTAATAAATTCTGCATTACGCCTTTTATGTTTACAAACAGCTCTCAGAAAAATAATAAAACTTATCGAAAATTTGTAGTCCAGAAGTTTTCTTTTTGCCGACCAATTCAATGCAATATCTGCTACGACGCGTGCTAGTAAGGAAAATTGGAGGGGGTTTAATCTGGTTTGAACCAGTTATGTCGGTTGTCAAACAAATATTCTTTTAAGTAAAAAGAAGTTCACAAAAATATTTCATTTTTGACTGAAAAAACACATATAAGCCATTTAAAACTAAATTCTTTTAACTTAAGAATAATTATTTTCTTTCAAATAAATTTTGTTAACAAAATCAGATAGTCACTCGCTAGTTTTCTATACCTGACAACGCCATGACTTAAGACATGTATCAAATCACGGTTATGTCTGTAACTTACTTTCACTGTTTCTCTTCAAAATTACACTTAAAAGTTAAATTTTACAGTATTAATTTTCTGTTTGGGTGGGATTTTCTTTTCAGGTATGTTATTTCGCCTGTTCGCAAAATTATGACAGAGGTGGGTGGGGCACGTGCCCCTGTGCCCCTCCCCCTGGATCCGCCTATGGCTGTATATTAAGTTCTCGGGGTTTACCCAGCATATGACAAACATTTTTATCGGGCATTACTTTGATTCACTATTGTCAGCTTCTAAAGAGACGCGTAATCTAACACAAACAATGCACACTAACCGACAAGGGAAATACAAGTTTACAAGAAAATTGGTGATCCCCAACTTGCATACGGAGCCTATTGCAAATATGTAAACAGCAGTTAGCGTATTAATGCAAATAATTAAGTATAGGTAGACAATGTACTATACACGTTTGATAACCTAGATGCATCGCGGGAGTCGTTACAAGGTGATAGCGGTGCGTTTTCAAAACATCTGTCGCGATACATTATATTCCTCTTAATGCGTAGCGATAAAAGCGTTGCGACAGATTGTGAATCAGGCAGATGGCAATTTAATCACAGCAGGTGCTTCGTTTAAACTTTAAACAATATTCATTTTTTAGATGCAGGTAGTTAGTGCCCATATATATATATTTTTAATTTTTTAATTTAATAGACGTCTGTTTCTTTTTTGATGAATAATAATAAAAAAAAAATCCGCACGTCTTTGCTGAACGAGTCGATAATGAACAATAATACATTGCAAGTAGCATAAATGAAACACGTGGTATTATTTCATAAATTCTTCAGGAATTTAACTGATTATAAAAGTAAATTTCTAAAGATTAACATTTTATCCTACGATTTTCAAATATGAACTGTTACTCTTAATGGTACAATTAATAATAATAATAATAATAATAAACTTTATTGTCCAACAGACAGAATCCATTCACAAGACAAAACAATAATTAAAGTTTAGTACAGTGCTAACAAAAAATATCAGCATATTTCCAATATAAAAAAATGAGGTGTGGCCACCATACGACTTTCTTATACGTATAAGCGTTTCAAATTATAGAATTTTAAGAATTTTTTTTTACAAAAATTATTCAAAATCCTATTCTAAGTACTTCTATTCTCTTAATAAATCTCTATAGAATGCATACTTTGCAAGATATTATCAAAAAAGTGCCCCTCGCTAAGAGTAAAAGTGCTACTTGAATTTTGAAATTTTTATATATATAATTTATATACAAAAAATATTGCAAATCCAGTTTTAAATACTTTTGTACTCTTGATAAATATATATAGAATGCATAACTTACGACATATTTGCAAAAAATCGCTATTCGATAAGAGTAAAAGTGGCACTTCCGGTCTGAATTTTGAAATTTTTTTTATACAAGAGATATTGAAAATTATGTTTTAAATACTCTTATACCTGTAACGTACTTGTCTAAAAATATGATTTGCGAAATATTCGCAAAAAACTGTTTTTCGATAAGAGTAAAAGACCTACTTCCGGTAGGAATATCGAAAAACTTTTTAAATAAAATTATTCTCAATTTTAATTTTAAGTATATATGAATTCTTTATGAATTTGTTTAAATTTAGTAGTTGACGAAATATTGCTACTTCCGGTCCACCGATTTTACTGAAAAACTAATCAGATCTGAAGAGGGAGATTACACACGTAAATACAAAATTTGGAATTGATGCCTACAGCGGTTTGACCGCTATCGTTGTCACACACACACACACACAGAGAGAGAGAGAGAGAGAGAGAGAGAGAGAGAGAGAGAGAGAGAGAGAGAGAGAGAGAGAGAGAGAGAGAGAGAGAGAGAGAGAGGAGAGAGAGAGAGAGAGAGAGAGAGAGAGAGAGAGAGAGAGAGAGAGACATTTTTTAAAAACCACTTTTTCGGTATCAGGGGACTTCAAAACGTGGACACCTGCAAACATCTCGAGGTCGAAAATTTTCATCATCACAATACTAAAACACATATGAGTTAACGGTGCTGTAACCAGAAGATTCGTTCGAGCTCTGACAAATAAAAACTTATCAGTCGAACGCGTTGCATACGTTGGCACCAAAAAGTCCACGGCCGACAGAAGGCAGGCCGAGTCAATTTCATTATTGATTAATTTTCTTAAATATCCCGCACTGGCTATCTTCCTCCTTGAAGTTAAGCTTATGAAATTATGGGTATTTAAGAGTGCATCATAATCAGTACCACGTGTGTGGGGGGGTTAAAGGCCGCTCATTCTGAAAGATACATATTTTAGAAATCTCTTCTGCACTCTCTCCAAAGCTAGTTGCTGGTACACGTAGCAAGGGTACCACATTATTGATGCGTACTCCAATTTTGGACGAACCAGTATGTAATATAGGGTGGTAAATGTTGAGAGATTCGAAAAGCCTCTACGTGACCGTATTAAAAAGCCAAGCGTGCGTGAAGCAGGTGTGCAAATTGATTGTATGTGGCTAGTGAAGTCCAAGCGGGAATCAAATTACACACTCAGATCTTCAATGTTGGTCTGTCTAGGTATGATTACTAAGTCCACAGAGTAGTTAAATAAGACCGGTTTGTTAATTTTTATAAATGTCACAACTGCACATTTATTATTACTCAGCTTAATTTTGTTTTCCTGACACCAGTGGTTAATAATTGAAAGGCTTCTTTGTAATTGATGCCAATCGGACAATACGTTGATTTTCGAGAATATTTTCAAGTCATCTACGTAGGCAACTACCCCGCAATCCAATCTATTTAATAGATCATTAAAAAAATAAAAAACACATCATTTAGAAATAGGGAAGACCCACTTGATAATACTCGGAGTTGTTAGCGGAGGATGTATTATATCTCTCAGCATTCAAAAGTAAACCCTCTTTAATATAGTAACCTTCTAAAACACGAATTATTTAGTTTTATTTAAATTAAACAGGACCTCCAAATTACCTAATGAAAATTGATATGATTCGCTACTCTAGATTTCTCGTAATTTTGCCTAATATTGTGCGAATATTCCGAAAACCTCACTTTAATGTTACTTTCTGTTTGACCTATAACCTACAATTTTCCAGATCCACTACAATTAATTTTATAAATTCCCGATTTACTAAATTTGGATTTCGATGTTTTGTTATTAATTAAGTGACTTTTCATAGTGTATTACTGTTGTAAAAGGCTATCTTAAAGTTAATTTTTTTTTTAAAAATATTGATGACTTTCTGACTGATTCTTTCTAAATATTACATTACTAAAAGACAAATATTAACTCATTATAAATGTCTTACGAGAAACGTGCGATTGTTTATTTAAATTACGTTTAGAAACTTTGTGATTGAACTTCTGTACTATGAACTTTATTCATTTATATATACCGGATTATTTGATACTTCGAAATCGAACTTGGAAATTCATTCGTCGAATTGGTTTGTCAACACCTGAATCATAATTTATTTGGTACATGAATGTTTTGATTAATTTTTACAAATTATCAAGTAAGGCCCACTGCTCATAAATAATATAGGAATACAAGCAGCAAAAAGTGGTAGTTCTAATTTTTTTAACACCACTACAAACAAGTCTTCCAGACGAAATATCCAAAAATTGGTGTGGGCACCGCTGGACTTTCTTATACGTATGTGTGTTTCGAATTATACAAAAATTGTTGGAAATTAATTTAATTTTAAATACTTTTATCTTCTTAAGGCGAACGATGATGGCCAAGTGTGCAAGAGAGATAAAAGTATTCCCGTTTTTATAAACGAATTACAAAACCTATTTCCTTTTTTAAAGTAGTAGGTATATGACTTAAAATGCTCTTCTACGGAGATGCAACGTCTTACTTTTTTATATTTTTTTATAATAGTTGAGATATTTTGTTTAATTTCCTTATTTAATGTTTTTTTAAAATTCTGAGAAAGGGCGCATGTGAAGAAAATATTTTTAAATATAATCCAAAAAAGAAAAAAAAATTGATGAAAATTACCGCCCTAAACGCAAATAGTAATTTTCTCTCATGCTTTCTTTCATGTAGTTTTACTTTCTTATACGTAGTATAAGGAAGTATTGTGATGATGAAAATTTTCGACCTCGAGATTTTTGCAGATGTCCACGTTTTGAAGTCCCCTGATACCAAAAAAGTGGTTTTTAAAAAATGTCTGTGTGTCTGTGTGTGTGTGTGTGTGTCTGTGTGTCTGTGTGTCTGTGTGTCTGTGTGTGTGTGTGTGACCACGATAGCGGTCACACCGCTGTAGATATCAATTCCAAATTTTGTATTTACGTGTATAATCTCCCTCTTGAGAACTGATTAGATTTTGAGCAAAATCGGCAGACCGGAAGTAGTAGTTTACTTCAGTGAAAAAATCGAAATTTGCAAATATTTCGTCAATTACTAAGTTTAAACAAATTTATAAAGAATTCATATGTACTTAGAATTAAGTTTGAAACAAATTGTCTTAAAAAAGTTTTTCGAAATTCCAACCGGAAGTAGGTCTTTTACTCTTATCGAAAATCAGTTTTTTGCGAATATCTCGCAAGTCATGCTTTTAAGACAAATACGTTACGAATATAAAAGTATTTAGAACATACTTTTAAATATCTTTTGTATAAAAAAAATTTCAAAATTCAGACCGGAAGTACCACTTTTACTCTTATCGAATAGCGATTTTTTGCAAATATGTCGTAAATTATGCATTCTATATATATTTATGAAGAGTACAAAAGTATTTAGAGTTGGATTTGGAATATTTTTTGTATAAATGAAATTTCAAAATTCGGACCGGAAGTAACACTTTCATACGTATAAGAAAGTCGTGTGGTGGCCACACCTCATTTTTTGATAATATCTTGCAAAGTATGCATTCTATAGCAATTTATTAAGCGAATGAAAGTACCTAGAATAGGATTTTGAATAAGTTTTGTATAAAAAATTTTTTAAAATTGTATAGTTTGAAACGCTCATACGTATAAGAAAGTCGTGTGGTGGCCACACCTCATTTTTTTTTATAGCGAACGGTCGGCTGTGGTTCTGTTCCCTTAGGTATGCGTGATTATGAGACAGAGGGGTGTGGAAATGTCTACGTAAATGTTTGTGGATGGATAGTTTCGTAATTTTTAAAATATACAATAGTGAAAAAGTAAATATGGGACAACTTTCTTGAGATACTAAAATAGAACAATATGACTAATGAATGGAATTAATTTAAATTAATTAAATAGGTATATAATGAAGGAAAATAGGTTATATGATAGAATAGAAGTCCAATAGAGGCTGTCAGAGTAATTAGCGACTTTGAAAATCCATCCGTCGTTTCGCACTCGGGTTTTCAAAACTAGTAACTATAGTAGAATTACCGAACAGATGCAGTAGCAACAGCGCACCAGAAATGCGTCACTTGAACGTCATACGTAAAATAACGCTTACTATTGGTTCGGTTGTGGTCGTCCTTGCAAACGAACCAATAGTAAGCGTTATTTTACGTATGATGATCAAGTGATGCATTTCTCGCGCGTTGTTGCTACTGCACCTGTTCGGTAATTCTACTATAGTCATCGTATGTTTTATAAGAGTTTATTTTCAAAGCTTGTTGTATACTACATTTTTTAGATAGATAGGTAATTTTTAAAATACGCCTATATTGAATGACAAAATTACCCTGATATAAGTCAGAAATCTGACTCATTGTCATGACGTCATCTTCGAAGCAGCAAGTGCGGTTTGTTTTCATGTTTGGGTATTTATTACGTGTGCTACATGTAGGTGTGTTTGTAGTGGTAATTTATCAGTTTTGCGAAAGACTCTTATCAGTCATCATCTGAAAATGCGATGTTGTGCAGTTTTTGGGTGCTCAAAATACAACCGAAAAATTAAGGGAACTAGTATAAAATATTTTTGTTTTTTGAAAGATGTGGAATTAGCAAATAAATGGATAAGAGCCTGTCAGTCAAACGATAAGTTCAATTTAAAATATACCTCACTGCTCTCAAATAATTTTAATTCAAATTTGTTATAATACAATTCCTATTCCTTTCACATTCCTACAGTGCCAGTGATTTTAATTCTTTTTTACTTTCTTATACGTAGTATAAGGAAGTATTGTGATGACGAAAATTTTCGGCCTCTAGAGTTTTACAGTTGTCCACGTTTTGAAGTCCCCCTGATACCAAAAAAGTGGTTTTTAAAAAATGTCTCCATGTCTGTGTGTGTGGTCACGATTACGATCAAACGGCTATAACTATCAATTCAAAATTTTGTATTTACGGGTATAATCTCCCTCTTGAGAGCTGGTTAGATTTTCAGTAAAATCGGTAGACCCGAAGTAGTTTTTGCCAATATTCGTCTATTACTAAGTTTAAACAAATTTATAGAGAATTGAAATGTACTCAAAATTAAACTTGAGAAAAATTGTATTAAAAAAGATTTTCGAAATTCCTAGTTTTGAAATTCGTCTGAAGCAGCATCTATTAGATTATGAACCAGAAAATATTCGCAAAGTAAAAAACAATACCAGTCGACAGTTTGTTTACCATCCTCATTGGTAGAGATTTTGACGAAAATACATAAAAATTAATTCTACAACATCGCCCTTTCTCGAATTTTCTTTTTGTCAAATTTATAAAGAATTCATAAGTACCCAAAATTAAGTTTGAGAAGAATTTTATTAAGAAAGTTTTTCCAAATTTCTACCAAATGTAGGTCTTTTACTCTTATCGAAAATTGTTTTTTTGCGAATATTTCGCAAGTCATGCTTTTTAAACAGGTACGTTACGAGTATAAAAGTATGTAGAACTTAATTTTAAATACCCTTTGTATAAAAAAGAGTTCCAAATTCGGACCGGAAGTAACACTTTTACTCTTATCGCATAGCGATTTTTTGCAAATATGTCGTAAATTATGCGATCTATAAATATTTATCAAGAGTACAAAAGTATTTAGAGCTCATTTTAGAATATTTTTTTTATAAGTGAATTTTCAAAATTCGGACCGGAAGCAACACTTTTACTCTTAGCGAGTAACAATTTCTTTCGAATATCTCGCAGTGTGTATGTATAAAGAGAATAGAAATACTTAATAGGATTTTGAATAATTTTTATAGAAAAAAAATATTAAAATTTGGCTTATATTTCTAAGAAGATAAAACTATTTAAAGCAATTTAGAACAATTTTCTATAATATGGAACGCTCAGACGTATAAGAAGAAGGTGGCCGGCCACACCTCATTATTACGTTTGGCACTAAGTCGAAGATGGTTTCTTCCCTTGGTCGAGTATCTTTTATCCATGTTATTCCTGACTGTTTTATCACAACAGAACTGAACTCACAGATGTGAAAACTTTAAATTGATAACTTGTACTGCATAAGATGTGTGACAGTTTTGAATCAAGACATGTGGTCACGACCGATCATCGTGATCTCGCGCGTTCGGGAAGG
Organism: Amphimallon solstitiale; assembly: GCA_963170755.1. Lineage (NCBI taxonomy): Eukaryota > Metazoa > Arthropoda > Insecta > Coleoptera > Scarabaeidae > Amphimallon > Amphimallon solstitiale. Next base: position 22,701,469 of record OY720676.1, on the reverse strand, counting down.
CTAGCGGTGAGGGGTGTAAGGGGATGGAAAAATTATGAAAATATACGTTTCGGACGTTAATATTCACGGTAGAAAAACAATAAAAACACTAAAGTACATGAAAATTAACTCTACAACGTCGCCCTTTCTCGAATTTTCTTTTTATCTCTTTTTTTGGAAGTTATTAAATATACATATTTTTTATAGAATAGAATATATAAAAAAAGTAAATAAATACACTTAACTATACAGAGTGGTTGGATTTTCATTGTACACTCAATATTTTCATTGAGAGTATAATATTTAAAAAAAAACAAAATGTGTTTGATACTATTTTTTGCCCTCTTTCTAATCCTGTGAAATAGGATAATGTCGTTTGAAAAACAAAAGATAATCTAATTAATTTTTTTTTTAAATTGAACACCCTGTATATTATTGGATATTTTGATAGCTTATTCAATTCTGAATATAATATCATTTATTTTTTTTCGTTGGGCAATGAATAACGCCATAATAACAAAAAATAAAAAAGAAAAAGTATGCTTTGAAAATATGGCCGGGTAAAAAACAAAATATTATTTAAATGTCAGTTCGCATACCAGTTGATGAGGTGACACAGTTTAGTGATTAGTGAATCATTAGTGATAGTTTCTCTAGATTATTTATTAAAAATGGAATTTACTAATGCAGAGAAAGCAGATATGTTACGATGCTTTTATTTATCAAATGATAACTGCCGTCAAGCTGCAAGTATGTATGTTAATTAATACCTTGATCGAAAGCAACCGCATTGGAATACATTTCTAAATTTACACACTTCATTAGTGAGGTACGGAAGTTTTAAAAAAATAAGAAATGTAGGAAATAGAAATATAAATCAAAACGATGCAGAAGGAGATAAAGTAAATATTTTGGCGTATTTTAGAGCATACCCCACTTCTTCAACTAGAATTGCTGTACAAGAGCTTGGCATCAACAGGTATAAAATCATGAAAGTCCTTAAAAAACACAAAATGAAACCCTATAAAATTCGTTTAGTGCAAAATTTACAACCGCTTGATCTGCAAAAACGGATGAATTTTTGTAATTGGGTATTAAATGCTGGAAGGCAGTACTTGTCACACATTTTATGGACGGACGAGGCAAATTTCCATAGGAATGGTGTGTTTAATAAACACAATTGTCATTTTTGGGATGACGTGAATCCTCGTAGGATTCAGCAAACTCGATGCCAAATACGTTTTTCTACAAATGTCTGGAGAGGTGTGATAGAGGATCAGTTATTAGGACCCTATTTTTATAACGGCACACTTACTCAAAATCGATATTTAAACTTTCTTGAAACTGAATTTCAAGAATATTTAGACAATCCGCCTTTAGCTATCCGAACACAAATGTGGTTCCAACATGACGGCGCACCACCGCATAATGCACAATCAGTGACGAATTTTCTACAATTAGAATTTGAAAATAGGTGGATTGGGAATAAAGGGCCACATTTATGGCCTCCGAGATCACCTGACCTCTCAATATTAGATTTTTTTTGTCTGGGGATTTATAAAAAATAAGGTATATTGCACTCTGTCGAATACCCTAGAAGAACTGAAAAATAAAATACAATTGGCAGCACAGGAAATTACCCCGGATATGTTAAGAAAATCCAAAAATAATTTATTGCACCGAGCTCACTTATGTATCAACCAAAATGGTGGCCATTTTAAACAATTTCTTCAATAGGATATTTGCTTTTTTGTGTTATTTTTTTTCCATTGTTTCTTTTTAACCAATACCTAATGTGTTTTTTTATTTTTTGTTATTATGGCGTTATTCATTGCCCAACGAAAAAAAAAATAAATGATATTATATTCAGAATTGAATAAGCTATCAAAATATCCAATAATATACAGGGTGTTCAATTTAAAAAAAAAAATTAGATTATCTTTTGTTTTTCAAACGACATTATCCTATTTCACAGGATTAGAAAGAGGGCAAAAAATAGTATCAGACACATTTTGTTTTTTTTTAAATATTATACTCTCAATGAAAATATTGAGTGTACAATGAAAATCCAACCACTCTGTATATACAATCAATGAAATTAATAAAATATATTGTATAGTTTTTGAAAAAAACGGGAAATAAAATCGTTTCCGAAATACATTAAATGCAAGGAAAGCAAACCTGTGAGTTGTGTTATTTCGGGTCTGAATTTCTGAAAATTATTATTATTCGTACAATTATATCAGAACATATTTACGCTATGGCATTTCCACACTTGAATCAGAACGGTTTTTCTCCGGATGCATTGAAACAATACAATTAAAAAATTATAGAAGGCGATTCCTCTTGATGAATAATCCGTTAAACATTTGTCTGAAATTTTAAGATTTTTTATTCTAAATATTATTATCTATATATCGCATATTTTCTGAAGAATGCATCAGTAGATTTTATTGATAAGTTATGTTGTTATTTATCTTTAGCAGCAATATGTACTTATAAAAAGATTTTTGAAATTTTTGGAATTCTAATCAACAACTATATCTCAAGTAGTTCCCGTTATATTACTCATATCAAGATAAATGGAACTGCCATGAGTGCCGGGTTATAGTTGAAATTTGAATTAATTCAACTTATATATACTTATAAATTATAAAAATTATACATACCTAGAATATATAAAATAAACAATAAAAAAATTCAATAATAATTATAATCATAATTATTATCTTGTTTTCAAACATGATGTCAATATACATTGCAGAGGCGTAACCAGGGGGGGGGGATTCTAACCCCCCTAAACCCGCCTCCCCATCGTAAAAAAAGAAAAGAAAAATTGGGTTATTAAGTACTTGTTAATTTAAAAGTCTTGACAAATAAATTGATCATGGCATATCTTTGAAGTGACCCCCCCCCCCATGGTTGAGGTCTAGTTACGCCTATGATACCCCCGTGTTATCTTTTAAGCGAGCAGGAATGAAAAGTTGAAACAAAAGCACTATAAAAATACTTCACTTTATGACCACGTCATATTTTTAATTTTGACAGATGGCGCTTTAGGCTATATCAACTTAAACATTTATAATGGCAAATGGGGTCGTGTGACACCTCATTTGAAAGGTATTCGATAGATCTGATCAAAATTTATGTTTTTGTTTTAATTTCTTTTATTTGTTAAAAAACTACGCCGAATTTCGCAGGTTGGATAATTACATAATTTGAACTGTATTTGGATTGAATTGGAAAGAATAGAAGAAACAGAAGAAATAATGTTTTTAATAAAATAAATGAACAATTAAATTTTTTAACAAAGCGAATAAAAAAAGCTCTTAAAAATTAACAAAAAACAAGTAATTCTAAAAATATCATTATGATTTTAAATTAAATGTTCAAAATGTGCACCCCCAACCTCTTGGCAATAGAACCATCGGTTGCAAAATTTTTCACTGACGTGAAGAGTACCTGTGGTAATGGATCTGCACACATCGATTATTCTTTGCCTCAAAATCTAAAATATTTTCTGGCCATGTTTTCTAAATTAGAGATTTGATATAACCCCTCAAGAAAAAATCTTCTCTTAATCCATAAGAGAAGGATGCGGAGTGCAGGATGTGGCGAAGTGGAGTAAGCGAAGGAGGAAGGAATGGAATGACCATGTCGAGAGAATGCAAACCAATAGACTAGCATATATATGCAAACATGAAAGACCAAAAGGAAAGAGACAACAAGGACGACCTCTCAAGAGATGGGGACAAAGTTGGTTTTCCTCATCCGCTGAATAGAAACAGGCCAGGCAAACAGGGGATGACCCTAGCTAAAAGAAGAAGAAGAAGAAGAAGAAGAAGAAGAAAAAATCAAGTAGGGTTAAATCAGGGGATTGGACAGGCCTCTCCGACCCGTTACGGCGTCCAATCCATTTTTCAGGATACTCCCTGTTTAACCACTGTCTTACTGGTCCATAATAATGCAAAAAGGAACCGCATTGGTGAAAAATTATCTATGTTTCGGTAAAACTTGTCCAAATTATTTTCAGCAGTTTCTATAATTCAAGGCTGAATTGTTTTTTCAAGCATCTTTAGATACAATTGACCTGTTAAATTTTCGTCTAAGAATAGAAGAAGCCCTACTATGTGGTTGCCCAAAATACCTCCCCACACGTTCAGTTTCTGCGGGTATTGAACGAAAAATATAGGTATTTGAATCGCTCAAATATCTCATTAAGGAAAAAGGTAAACTCGTCAGTAAAACAAACGCTTCTAACGTAATTTTCATTTCGAGCTACTCGTTCTGTCATTATTTCGCAAAATTCATTTCTGCGGTCAGGATCATCTTTGTTAAGCTGCTGTGGCATTTGTATCTTGTATGGGGAAATTTATGCTTCTTCAGAACCCTTGCCATAGATTTACTGCTGACACCACAAGATATTGCAACTTGAGACATGATCTATGTAGCGTCTACCAGCTTTTCTGCTATTATATCAATTTGTTTGTCCTCAGAAAGTTGTGGACGACCGGTTTTTTTTAGGAATCTTAATACTCTCCGTTCTTAAAAACGCTTGTACAAATTCTCTCAATTATTTTCGTGATATAGAACGATTAGGATGCCTGTCATTGCAGATTTGTTCAACAGCATAAAGAAGTCTTTGAGATTTGGCAACAAACAACTTCTACTCTATCTTCAAGGCTACGTAGCATTTTCACATTGATCTGGAGGCTCAAATCACAAAACACCCCTGTTAATTAACAAGAGGATTACGTGTGGAAAACTTCTTTACAGCTTTCCAAATTCTAGCTATTATTACACAAAAATAAAATTTTATAGCGGTGTAAACAAAGTCGTTGTTATAGAGATTTTAGTGTATGACAGAGTGATTCAAAGTTGTAATTCTTCTATGACTGTACCTACGTATTTAAAATTTGTCACCTGTCATGCCGTTTTTTCTTTGCGGACATTTACATGGTTTTACTTTTTTCGATGTTTATTTATTAATTATTTATAATATATGTATTTCTTTCTTTACCACTATTTTATATAAACTTATTTTCTTTCTTGGGTTTGTGGTATTCCTTTTAATTAAAACTAATATATTTTACTAACGTTTCGATGTATTTAACATCTTTTTCAAAGTTAAAAAAAAAATTATACTTTTCAATTATTGGGAATGGGTATTAAAATAAAACGCAGTGTACTTGAATATGTGTATATTCGATATTAACGTGTCTGTAGAACTAACTCAAGAGAAAAATAATCTTGTACATATATCGCATTTCTCCAGTGCATCTTATATAAAGAAATATACTGATACATAATAGAGTGCTGACATTTTAATGAGCATTAAGCATAACATATACAGAGAACTCGAGCGGGTAACACTACAGACCACTTGAGACCACACATATATTTGTGATTTATATTTTTGTATAGGAAATGCCGAAGATGCATTTCTAACACCACCACCCAAAAAAATAAACAATAGATACATAAACATGATTCATAGATATTGATATATATCTATATACATAGTATAATTCATTGTAATTGCATTTTTGTCTCTGAGTTCCTTGAACTTTGTTGTTGGCAGTCCTTTTGTGAACGCGTCTGCAATTTGCTCTGCTGATGAATTATATTTCAGAATTATTACAGAATTATTACATTGCGTTCAATTTGTTCTCTAATAAAATGAAATGTTATATCAATGTGCGTTGTTATTTTATGTTGGACTGGATCATTAGCTATATATATATCATAAGCATTTGTTATTATTTTCAAAAATGAAAATTGGGGTATCAAATTTTATATTTATGCTATTTAAAAGAGTTTAACCACATAGCTTACCACACGCTTTCAAAAAGAGCCATATATTCAGCTTCAGTGGATGATGCTACTTACGGTATTTTGATTTCGTGTATTTCCAGGTAATATTACACTAATGAAAAGCTACCCGTTGTACTCTTTCTATCATTTTCATCAGTTCCCCAATCTGCATCTGTATAGCCAATAATGATATTATATTTACCTCTTTTATATATTAACTTGAGATTAATTTGCCCTTTATATATCTTAATACCCTTTTAAAATATCTCCAAAATTCCATATTATTTTTCTTTTGGTAACGGCTTAATATATTAATAGCAACATAAAGATCTGGAAGTGTGCATAACATCAAACATCCAATTAAATTTTTACAGAATGCATCAAAACGAATATCTGAGTTTAATGCATGATAATTTAATTTAGCTGCAAGAGGTGTATCTTACTAGATTACACTCTAACATATTAAATTTATTAAATATCCTTTTTAAATATAAACGTTGATCTAAGCTTATTTTTGTTTCAGTTCTCATAAATTTTATTCCTAAGAATATATTTACTTCTTCTGAATCTACCACTGAAAAGTGTTGCTTAAGATAACGTTTAAAGCTTTTCATAGTATGTATTTACATTTTGTGTTGCTCTCAATACATCACCTACATATAATATAATATATGTAATATTTTTTTTTTACATTTCCCTTATCCAAATAGTATAAACAATGATTTTTTTTTTTTATTATATTTACTTCTTTTAGCATTTTGTCAAAACGGTCAACCAGCACCTTGAAGATTGTTTTATACCATATAATGACTTATGTAGTTTACATACTACGTCATTTTTTTTTATTCTTTCAGGTACTTTCATATAAATTACCTCATTTAATATACCGTTTAAAAATGCAATTTTTACATCTATATCAGTGGTTCCCAAACTTATTTTGCCTACTGCCCACTTTGAGAATAAATTATTTTTTAGCGCCCCCATTTTTTCACCTACTCAAAAACCACTATAACTTCAAATTAAATTAATTATTGTGAGCTATATTAGCGGAGATTAAACATTCATTCTAAACGAGACTTTTACTATGGGTTATAGTAAAAGTCTCGTTTAGAATGAATGAGTTAACTTGAGACCTGAGCGTAGTAGGTAGTACACAACGGCGCTCAGGTCTCAAGTTAACTTTTACGGGCTACACCTGCCAATGAGAATGATTATTGAAACGCAACTTTATAGTATTCAGACAAAGTATCTTTTATTCAAAATTCAAAATAAAACAAACATAATCGATTCTAATATAAAAACTAATGTGAAGGATGAATCTGATGCTGTTTAATAAGTTTGTTGATATCAGGTTCCAATTTACTCAAGAACAGCCGCAAGTCACCACGTTCGGTAACATGCAAACGATTTCTCTTTTTAGTAAGCAGCGTTGCTACAGCACTAAATCCACGTTCACACAAATATGACGATGGGAATGCTATCAAGAATCGTTGAATGATTGACCACAATCCAGGGTACAATTGCGGGATCGGTTTTTGTAGCCAAAATTCTTGGTAGCCATTTTTGAACTTGATTTTTATTTCCTCGTTCGTTGTCAATTCTATAAGTTCTTCTTCCAGATGTGGTGATATTGCTGTGTTGACATTTGAAAACGGATCCAACACCCAGTCTGGTATTTCCAAGTTCAAAATATCCTGGTATCGTTCGGTGAAGTCAATGTGGAGCTTTTCCAAATGTTGGCAGTAGGCAAACAAGTCGTCGTTACTGCAGGATACTGATCAATTCGGAAAATTATGAAACTCACGTCTGCCCATATTCTTTTTGTGTAGAAGCAGTTTGGCTGCGAAAGCAGCAACGACATTTTTTGTTTTAATTAAATTTAGTTCATCGCCTTGCAGTTGGAGATTCATGTTGTTGAACAATTTATACAGGTCTGTCATGTAAGCTATATCATTTTTTGATGTAATGAGCTTGTTGCGCAATTCTGTATCTTTAGTTTCCAAAAACTCTATCACAGAGTCAAACAGGTTGTAAAATCGAGTCAGACAATTGCCTCTTGATAGCCAACGAACTTCGGTATGAAACAACAAACGGTTGAAATCTTCGTCATTAGTAACACAAAGCTGATGAAATAATCTATCATTCAAAGAGCAGTTACGGATTTTATTGACTGCTTTGATGACATATTGCAGTGATTGAAATAGTCGTTCACTTAAATTTCTAGCAACCAAATGTTGTCTATGAATAACGCAATGTACAGCAAGGACATCTGGAATTTTATTTTTTACGTACGCTATGAAGCCTTTATGGCACCCTGTCATAGCCGGAGCGCCATCCGTAGCAACTGATATAATATTTTTCAAGGGAATCTCTTTCTCATCACAAAACTTTTCCAATGTATTGAATATGGTTTCGCCTTTTGTATCGGTCTCTAAATTTCTAGCAAACAATAGTTCTTCACATATTTTCTCATCTTTAATAAACCTCACGTAAGACAGCAACAATGCTTCATTAGTTGGTAAAGTGGACTCATCGAGCTGAATTGAGAATTGACTAGTCCTCAGATGATTGCACAATGATTCTTCTATGTTTCCGGCCATTTCATCAATTCGTCTTTGCACAGAATTATTACTCAAAGGAATTTTTCCGATAATATCTGCGGCCGGTTTATGAAGCACAGTAGTTATTACTTCCTTTATTGCTGGCAAAATTAACACTTCTCCGATGTTGTGTGGTTTGCCTTTTTGAGCAATTAACAAAGAGATGTTGTACGAAGCTCGAAGTCCGTCGTCATCTTGCTTAGCAGCCGCCGAAAAGAGTTTTGCTACACTTGGCCGAGTATTATGCTTCTTCTCTAGGTCTTGAAAATATGCTACATTCTTGTCTTTCTTATCTGGATGCATTTTATTCAAATGATCTTGAAGTCTTGAAGGCTTCATTGCTTCATTCGAAAATGTTTTTAGGCATAGAAGGCACAAAGGCGACGATGGGTTTGTAGGATTTTCAATGAATCCGAATTTAATATATTCCGCACAGTATTGCCGTCTCTTCTTTTTTACTTCCGACATTGTTTTGTTTTGAGAAATACGTAAGTATAAGTGTTGAACTTAAGTACTGCTTATCTATTACGCGCGAAACCGCAAATGAAAATAAAATAAATATTACGTTGTTTATATAGGATTGCATAAGCAGCACGCACCGACAGGAATAAGACAAACATGCATAAACTCGTTTATCTCATTCGACGCTCAATCGTACTCAACAAGTAAGAACAAGTATTCTATGAACCAGCCGATTGATACAGTTGCCTTTTTATTTGTTTGTTTGTGTCTCTTTTCGTTTCGAAACGGAGCGACCGATTGATATGTTTTTTATTTTATTTATTCAATAAAACAGGACAGATATATGAACTACTCGGAGAGAAATATCGAACCGAGTTGGTTTGAGCAATCTCTTAATTAATATTAGTTGATGTTCACAAGCTGTAGTCGAGAGTAGGGATGGGACATCGGTGGGTAAACATCGATATCAAACATCGATGTTAACATCGTTGATCAACATCGATGGTTGCAAAATATCGACTACCAAACATCGATGTTTTTAAACATCGATAATTATATTTATAGATTTATTTTTTGGCAGTTTAACAAAAACTTTATTATAACTTAATTAATTTACGTCCTTAACAAAATGATATAAAGGATATCACTATTCAAAAAAAATAATAAAAGAAATATATACATTTATAATATGTAGTTAACTTTAGAAACTACTCAAAAAAAACTATATAAAAAAACAATATTATGCAATTACGCATGAAACAACCACATGACTTAAATCGTCTGATACTTAAAAAATATATACATTTACGTGTATCAAAGCTTTTTAAGAGAACGATTTTTATTTGGGATTTTATAGTCTTGCATTTTTTTTTGACTACGCTGGCAAATACCGAGATACATATGGATATGGTTTTATATTTCTGATGTGTCACCTTGCATTTAATACGTGTATCGTCGTGTATGATTGTACGCACTAGGGAATTTCCCGAAGAAGTATACATCGGTAATGTCTATCTCCCTTCTTTTTCTATGAAAATACGTTTACCTCCTTCACTTATTCTGCATGCATACATAATTTAACTTTTATTCTGCACATTAAAAGTACTATAAATTTATGTATTTAATTATATATTATTTAAATATTTATACTGAGTAATATTTAAAAGAGCCTAAAATGAAATATTCGAATTTATATGATATAGCACTGTGTAATTTAAATACTTCTTTTATTCGTAGACAATTTTACATCCTCGTAGCCTGTATGTGAGCTGTTAATTTGGAAACATTTTTGTATTTGTCAACAGAGGACGCTGTTTTATTTTGTGATTAGTGCAAATACATTTTGTCAAGCTTAAAAGTTCGATGTTCACTATATTTCTTCTAACATCGATAGTTTATCGATAAATCTAAATTGCAAACATCGATGCAAAAACATCGAACATCGATCCTAAAATATCGATGTTCAATGAACATCGATGTTTATCGCCCATCCCTAGTCGAGAGTCGAGAGCTCAGTCGGTGTCTAAGAGTCCTCCTAGATTCTAGATGAAATTACAAATCGCCCCCTAAGCCTTTACACAACGCCCCCATTTTTTTTCTGGGTCTCTTACCGCCCCCCTTTAGACCTGCAGCGCCCACAAGGGGGCGTTATCGCCCACTTTGGGAACCTATGATCTATATGATGAACTAACAATTTAGATTGATTAGCAAACGCTAAGAAGAATCTAAAAATGTCAATCTTTGTTACTGGGGCAAAAGGTTCTTTATAGTCTGATAGATATTGCTGGCTGCTATCAACCGAGCTTTCTATTTGACTATATTACCATGTTCATCAGATTTACTTGTAAAAATCAATTTATTATCAATAATATTTTATTTTCTGGCCTTTTTACTAATGACCAAGTTTTATTTAATATAAGTGATTGAATTTCATCCTGTATCGCTTTTTTTTTTATTGTTTTCTGTCTTCCCTTGTTTTAATTTCATGATTTGTTATAGGAAGATCAGTGAGTACATTTGAAAATAATATGAGACTTGCGTAAATATCATCATATTGATTTTTATTATAGCAGGGTGCAGGATGTTTTTGAATTCTTTCACTTCTTCTAATTTTAGTATTTTGTGACTCAAAAGTATCTGCACTTTCGGTAGTTTTTGTTTGTTTTATTTTTTGGTTTTTTTTGTGTTTTTTTTGTTTTTTTTTGTTTTTGTTTTGTTTTTTTTTGTTTTTTTTTTCTGTCCCAGATTTATCAGGCTTTGGAATAGTTTCATCTGGTTTTGTGCCAGATTTATCAGCTGAAATACTACTATTATCTGGTTTTGTTCCAGATTTATCAGCTGTAGTACTACTAGTATCTGGTTTTGTTCTAGATTTATCAGCCATAGTACTACTAGAATCTGGTTTTGTTCCAGATTTATCAGCTGTAGTACTACTAGTATCTAGTTTTGTTCCAGATTTATCAGCTGTAGGACTATTCCCTGATATATCTGTATTTTGTGGACGAGTTATTTGGAATGTGATTTCGTCAAAAATGACTTTCCATGCTGTGAAAAATTTAGCTAAAACAACACTCCATATTTTATATTCATTTGGTTCACATCCAACTAATATACCTTTCATACATTTTTTATCAAATTTATTTGTTTTTGTTTTATTATGTATGTATGTAGTTGAACCAAAGACTTTTAAGTGATTTAATTTTGGTTTCTTATTATTCCACAATTCATATGGTGTTTTGTTAATATTTAGAGCTTTTGTAGGTGAAAAATTAATTAAAGAAAATTTTCAGTCAAAACTGCTTCACCCCAAAAAGTTTTCTCTAAATGTGCAGAAGCTATTATACTACGTGTTTTACTGTATAGTACGATTCATTCGTTCTGCTACACCATTTTGTTGTGGTGTACGTGAACCGTCAAATGATATGTGATACCTTTTTGGGTACAAAAATCTTTAAAATCATTTGACAAGTAATCACAACCATTATCACAATACAGGTTTACTACTTTTAAATTAAAAAGTGCTACACTTCTAGTCACAAAATCTTTAAACATATTAGGTAATTGAGATCGAAATATTAGTAAGTATGTAACGGTATAATGACTATAATCGTCTATGAATGTTACATAGTATTCTTTATTGTCTATTGTTGTAGGTGTAATTGGACTGCATATATATAAACAATAAATAATGCCGTTTTTGAAGATTCTTATTTTTTATGTGCAAATTTTCCATATATACAAGCTTCACATAAAATTTTAGAGGGTCTTATGTGTTTTAAATGGTCAATATCTTCGGCTAATTGATAATTTTCGCAAATTTATCATTACTGATATGACCTAAACGTTCATGCCATATTATAAATGTATTTATTTGAGCGGTATTTATATTATGTCTCAAGTTAATTAAATTTTGAGGTATAGTGAAATTAACAACAATTAAATTATTCAAGGACATACCTGATAAGATTTTCTTATTTTATTTTTTTTTATACTGTTTCACCTGTACTCCATCTGGATGGATAATTATCGTCATTCCTTTGTTCTGCATGCGGATGACTGATAATATGTTGTAGGGAACTTCAGAGCAACCTTGAATTTCATAATTTGTTGTAATATTGTACCCTTCTTCGTTGCTGCAACTGTTGCACCAAATTTTGCCACTCCAATATTTATAGTTGTAGGTAAATCGTAGCATGTTGTAAAAATACCATGCTGGTTTACTATATGATCCGTAACACCAGAATCAAGAAGAAAAGTTATTTCGTTTGGACTGAGATTTATGCAATTTTGATTTTGTAACTTGAAAACAAAACTATTATCAATGTTGGCTGGTTGAATTGTCTTTAGTGTACGTGGGCGATCATTATTTATGCCTATCACTTCCTTATAATAATAGCAATCCTTTTTAAGAAGATCACGTCGACCACAATGTTCACATTTAATATGTGAAACTTTGTATCTTGCCTGGAATACCTTTTCTTGATTTTACAAAAAAAATTTGTTTTTCTTTCCTGATACATGGTTTCTTTCAAGCTTATTTCCTTCACAATGATGAATGTTTTTCAAATTTGCAAACTTATTGAAGCATGACTTGTGTCAGTATTAGTTTTAAGTTTAACTTCATGATCTAGAAGACTTGTTTTTACAAAACTTATATTTAAATCATCATTTAATGTCTCGTGCGCTGTTATTACTCCATCATAGGGTAGAGGCAAGGTTAATAATAGATGGGATACTTTATCCATTTCATCCAATTTTGCTCCAGCGAAATAATTTCAGTAATGGTGTCCTCAAAATCGGTGAAATGATGGATTAAGCTTACATCATCTTTTAATTTCAATATTAAGAGCTTCTTTCATAGTGCAGGTAGCTAAACTACGTCTTTCATAAATTTTATCAGGATTTGCCAAAATCTGTTTCGCAACATTTTCTTTGACAAGACCTTTTTTTAATTCTGCAGGTTGTTCATCTGGTATTTCTTCTTCGATCACATTTAAAACATTTAATTCCACAAGCAATGTCTTGACACGGAATTTCTATACACTATAACGTTCACCACTAAATTGTTCAATATTCCGTTTGTAGTAATGTTTTCAATTTTAAACACAATATATATGTATACACAACTGATAGTTAATTAAAAAAAAATGAGATAGATATCACACAATGTGTATTGGAATTAATTACAGGTTTAATCGCGTAAACTGGCCCATAACCTATTGGGAATGGGTATTAAAATAAAACGCAGTGTACTTGAATATGTGTATATTCGATATTAACGTGTCTGTAGAACTAACTCAAGAGAAAAATAATCTTGTACATATATCGCATTTCTCCAGTGCATCTTATATAAAGAAATATACTGATACATAATAGAGTGCTGACATTTTAATGAGCATTAAGCATAACATATACAGAGAACTCGAGCGGGTAACACTACAGACCACTTGAGACCACACATATATTTGTGATTTATATTTTTGTATAGGAAATGCCGAAGATGCATTTCTAACATCAATAATACAAAATTAGCAATGAATATATGAAAAAGTAGTCTAGAAAATATTAATGATTGACGAAATGAATTTTAAGTTATATGTTTTATAAACTTTGAAAAAGATGTTAAATACATCGAAACGTTAGTAAAATATATTAGTTTTAATTAAAAGGAATACCACAAACTCAAGAAAGAAAATAAGTTTATATTATTTATAATATTGTAACGGTTTCGGGTTCCACATAAACAACTCGTGCAATTTATTTATTTAAAACAGTCTGTATATTTATACACTTAAAATTATTACAATATAAAGATATAAAACTAACGTATCACACTTAAACTACTACAATTTAATTTAACACTTGTATTTATTTCTATTACTAATATTTCCGTATATTTATATCACTTCTATTTATATAGCACGGCACTATTATTTATTTCTACTGTTCCCACGAGACCACTTCTTAATCGACTTCTTATTTCGGAATTAATCATCCATCGGTGACCTAGCCGCCTTATATACACATACGAAACATCTGGAAGCATTCGCGTAAACTCCATCTTCCTCTCGATGTTTGTAGAACATTCTATAGACATTCTGTCTCTTTGCAGTACAACGGAAATGCATGATTTATTGCTTTATGATGTTTACCAGGCGCGTCGAGATGCTTTACAACCTCTTTTTATTGTCGCTCGGAAGTCTGCCTTTATTTTGTTGTCGCCCGGACGTCTGCTAGTTTCGTTACAATATCATGAGCGAATCAGCAAATAAGAGTTTTTGTAGTGTTACATCTTTTATCTTCCATTTGCATATTACTATGTCTTTGTACCTTCCCTTGCATCTTTTAATGGCACCATCTATGACTAAGGAAAGTAGTAAAGGCCTTAGTACACATCCTTGTTTGAGATCTATTTTCATTTCGAATTCTGTAGATTCTAGATTGTGCATTCTTACTTTGTTTGTATTATTTCTGTATAGAGCCTTTATAATTGCTGTCATATACATTTCTACTACTCAGACTTTTCCGTATGTCGTTCCTTCTTATTTTATCGAAAGCCTTTTCTAATTCTATAAAACATATATGGATATGGCGAAAATTAATGTTTGCCAACCCGCCATTTTTCGAAATTTATTTGTCACGTACTGTATTAATTCAAATTCATCGTCTTTAATCTTTTTCCTCTTCGACGAACAGAAGCCGAAGTATTTGCGTCTTAATTCTCCTTGAATGTAAAACAAATATAAAAATAGAACATCTATCTAACAAAAAACCGTCACATTAATGATTAGTAGGAGACGAATCGTCTCCTACTAATCATTAATGTTTTTAAGAAAGAATGCCTGACATCGTCTCAGACGATGTCAGGCATTCTTTCTTAAAAACACGTACCAAATATGGTAACTCTAAGAATCCATAACAGTTGCGATAACAGATGTTAAATTTAACATATCCGTGACCGTGTACGTGAAATTGCGGTAATGATGTCGGTTTGATAAAATTATTTCGCTTGTATGAC
Source organism: Amphimallon solstitiale (assembly GCA_963170755.1). Taxonomy (NCBI): domain Eukaryota; kingdom Metazoa; phylum Arthropoda; class Insecta; order Coleoptera; family Scarabaeidae; genus Amphimallon; species Amphimallon solstitiale. The sequence goes on along the minus strand of OY720676.1, from coordinate 22,686,097 downwards.
TAATTACTACTTTGTTTAGCTCCTGTGTTAAGTAATTTAACACGCGTTCCATAAAAATGATAAACAATCTGTATAATTGTTCGGACGATATGAGTTAGATCGCATTGTCTGCCGGTCGCATTGCATGATTGTGCGTGCTTGCGCTATTCAATTTGCAGCAAAGGCAAAATTAAGGTATCAATATCAATCAATATTTTCTATTGGGGAGTGCGTCTTTTCATTCAGTTTGACGTCAACGCAATACTTTCCATAAACATTTACAATTGAAGATACAAACATGCGCGCGCATTTCCTCCGAGATTTTATTATTGTAGGTTGTTGCTTTGTGTTTTGAAGTTTTGCTCTCTATGTTCTAACGATGAAAATAAAAGGTTGTTTATACCAATAAATTCTTGTTAATATAACAAAGAAAGCGGATACGAATTAGCGTTGAAAATTTGTCGGCAACAACAGCAACGCGTGCTTTGTTAAGATGATAAGAACAAAGAAAGCATATGCGCTATCGAATTCACGTAAACGTAGCACGGTCAGATGATGTCTGAAGTAAAATTGAAAGTAAATATTTATTATCATTAGAAAAGAAATGGACTTACGAGGGCTAGTAATAACTTTTGCATATATTTTTCTGACTTACGAGTTCTTTATGGGAGCTTAGCAGTGGCGGCTGCTGCAGGGAGGGCAACGGGGCACTGCCCCCCCCCCCCCGTGACAAATTTCTTTTAACAGATAAATTAATTATAAATACCTAATTTGTATGTAATTTTTCTAATTTGTTTGATAACAAATAATATCCCTAGCAGCAAAATCACTATATATGCACAGTTGTCCTACATTAGCAAATATATATTTTTATCCTTCTCTAAAATTGTGATTTTGCTGCTTGGGATTTTTTCGAAAGTAACAATCCGTCACTTCAGCGCATTTAAAAATCACAGTCTGACGTAGGCTCCGGGGCATCTCACGCGAGTGCACCATTTGTATTAGAAATCGAGTGGATAAAACGTGGCGCGGGGCGAGAGCGGTATATGTCAGCGAGCGGCACTACACTGTGATGCCGGATGACATCCAGTATGTAATATCACAAAATACCAGAAGTGACAAAAGCCTCACTTGCATAATTCCGATATTTGTGCGCAAAATCAAACAAAATGGCGTGTTTTGTTTTTGTTGTGTACTTGTATAAATATGACCTGTCTTAATTTTATAACTTATAATTTACGAAAAAATAATAAGTAAAGGTGTCAGTTAAATTGTTGTTGATATAAATAATGGAAACTGTACGAAAGAAGAAATCCGGCGTACTTAGATGATGTATTTTTACTTGTAAAAATGTTCAGCAACAAAGTATATTCTACAATTTCCTTTCGTTTCCTAAAGAAGAAAATCGGTAAGTTTTAGCTATTGAGTAACAGATAATTTGTAATAATTCATCTTTGTAGTAAACACTTTGAATGAAACTTTTTATATAGCGAAGGAACCGCTTTCGAAAATAAGAGTTTTAGAGAACATCGTTATCTCTCACAGCCATGACCATAATGAAAAGAAACCAATTCAAACCTCACTGGTTAAGAAACTATCTAAAGGTAAATGTTTATTATAAAATATTATTTTATAAGAACTATGTATTATTTGAAATTTTAAAAGCATACGAATTTCAAAATGTATTTTAGGATGTGTGGAAACTATGAATGTTCCTAGCACAAGTGATATTGGATCCCAAAATTTAACAGAAAGTGAACCACCTATAGGTATGACAATTAATATTTACAATACAACATTATTTTATGAGCAAAACATAAAATACGTTTAGTTATTAACTGAAGAATTGAACAAAAATTCAACACATATTGCAGTAGCTTTGCTTTCAAATTAAAATATGGTAATCTTGTACCAGCAGAAATTAACCAAAACAACGATAATACAAAGTAGCATAATATATAACAAATGCAGAGATTGCGTTGACATGTAAAAAAACTTCTTCATTAAATTTATAAATTCAATCCCTATTAACATTCGTATTATTCTTGTAGGTTCTAGCAGTGATCTTTCCTTTATTTGCTGACAACATTTCTTATTTAAAATTAAATAGGATAAGGTTACTAATAAAAAACTAAATCCCATAAACTATTTATATTCAACTTAATGCCTTATAACAATATCAGTAAAGTAATTCTCTTGCCACATGTGGCTGTAAAAAGAAATTGTCCTTTTTACTTTCCAATTACAAACAAAAAAAAATGTGTATTTTATAAATACGAAAAATACGTTGCTTTATAAATACGCAAAACACATTGCTTTATATATATAATATAGATTCAAAATAAATATTACTCCTTGCTATATTCAACTTTTAATATATAGTTTCAAAGAAATAAAATTTTCTTTTACGACGCTGAATTTCGCTTCAACAAAGACATTCATTTTCACGAAATGCCTCTGGAGATACAAAATCTCGCAAAGCAGAAAACACCTTGATAAGACTGTCACCAATCGTCATATGCAAATATTTACACGTTGTTCATACCACAAATTGGCTATTTGTCAATCAAAAATGCTCATACCTTTACGTATTTAAATATGTTTGAAATCTTTATTAAAATTTTATTTAATAACTTGTTAATAATGCACAGCTAACATTACTAGCAAACATTCCCACGTTGTGCCTCAATGCCCTTTTTACATCATTAACAATACTCCCATGATTTATTAAATTAATCTACTTAAGCAAGCAAAGAAAATAATATTTTTATTCAAAATATTAACAATGTTAAACGCTTTGCCAAAAATGAATATTTTCACATAGCATCTTTAGCATGATTTATTTCAAGAAAACTTACTTATAATATTCATACATTTCATCAAATTCCTCTTGATTTCTATCTACCATTTTGATAGTAAAAATAAAAATAATGAAATTAAACAAAATAACAATGAATTAATTATAATCTAATAAACAACTACTTATTGAAATTAAAATTACTTAATACATTTAACTAAATATGATCTTATGCAGTGTATCTGTACGCCTGCAATCATGAAACAAAATTTTTGCGTTCGAACCATTTAAAAGATCGGCAGCTTCTCCTCTTTCACCGTCGCGCGTCGTTCCCGGCTTTTTATCACTTCTCGGTCATCGAAAAGACCATTCTCCGTCTGCAGCGTCACAATTCACGCACTAATGTTTGTGTTGGCATTGTCCTGCTCATATTTGATTTCTTCAAGTTTTTTCCCTGGTTGAACTATACCTATATTGTTTTTGACAGTTCGAAATCGCACAAAAATACACGCATTCAAATTTTTTATTATTATTAATGTCTGTGCATATTCGCGATTCCTTGTCTTGAGTAGGTATATTCTTCTTCCAATAACGCCATCCCTCATTGTATTGGTAAATGAATTCGTTGCCTCTTTCATCATTGTTTAAATACTTCCTTTTTCCATTGTTTAACACTATCCGTATTTTTCTTTTGCAGACATCTCCTTCAGAAATAACAGGAAAGACATTGTATACGGATGGAATATTTCCTTTTATAATTACTTTGTCAGGAACCTGGACCTTGAAAGCTCTATTCCTGTCTTCAAACCACCTTCTCTCGTCTTCCTGTAGTTTAATTTCTATGCAGCTGTTAACAACATTAAACATTGTTTTTTCTTTGTAGATTTATTCAGATTAAACCAATTTTATCCCGTTATTTCTGGAATTTTCCTGGATTAAACCGAATTTAACCTGCTATTTCTGAAGTTTTTGCTTTATTATATCGTGTCGAATAAAAAAAACACCTTTTTACATATTCCTTTTTTAAAATTACTCTTAGATATAAGTGTCAGGTATTTATAGTATTGTTAAGTGTGACCATAAAATGTCTAACAGATAACATTCTTTTATAAACTTATTTTATTTCTTACGTCTATTCATGATGAAAGATGTTTTCATGACGTGAATGTCTAATTTCACCCTTTTCATACAATTTTACAGCATTCAAATGACTAACTCTTTTCACTGTTCCATCTTTCATCATCGCTCTCTCTCTGTTATTTATTTTTAAGACATTATTAAGCTTGAATAGTGGTTCACTTCTTAATATATTTAGTGCCATTCTTACACAATGCAAAAAGTCTGGTTCGGCCTTTGTGTACTGAAAATGCATCTTGTGCTCCTCGTTTCTATAAATATAGAATACATGAATTTTATTTTCGTGTTTAATTTTTATACCTTTCATATACATTTTATTACAGTTTCAATTACCATATACCTATCATCATAATGTTACGGCGTTGCGGTTATGCAACTCATAATTCATTTTTCAATAATTATACTTACTACTAAAAATTATTTGCTTATTCTATTACTTAATTATCTAGTTATTTTATAATGCCTAACCAATATAGGGATCACGGCAATATGTATTTAAATAGTATAAAGTAGAATAATTTAGATCTTTGCAGTTACAAACATACAATTAATTTTTTTTAACGAAATGTATAATTTTTTAATTGTAATTTAGCAGTTATGGAAATTCCTACCCTATTGGGGTTCAAACAGAAAAAAATCTCTCTGCCCATACACCCAGAAAGGAAAGACTGAGAAAATCTCTAAAACAGCATCGAGTTGTAGCTACTAAATCTAAAATGAAATCCTATTCTAAACAGGAGAATTTACAATATATTCTAGGGCTTTGTGACAGATATTTATGAAATGAACTGGCAACTGTTGTTAAATTTAATGCAGTTAATAAAAATAAGAATATTGCAAGATACAGCATACAGTACAAACAATTTGCTTTAAATATCTATTTTTGGGATCAAGAGTTTATAAATACTTAAGTAAAATACTTCAATTGGGAAACGTAAGAACATTACAAAGATTAACACAGAATTGGAATATAACTCCACGAGAGTTGATTTTGTGTATTCTGCAATTGAAATGAAAACTGCTTATTTTACACCAGAACCACGTGAATGCATTCTACGCATTGATGAAATGTGACTAAAAGCTAATTTATTTTATAACTAAAGACAAAATTGTAGGATTTTATAAAATAAATGGTCAAACAACATATGAACCAGCAAAATTTGCTATGGTTCTCTTTGCTAAGGGCATTCATATGAATTGGAAATAACCAATTGGTTTTGTATTAGTCAGCAGCACATGTAGTGGTAAAGCTTTAGAGGAGACTAGATAATGCAATACTAAAGTTATTTGCAGTTGGGCTTCATGTCCGAGCACTAGTATCTGATGTCGGATCAAATTTTTGTAAATATTCAAAAGAAAAAGGAGTTACTCCAACATCACTATACTTTTACTTAGAACATAAAATATTTTATTATTTTGATGTACCACATCTTGTTAAAGCAACTAGGAACACATTTTTTAAATATACAATACAATTTGACAATTTTACAGCAAACAAAACATTTCTTAATGAATTTTATAATAAAGATAAACTCCTGAACACCAAACTTCAATGAATTAGTTATTAATCCTTTTGCTAATCGTAAGGAACGGCGAATGGATTTTATTTTCAAACAAATTAATTGTTTGTACTTAATTTTTGATATTAAACACTCAGCCCCCCCCCCCGCCGGTGCCCTCCCGTCCCAAAAAATCACGGGCCGCCACAGGATCTTGGCGTAGTATTTTTTAACCTCATTAAAAAGTCTTGTAGTAGTTACAAGTCTATATACTTCTAACTTCTTTATCCGTTTAAAAAATTACAGTTGTATTGTTAAATGGCACAAACAAATAAATTATAGTACAATATTTTTGATAATTTAATATTTGTGCGATAAATTATCGTAAAATGCATTGAAATGAAAGGCAATTCCTTTTGCAGCATCCGCCTTATTCTTTAAAAATTATCGAACTTCTTTTTATCAATTTTCATTCTTTGTACAGGTGCGATATATTGCATGAGTTTACTTTTTACATGACATTGCTCCTTGTATTAGTAATATTTGCCAATCATCATGATAATTTAGTTTGTAGTTTGTACTACTGTATGTGTCCAGATTGATTATACTTAAAACATCGTATATCGACGACTTGTGGGTCAGCTTTTTCAAACCCTGGTCGTATAATCATTTTGGATAACGATTAAGTAATATAAAAAGTCAGGTAATTAAAATTATATGGTTTGGGATTTAGTCTTACTGATTAGAGTGTAGACCTCGGTGTGCATAAGTTTTTGTTCAACAACCGAATACATTGAGTCACACTATATTTGGGTATGTCCCTTTTCTAAATGTTTTTGTACGATGGTAATATCTTTTATTTACAGATATACACGTAATGTTCAAAATTTCCAACATTTAAGAAGTTTGGAAATGCCGTTTTTTGTCTTTTACTTCACGCTTTCATTGTCCGCTTTCATTACCCACCCTTATATCCTAATCTCAATTTCAATTAAATGTTTGTTTATTTTTAATTTTGCGTAATATACTAAAAAATGTATCAACCATATTTTAATTAACAAGAACAAATTCATTAAACTTATTTATTAATATTAATTGTTATATTAGAATATCAAAATATAACAATACTGGTGCTATAACTTCTTACACAACTAGAATTTTCTAACACAACGAATTGAACATTAAACTCCCATCTCTCATACTTATCCGCAAGGCGGCTTTGATTTAACTTCTGACGTTTATTACAAATTAATTACTACATTTTCAGTGTGTGACGTACCCATCGAAAAGATAAAAGTGGAGCAAAGATGTGCGATAAAATTTTGTGTTTGGTTGGGTAAAACTCCAATTGAAACTTTTGAAATGATTAAAACTGCATACCCAGATGATAGTTTATCAAGATGAAGAGTGTTTGGGTGGTACAAGAAATTCAAAGACGGTTGTAAATCTGTGGAAGATGAACCTCGATGCGAGCGACCATCAGCTGCATGGATTGATTGAAAAATTGCAGAAATTAACGACTTGTTCCAAAATGATCGTCAGATTGACATATATTGAATTTTTGACATTGGTCATTTGCCCAATGGTTCTACTCAAAAAATTATTCATGAAGATTTAGGGCACCTCGGTGGTAAAGTGATGCACTTATTTTTTTTGGATAAATATTTATAATTACATTGTACCTAGAGAACATACAGTAACTGGAGAGTACTATTCTAATGTACTTCGAGAAACCTTAAAGACAAAATTCAAGAAAAGCGGCAGCTTGATCAAGATATCGGTTGGATTCTGCATCACAACCACAGATCACCTATACTCTCTAGATGGGCATCTTTAGTATATAAAATGAAACCAAATCAGATACACCAAACGGGACTTTTTCCAACTAAGTCGGCTATACCGCGAAATTCAATTTCATGTTTCTGATGTATCCATAGGCAATCTTTTAAATTCAAAGCCTTGATACTTAATAATGTTGCTTACTATACTTTGTTCGCATTACTACCAATTCCAGGATTAATAAAAATGTGTCTATAATAAAAATTGTATCATTAGAAAAAAGACTATCATAATCACTTTATATAGTAAGTAATATTAATTACAAAGTAACATCAAGGAAAAAGTTTTATATGCGAACTATCTTATAATTGTAATTTACTTCAATATTGTATACAATAATAAAAGTCTATCAAGTACATAAATCTTTAATGTCCGTTTGCACCGCTTTGTTAAGTCGAGATTAATTCTTAACTCGGACTTAAAGTCTTGCACTGCTTACTAAGTCTGACTTAAATTACTTTAAGTGAGGATTAACTTAAGTCTAGATATTTCCGGACTTAAAGCAAGATTAACCTATATTTGTTTCTGAAAAGTGATTGACATCGATTGCAACTAGTTTTAAAACCCGATCGTGTTAAAATGAAGGTTGAATGGGACGATTTATTCGAAGATGACTTTGATATTTTGGAAATTATAGATTTTGGCTTTCCAAGACGTATCATCTATGATAGAACGGATGATTTTAATAATTTAGATGATCTTTCGTTTTTTCGCCGATATAGACTAACTAAGCCAACGGTATTGAATTTATTAGCACAATTAGAAAATGATTTAGAGTTTACAAACGATATGTAAGTAGAATAATAGGCAATCGCTTATTTAGATAAGACAACTTTAATTCTGTTTTAGAAATCAATGCGTCTCCCCAATAACACAACTTGTAACATACCTTTGGTTTTATGCAAGCGGCAGTTACAACTAGCCACACAACTAGCACATAAATGTAATTTCTTACAGATAGAAAACATGTAAAAATTAAATTTTCCTAAATTTGGACATAGTTGCCATATCGATTCTAGTTTTATAGTAATCCGTGCTTAACTCTTACGATGCAAACCACCGACACTTAAGACGAGCTTAAATAATAAGTCGGGCTTAACTAATCCAGACTTAACATGACAAACGGTGCAAACGGGCATAAAACTAAGAAAAAAACAACTATTTTCTTATGCAGTACGGATTCATAAAATATAATACTGTTTATCGCCAACCGTCAGTAAAGCGATGCGTTACCATAGCGTTTTACGGAGGTAAACAAACACTTTATCGTACTGTACAATAAAGTACTTTTTCTATTCCGGTGCTATAAAGTTCACTTTACGACACCCGTTTTGGTTGCATAAAGTATTACTTTATCGCACGCTAATTTTACTTTTTTGAAGTTGGTAACAAAAAAAATGGAACCAAATCGTATTTAAATGTCAAAATATAAGCCTTTAAAGTAACAAAAATGTGCAATAAAATTGTACAAAGAATAAAAACCACACATGCTAACATTTCACTTACTAATTAGCAATATAAATTGTTAAGCAGAGTTGGATGATAAGTTTTCGGATGCTACTATTGACATTTACTTACCATGTTGAATAGTACAACTGTTATAAAAGTTTGTTTTGATAAATATGTAGAGAGTTTATGGGCGAAAGATTTTGTAAATTGTCTTCTGCTATTTTGCGAATCTCTGGGGGCGTACAGTTATTTATTTCGTCCTTTTTGTTGATAATTTGAAATAATTTATTGTATAAATCAGTCTGAATTTTAAACACAATTACATATAGCACCACCGATATTCAAATATTTAAAACGTTCTACTTAAAAATCAGAGTAACCAACTTCAAAAAAACAAAATTTCTAAAATATTCGAACAAAATATGTCTCTTATTTTAAGCTTTTTTGAACTTTTAATAACCGAAATAGAAAAAATAGTATAAAATACACGTTTCATAAGACATTTTGCGCACTTGTTCTTTAGAAAACTCGCCTAGCGGCTCGTTTTCTAAACTTGAACGCGTGCGCAAAAATCGTGTCTTATGAAACTTGTATTTTAATATACTATTACCTGCCGCTAATATCTGTCAACGTAACCGTGACTGATGACTTTAAACATAAATCGTTTGTCACTGTCATAAACTGTCATAAGTTATTATATCTTTATTTTTAAAATTATCAATTTTCACGGTTGGCGATAAAATTTTGTATGCAACATGTCAGTAAAGTACCTTTATCGAACTCGTCTTTTACTCGCCGCGCTCGCTTCACTCGCTTGGCTCGAAAATCAGACTCGTTATCACTTTACTGACTTGGTACATAAATAACTATTATTCCACGTAATTCACAAAGAACATTGTCAACTGTCAACAAAAAAAATAGAATTAGTATGCTTTCTAAATGGTTTAAATAAAAGTATATAAATAACTTATACTTACATATCTTCACTAATAACGTTAAACTATAGATAGATAATAAAACAATTTACAAATACCGTTCCTTCAAATGCTTACCTCATTAGTGACGGCCATGGTTTTTTTTAGTGGTTGGTGACAGTGCATAATTTTGATAGTTTTGTTATGTCATGCAAATAATAATAGGGGTATATAACTTGAATTTAAGTATGACAACTGTCAGCATTTGAAGTTTTCAAAAGCTTAGAGCATGTACACCAACATTGATTACTTAGAAAACATAAAAAACAGCCTACTCTAATGAGGAAAGTATTTGAAGGCACGGTAGGTATGTTATAATAATATAATAGAAACACTGACACAAATGTGTGACAACACAATTTTATTAAAATAAAGCGTCTTTTATGACTGCGCTAATGTGGAGCCATTTATACCGATAAATATTTAGTTACTATACTATTAATTTAATTACCGCCATTTAGACGGGACTGTCCCAAACTTTAAGCTAAGTTTTGAATTGTGTTTCACCTCGTCCCATCACAGAGAACACCCCGTGATCTCAACAGTGCCCCGGCTGACGTTCATTTATTTGACGGTGACTATACATTAAAAAACTGTCAATTCGATATGTCAAACCTTCACCTGAATTTTTATCATAATAGTTATTTATTATACAAGGGAAATTTTTTTTAGCTGGAGGTAAGGTTTATCGTAGATAAATTACCGAAATATCAAATATCTGTCAATTTAAGCGGGCAAAAAGTGAGCACTTTTTTCCCTGGCATATAAAGTGACATTTTATTACCTGTCAAGAAGGATAAAATGTCAACTTTCTTTCCCGTCACAGAAAAAATAATTTTTAATCGGTGAAAAGTTTCATTCCTGAAATTGCAGACACTGGCTTTTTGGGACATTTAAAAACAAATAAAACTTTATACCAATAAAATTTAGTCTATAAAATACTACCTCCCTCAACTTTTCTGTACTAAAAGTTAGGGAAGTGGGAGTAATTGCTAAAAATTCTTCAACAAATATGTTGGCACCATCTATTTGACGATCTCGCAAGCTACATTCACACTGACAGTTAATTGTTATCACACCCAAAAAGCGGTAAATCCACTATAAATATAAGAATAAAAACATCATATGCAAGAATATAATAAACTTAATGGAAATTTGAATAATAGTTACGTACATAAAATGTTTAAATTAATTAGGTAATCTATTTTAGGTTAGGTACGATACTAATCACTTTAATCAATAATTTTGCGTGAAGACATCTTCTACGCATTTACGTTGGCGTTTTGGCTATCTTAGCCTTCATGTCATAAGTAACAGTATCCGTCTTTGTTTTTGATGTTAAATATTATAAAATTTTGGACCACAAATTTACTCTTGTAGTTTATATAGCTGACACTTTAGTCATCGAAGCAATTAAGATACCATGTAGATCTATGGTAAAAACCCATTTTGCTTCTTCCTTATATTTTGATTTTCATCTTTTGCAGCATATATAATATAAAAAATCCTATTTCTGCTGAGTGTATCGATGAAAAAAATATAGAACTTCCAACAATTTAGGTATGGTAGGTAATGATAATATAAAATAAATACAATGTTCAAGTTAATATAACACTAGATAAGGAAATTCCTTCGAATATATCAAATGTACTTGAGAGATAATCTTTTCCAGGGAATCTCTCCTTCTTATCTAATCTCCACACGAATTTTCAAAGTGTGCACAGATAATGTGTAGATACAGCCGGACGTGTGCTAGATATTGTACGTAAACTTGGGTACTTTTTTAATTCTGTGACCGTTCTTATGCAATTACTGGAGTAAATAAGCGGAGTTATTAACAAATGCCAGTTGCATATTATACCCGACTCGTGTGTTTCCCAGGAAAGTCATTGACGTAGAAACACACATTTATATAAGTTCGTTGCCGTTAGTGGCGAATCTTAATAGAAATTACTTTTTACGCTCTCATGGATATACGATGTTATATACAGGGTGTAGATAAAGTCTGGAACAAAATTAATATTTCTGTTATCTTCGGTTTAATGGAAAAACCCTGAAACAGGTCGATTTTGTTTTTATCCCGTGCACTTTATAACATCGTGAATTTAATTCTGTCGTCATCTGGTTGCGCGCGGGCGTGACGTCATTAGTTTTTTCAAATGGTAACCCGCCACATTTATTACCCCTTGTAGTTAGGTATTCCATTGTGCATGCAACGGTATAAAAAGTTTGGTACCTTACATAACAATTTTTGGGAGAAAAATGCTTTCGAATTTCAAAAAATTAAAATTTTATTTCTAATGAAAAACTAATCAAAAATTATTTTAAAAAATCAGATAAATTATAATCCGAGGTTTATCTTGGATTGTCGTCAAACAAGACACCAAAAAAATGTCAACGGAAGTGTTCAAATTGTCCGCCATTGGCCATTTGACACTGGCCGAGACGGACGTACACGCTTTCTACGACACGTCATATTGACAGTTCATTACTTGGTGTTTGAACTTATCCATTCACAATACTTGCTCCATTGGTAGTGTTGAACGTGCATTGCGAAATGGCGAATTTGAGCGAAAAAGAGCGGATTCAAATTCTCATTATTGTTGGTTGTGGTGATAAAATACGTAGCCATGAAGAAGCCTGTCAGTTTTTCAATGCAGAAAATCCAAACCGCGCACCGATTTCGCGGTCAACGGTGAGCAAAATTGTCGCAAAATTTGCTGAAACTGGTAGCGTAAAAGACAGGGCTCGTCAAGGTCGACCAAGAATTGAGGAAAATAGAAGGGTCAATATTCTCTTGGAACTTCAGGACAACCCCCACACTTCAACAAGGAACATTGCCAGGGATCATGCAGTCGATTTTACCACAGTAGCCAAATTGCTGAAGAAGGAAAAACTTCATCCGTACAAAATCAATCGGGTTCAGGAACTGAATGAAGATGACTTCGACCGCCGACTCGAGTTCTGTGAACAAATCATGCTACGGTGCGATGAGAATCCCGGATTTGTCGACAATGTGGTTTTTAGTGACGAAGCAACTTTTACCTTGAACGGTGAAGTGAATCGCCACAATTGTCGGTACTGGTCGGGCGAAAATCCTCGATGGGTTCGAGAGGAGCACACCCAACACCGGCAAAAAGTTAATGTATGGGCGGGAATAGTGGGAGATCGCATTGTGGGGCCTTTCTTTCTGGACAGAAATTTAAACGCTGAAACATACTTACATTTCCTAAGATTTACGCTAGCGCCAACATTGGTAGAATTATTGCTGGATGAAAACACCCCCGACAAGCCTCACCCCAGAATCTGGTTTCAACAAGATGGAGCACCTCCACATTTTGGCTGGCGTGTTCGGAGTTACCTCGACGAAATTTTCCCCGGGAGATGGATCGGACGAAGGAGAACAATTGAATGGCCTGCCCGTTTGCCAGATCTCACACCACTTGATTTTTTTCTATGGGGTCATGTGAAATCAAAGGTGTACACCAATAAGCCAAATAACTTGGATGATCTGAAGCATCGTATCTGCGAGGAAATGCGAAATATTGGTGCAGAGACAATACGACGTGTCGTAGAAAGCGTGTACGTCCGTCTCGGCCAGTGTCAAATGGCCAATGGCGGACAATTTGAACACTTACGTTGACATTTTTTTGGTGTCTTGTTTGACGACAATCCAAGATAAACCTCGGATTATAATTTATCTGATTTTTTAAAATAATTTTTGATTAGTTTTTCATTAGAAATAAAATTTTAATTTTTTGAAATTCGAAAGCATTTTTCTCCCAAAAATTGTCATGTAAGGTACCAAACTCTTTATACCGTTGCATACACAATGGAATACCTAACGACAAGGGGTAATAAATGTGGCGGGTTACCATTTGAAATAACTAATGACGTCACGCCCGCGCGCAACCAGATGACGACAGAATTAAATTCACGATGTTATAAAGTGCACGGGATAAAAACAAAATCGACCTGTTTCAGGGTTTTTCCATCAAACCGAAGATAACAGAAATATTAATTTTGTTCCAGACTTTATCTACACCCTGTATACATATGTAAAGAAGGACGTACATGAAGAGTGACTCACAAATAGGGCGCGGACACGTACGGTTGATGACTCATCGCCCATGGGCGCACTATTGAAATGCTGTATTTTTAAAGAGGTTTTAATTTTATTTATATAATTGGATAACAAGTGCCTGGTGATCTATAAAATACAAAATACCTTATTATTTGTTCATTTTCTCTTCTGTAAGACTTGTTCTCTTTGAATTAAGTGCATCCTTGTAGATAGAAAACGTCCCTTATACATCGCAACTGGTTATAGGTGCGTACTGGAAATATTCTTTATTTCAGCGTATTTAGCATACACAATTGCTGCAATGTTATTAAATCTGGATTTCTAGTAAAAACTGCGTCTAACTTTTGCCGAAGGCCACATCCGAAGTCACTTGGAATACTTTTGAAATTATTAATAGCCCACGTCTAATGTGGTTGATCCATCTTTTAATTTGAGATTTCGATTTTCAAAATATGTTATTAGTTTAGGCAAATTTCCAAAGTGTTCCTGAAGGAATAACAATTGATTTTTTAAATTTGGGATTTGTGTTAATTCCTTGCACTCAGAAATACTTCGAGCATCGTCATTTAAACATGTAACGAAATTTTGTAAACTATCGAAATTCTCTGTATAAAAACTATTTTTGTGTATGTTTTAGCAAAGCTAAGTGACGAGCGTGTGATATTTTGGCATTCTGTAACGATATTTTACAGACTTTGTAATAAATTTCGGAATCACTGACTATTCATTTTCATATCAGACAAAGTAACATAAACAACGTTCTAGATCTAAATAAATGATAACTAAAAATGTACGCGTATGTTATTGAAACTAAACGAAATCCAGTGCACACTTACGTCTAGATATTTGGGAGAAGTCGATTCAATAAACCGGTATTAAACAGACTATTACAAAAATTACGAAGTACGTAATTAACAGTCAAAACAATGGGGAAAACGACACTAAGGTAAGTATGAATGAAAATCTTATTTCTCTTGCGAAATATCAGGTAAATATAATACATTTTAAAAACCCCTCACGCTCCTATCTACGCCGATGAAAAAAAGATTTTACTCATAAATTCCTTATTTTATGGGCATTTTTTGCTCTCATTCTTTGCTGATCAGTCATCTTTTCTGCTGCAGATAAACCAAGAAGAGAGATGCTATGATTGTGGCTTATGGCAGTTGTTTCAGCGTATACAAAGTAGGATACCAGATAAAAATAAAAGTAGTAAAACCGACAAACATAACATTTTTAGTTCAATATATTGAAGCAGATGTTGAAGTTTTTTTATTTAAATCATTACATTTACGCAGAAAAAACCTTTAATGCGTGTTATGGCAATAAATTATTTTTCAGGGAAAATTTATTTTACTGTTATTGTATAATTACCGGTTTATTTTTACCTGAAATAATATTTTTAAAACAAGTGTTGTGTATATTCATTTACATTTATATATGTGCTTTTGTTGTTAATATTAATTATAATATTTGGATATTTATGTATGTGTTTATCTAGTATAGAGAATATTGTCCGCTAATATTAGTGTTTGTCCTTGATGTGGTTTTTTGTAATCTTCTGGGCAAATAAACTGATGTATTGCGGTAATTTTGTTAAAAAGCGCCCAAGTGGAAATAGTTTTTATTTTTTTTGCATTAAGTGTGGATTCCTTACCTTAAATTTGGTGATAATATAAGAAATGACACAAGTATCTTTAGTAAGAAAGATCAGTTAGTTAAAACCAAAACATTGTGATATCCACATCGAATTAACACATAAAATCTTAAGTTTCTGAGAATAGGAAAAGACGACTTAAGGACTTCTTGTATAGAACCCTTGAATTTCATTTGCAGTTCACATTGAAAATTCATAGAACTTAGGCAGCAAGATTAAAAAAAAAGAACGATTAATACCACTCACAAATTGTTAATTGAATTGTATGAACGGGATATTTTTCTTTTTGTTTCAGCTTTACGTAATTGAATTGTTAATAAAGATAAAAACTCTGCAACGCGCGATTGTCCGTGCATTATACATAGGACTATATCAACATTTACATTCGGATTTGGCAGCTATCAACACACGCATGAAGGGAACATGCAAGTGTGTGATGCAAGGTTTTAAAATTCGCACGCAAACGGTGAATGTTTTAGCGTACGAACGAGTCGAAACGTGCGTTTAATTGTTTTTTTTATCAGTCACAGTTGTGCGATATCTCTTTTTATTGCAAATTTGCCTGTATTTGTCCGAATATTTATGTACAATCCATACCAACTGATGCTACTAAGAAAATAACAGATCAGGAAATCTTTAAAATTTTATTTTGTTCGCTATTGGCATTTATTCTTTTATATACACTTTTTATTGTTAATTCCTGTCATGAGTTCTTTCAGTCTATGCAACTTCCGGTTTCCCAGTCGAGTTTTGCTTTAGAAAATACTTTTATAAATGTTCTATCGATTAACATCGTAAACATATTTGAATTGGACATCTTTCATGAATTAGAAAATCTTGAAGTAAACTTCACAGTAGGACATGATTTAGAGACCGAACACGGGCGGCCGATGACTCATCGCCCACGGGTGCATTATTTTGTATTTTTAAAGAGTTTTCCATTTTATTTACATAATTGGATGACAAGTGGGTAGTGATCTATAACATACAAAATACATTAATATTTGTTCATTTTGTAGTTCAAAACGAGTAAACTCTCTGTACTTTATTTATCTTACGAAATAGAATAAATTTTAAAAACTCCCCACCCTTCTACCTACGCCGGTGAAGAAAGGAATTTAACAGTAAAATCGACTTTTTTGCTGTTCGTTTTCTCGACGAAAACAGATGTTGCAGTTTACCATATGTTGGTATTTGGTAAATGCGTGATGTTATATACTATTTCTTTTTTCCGTCGTATTTTGGGCCGATACTTTCGGTCCATAGACGTGATAATATACCGTTCTTCTATTTCGAAAGATTACGCCCATGCACTTACAGCTCTCGTGTTACATCTTCAGTTTGTCAACTCACACGTCCGTTTTTCATGACAGTTGAAAAACCACCATCACAAATCTGACTATAATGACAAAGTCTATATCAAACAATCTCGATATTAATAGCCAAGTTGATCTCATTTATACTGATGAGCATTTGAAAGGATATATTATAACCTGGTTTTTGTCAAACTCGATGCTATAGGATTCTCTTCATCGCTAGTTTCATTTATTATTTCTTATCTTAACAACCTGTGGCAACATGGGTCATATCTCCCGTCATCTTCTGGAGTTCTTCAAGGATCACATATTAGTCCTCTTTTATTTTTGTCCCCACATTTGGAGTGCCACAAATTTGTAGGCGATTTAAAGATATATGCCACAATTAATACCACTAATGACTGCTTATCGCTCCAAGATCAAATTGACCTTGTTCAACATTGGTGTGTTCTTAACAGACTTAATTTGATTGGATTTGTCGGTCTCTTAGTGCAGTGTCTTGAGTTTTTTTTTCCGTAAAGTTAACATTCAAACTTATGATTTCCGCATCGATAACACGACCAGAGCGCACTCATACGATGAAGAACTTAGAGGTTTTATTTGATTCCCGACTCTGATCATATAAATGATTGGTGGAATTCTGTAACTTTCTCGGAAGCTCCGATTATCGTAGGCCCTGGCAACGAAGTGACGTTGCGATGACGATTTCAGAATTTTTACAGTTAGTGACGTAGAAATGTCAAATCGTTCGTGAGTAAAGATTTTGTTGGTTATATTGTGGTTATATTATTATTATATAATTATTGTTAATATACTATTCCTGTTGTTATATTTATAGTTTCTGTTACTTTATTTGTTATAATTATTATTGTTCCTGTTTGTTTATTTGTTATATCTATTATTGTTCCTGTTTGTTTATTCGTTATATTTATTATTGTTTTATATTTGCAAATATGAATGGCTTTATAGCATTATTATTAGATGAAGATCACAACAGGTAGGTAATCGATAATATAAAATATATAGAGTATACATAATATTCTCTATTTTCTTTATTTTAGAAATTATATGCGTATATTCCGAAAACGTTTAAGAAATCACGGATATCCTTTTGAAATACCAAACAGGCATTTTAAACAAATGTTTAGACTGAATAAGGGCACTGTTCAAAACCTGATCCAGTTATTGGATGGACATATAACAAACAAATATACCATTACATTTGAAGGTTATTATCATAAACATCACTTGAAATGCATATTAACTTTATAGTGCACATTATATATTTGTTACAGGTCTTAACAACATTAAATTTCATAGCATCAGGCAGCTATCAGAATAGTGTTGGTATTAATAGCCTTGTTTCTCTCAGTCAGAATTCAGTAAGTCGAATAGTTCATCAGGCCTGTCTTGTAATATCAAACAATTTATTCCCTGAATGGATAAAATCTCCCAGTGATTGTGAATCGAAGAATCGTGTTAAGTAAGGGTAATTATGTTGTATCAAAATATTCTAAAAATAATTCCTTATTTTGTTTTTATGATAAAAAATGGGAGACCGGAGATGTATTTTGTTTAATTGATAGCACCCAGTTCATATATTTACCAAGGGCAATCATATCTTTTCTAAACGTTCTAAAAATTATTGTTCTGTTTAGTTTTTATGAAAAATGGGGTGCACGAGATGTAGGTGTAATTGATGGCACACATGTTGATATACTTGCTCCACCTTTAGCCGATGAAGAACACCCTCCTTTTGTATATATATTTTTTATATTCACATACTGTAATTTTTTTAAATTTCAGCACTACTTTTATGGTAAGGTTAATAAAAAAAAATATATTTGACAATAAAATGTGTTTTATTTTTCAATATTTATACAAACAATTTCTATTTGAGTACCTATTATTCAAAGTTCACATTTCTAGTTCAGTATTATTATTTTTCTTTTTGATCTTTATTGTTAAGATTTTATAGTAAACATATAATTCATATCCAATATTAGTATAATTATACGAGTCAAATGTCATCTATTGTTTTATAATACTTGCTGGTAAATTTATTAAACAATAATTTTTTACATTCTTTTGAGTTGACAAAGTGCAAATTTCAGCCTAATGAATATTACTCTTCTGTAAAAACTGCAAATAAAGAGAACTTTCAATTACTATAATTTCAGAGGCTCGACAACAAAATCCTGCAATAATATCGAATGATTTGGTGTACCAAGTACAACAATACAGCACAGGATTGGTCGATTTTCTAAATACAAAATCATCTATATCCTTCAACCATTTATGTACTTTGGCCTATGCTATTAAAACTTAATGTTACCTTTTTGGAGCCTAAAACATTAATCGTTCAATATAGTTACATATTGATAAAATCTTTGCGGTTTGACTTACAAATAAAGAAATTCATTGACTAAACAGGTAAATTTCCTCTTATCTTCTTCAACATAATATAAAGTTAAACATCCTCTCAATTTGATGTAGTTTTATTATTAGAAAATCTTATGAAAAAGTCAACTTTAAATTGTGAAGTTATTGTGAACACGATACCATAATAGACTTTTTCAAACAATTAGTTTGTGCACATTTCACATGCTTTATGTTCTGTGGATATTGTCTGCTAGGTTTACGTATTTTTTTGTGTTTAGGTACTCTTGTAAGAAAAACAATGTCCACTTGATGGGGATATCTGTTCTTGTTGGCTTTATAAAAAAATCACATTTCATCATCCATAAATGTGCCTGAAAAGACATTTATCTGCAAATTCACTATACACTAGTGCGATACTACGTCCTTTGAAACTCTCCTAATGATAGCAGTTCTTGTTGAAATTTTCCAAAGTGTTTCGTGCTATCTTGCTAGCAGTATAAACATATGGTTATACTATGTCTTGGCATTACAAAATGTTCCGTGCATTTTCTTAAAAAAAAAATGCAATGCAAAAAAGCAATCGCTATATTATATTTCAAACAATTTTCTTATTAGTTAAAATTTTAAATTGAAAGATTTTGGTATATGTTTACGAGATGATGTTTGTTTACATGTTAAACATAAAGGTTATGTGCAAAAAATCGTAAATTGACACTTCTACGTCACTAACTCTAAAAATTCTGAAATCGTCATCGCAACGTCACTTCGTTGCCAGGGCCTACGATAGCCGGAGCTTCCGAGAAGTTACAGAATTCCACCAGATATATCTTATTCAGATCTAGGAACTATTCGCAAATTTGCCTCCGTCCCTATAATAATATTGTATTTCTCTTTCGTGTGTTTGTTCGAATATGCATACTTAATAACCGTACAACGGAAAAAAATCATGTGCATATTTTCCGGTTACTTCTTTATTGAGCAAATTGCATGTGCAGAAAAAAAAATTTGCTCAGAATGTATCATATTGTTTGAGTTCTTGAACACACTGAAGTGAATCAAAACGCTTTTTTTTCTTTTGAAGTTTTGCATAAGACACAAGCTTCTTCAGAAATCCATTAATTTTGTTCGTGGGCGTTCTTATATTAACATCGAGGCCTTGCAACCCACTACTCAAAATATTCAGGTGGTAAAAGGTATAAGTAAGAAAAACCAGCCGAAGAAAGCAGAAAGGATTGGAAAAAAGGATTTCTAATACTCTGATTTTATGTTTTGTAAGTATATCAAAAGTTCTTATTTCAACTCGTAAACTCGTTTCGAAACGTTATCCCTCGAAAGCCATTTTACTTCTGTGAGACACTTTTCATAAGAATCTATTTAGGAAGGTAAAAACTTTGGGACAAGAGCATCTCAGTGGAAAAGAACTATGCAGGCATTTAGAATTTGGCGTTACTTCTTGTAATTTGACCATCAGACCAGATCGAAGTCTTCTCATAGTTTTGGCATCATAGGTGCATTTGACAATGCATTTCCCCTAGTCAGTATAATATTTAGATATACATCACATACAAGAAAAATATTTTTTTTTGTGATATTGGTCTCTAATAGCGTACAAAATAAAATATCTTTGATATCATTGCTGGTATTGTATCTTAGGATATTAACTTGCTACAGTTGTCCATCTGTACAGAGGAGTGCATGCATTTTTGATATTTTCAACAATTACTACTCGAATATCTTCCGCCATATCACTTATTCCGCGTAATGGATGTTTGCTATTTAAATGTCCGCGTGTCTTTAACAACTTTATACTGAGACTTTTGCACATTGCAGTTTATAGAAAATAACTATAAATCCATATTTAAGATATTATCCACAATCACTATATTATACGGTCATAATTCAACTGCTTAGCAACCTTTTATGGGGTCTATAAAACACTAGTGTTTTATAAATCATAAAACACGCTATAAAACACGCCATAAAACTCTCAAAATGAATTTATTTATTAAGATTTACATTGATATTCAAGCTAATAGAGAAAAGGTTATTATTCTTCTTTTGTTTTATTGGCGAAGACAAATTAACTTCAACCGTAGATGGAATTGAACTTTCACAAGAAGTTTCACCGGTATGATTCATTGCAACTTCTTTCGCAGTCTCTTTCTGAATCATTTCCCCTGTTTTCAATTTATTTGATAAACAATTCTCCACGTAGCTTTCTGCGACATTAGAAGACTTCCATCCACCGTGACGTTTGATGGCCATAAGATCGCCACCAGCATTGGCCAATAATGTAGCTGAAGAGCGTCTCATGCTATGACCAGTATAGGAACTAGCATCCCGTAATTGCAAAAAAGAAGCCACTGCAGCAGGTATTCTTGACATAGTGTTGATACCCACAGATTGACTTGTACATTTTCCATCTGTATATCGTAGAAAAAATCTGCCCTGGGAAGCGATAGAAGCTGGGCGTAATTGCATATACTTCCTACACATGTCCAGAGCGTTAACAGAAAAACCCTCTTCCAATACTGTAAAACTTCGAGAAACGTAGGTTTTTGTATCAGCAATCGTAATAAACAAATATTTTCCTTTATCTTCGACATTTTCAATTTTCAAGTACGTCAACTCATTACATCTATACAAGCGCCAGCTACACCCATTATAAGTCCCACCTAAGGAAGAAACTCTAAGTTTGAATGCAAACAAACAAAAATCACAACTAAGTGTTACCTTCATCATCAAATATTTTTCATCTGGAGCCTCCTTCAAAAATTGTGTGATGTGTTTGTAGGTACGACACTTGCTTTTCAAAAAGGCGATCAACTTGCTGTATTTTGAGATATCTATATTTCTGTGCACTTTTAATGTTGTCTTCAACATAGAATACTTTGTCCATAATGATGATGCCGCAAACTTCTTATTAACATTGTAGAAATATGCTAGGAGTACCTCTTCGTTTATCGCTCCTTTTACACCACTTTTTTCTTTCCAATTATTGAAGTCGGCAAATACTTTTTCGTAGGCGTCCTTTGACTTCCACGGCAATAAATCTGAAGTTGCTTTCTGAGCTTCTTCAAGTATTTGTTCCGGAATAAACTCGCTCTCACAAATCTCTTCCATCTTTTCCACTTTTCAACAATGAATGCTTACAAATGGAGTCGATAAACAATCGAAAATACATAGTAACCGATCCAAGACCTCCCGATATTTTTTTAGTTAATGCGAAATTTCAATGATGGTGACAGCCGCTGTCAGACCGAAATGTCAGATCATTGTTTCATAAATTTCGGCGATTCTGATTATAAATAAGTGTGATTGTGGATAAAACGTTGTATTGCATACGGGTTTTAGATGCATTTTATTCACTTAAGAAAATTAAACGCTCGAGCAAGCTCTCGCGTTTAAACATTCTTGCGTGAATAATATGCTATCTAAAACCCTTATACAATAAATAACTATTCATCACTCCACAATCTACCGCGAATAAAATTCTCACTAAAAACGTATCTTCACAGCTCATAAAGAGAGCAGGTCAGGAATTTAGCCATATTAAAGTAATGCTCACTTTTTTGTCAATTTTAATGGAATTGTCCATTTTGAATTTTTACTCCAGGTCTACAATCAGTTGCTAACTACATTGCTAATGACAATGAACCGATGTTTAATGAAAATAATAAATTTATAAATGATTCAACATAATTTTCTAATTTCAGTATTGTAAACTAAACTTCAGGATCGCCATGTAGTATTATGATGCTGATAACTTTCAATTGTCCGAGGATAGGTAGTGAAGAAGTTAATAACTCACATTTAGTTAACAAGTTCATTGTGCTCTTCTAGCTAGCGACATTCCGTGAATTTTATTAATATGTTGAGATCGCCTAGGGTTTCACAGAATTGCCAATTTGTTTAAACTGTACCGTGCGAGTTTCTATTGTCTTTGTCATTATTTACTGATGAGGGAATTGGATTAGTATTGATATTCGCGCAGTTGTATCTTCGTGGTTCGAGACATATTTAACAAAAATAAGGCCCCTCTATTATATCATCGTGTTTATCAATTAAAAGAGGCGTTCCGCAGGAAGCAACTTAGGTTCCTTATTGTTTCTGATTTTAGTCAATAATTTATGAGCAGTTCTTTTAGAACTATGAAATCGAACATAATAACAAAAAATTAACTAATACCACTACAGATTATAGATTAAGCAAAATAATGTTTTACAGGGATTATACACAGATGAAAGAATCTTATCCAATTATCTCTACACAGTGATAGCTCAATTAAACAGAAAGAAAGTACACCGACAATGATGAAAAATGTATATTAACTCTTGTGATCAATCAGTTGTCGCGGACAGGTATTGCATATGTTTATGCGCTATTTCAATTTTGTTTTACGTCGAAACTGAACATGAAAGTGTATAAATATGTACCCACAACCGCATGTGGGTTAATTATAACACAAAAAAAAACGAAAAACAATACGTGTAGGGCAACACACTGATCACGTGAATGCTAACACGATGGAAACAAGTGATTCCTGGTACAAGAAATCATTGACTTCTTCTATTTGTTTCATTTTATTCTTGATGAAAGAATGTTTTACTCTTTAAAACTAGTTAAATGTGTTGCTTATTGTTTTAAAAACTGGTATTCTATAATGGGTAGGAATTAAGCGTGCATTATAAAATGAACTTATGCGCATTAACCAACTATTTTTTTCTATAAAGAAAACGCTACTGAGCATTTAGAAACTTCTGTTTGAGCATTATTTTTTTTAATTTCCAGAAATAAATTATTAAATATTAAACGTAAAAACATTTATTTTAAAGCATTAAAAAATTTAATTTTATTGTTTTTCTTCTGGGCATTATTTATTACAAAATAGGCACTGAAATAAATGAAAATACATACTGATAAATTATTAATAATGCATTCACTGCACAATTAACGCTTTTCTGGCTTTCATAGGTCGACCACGTTTTCTTTTGGTGCCTAATGGCACATTTTAGCCTCAGGAGGTGCTTCAACATACTTAAAACAAAGAGCTATTCCTAAAATTTTATACCAGTTAAAATATGGTATTTTTTTTATTTTTTATCTTACCTAGCAGACGTTTGCAAATGTAATTCTTTAAAAAGTATGGACATGTGCACCGTCCATCTTTCCATCTGATCTCGTCCACAGGCAAGGACAATTTATAATAAGAAGATTTCTTCATAATATATTCATCCAATTCTTTAGACTGTAAGTAATCGGGTTTAAAATCTCCTTGCTTATTTTCCAGTTTTTCGGCAGCAAGAATAACAAAAATCTGGAAAGTGGAAGGCTTTCTCGCAAAGTGTACTCGTCTTTAAGAACACGGTTTGTTGACTCGAATGAATCTCGCTTCATGTAACCATTTTTCTAAAAAAAGTTTATAGGCAGTTTCAAATGCTACTTCATCTTCACAAACTTGAATTTGATCTACGTCAGCCAAAATTTTGTTCCAGTTTGATTTTTCAGTTAGACTTTGAACTTTCTTTTGCACATTCCTTCTCATATGTGCACAACACATATGCACAGTACAATTTCCAAACACATTTTGGAACCCATTGCGTATACTGACGGCAGCATCGGCCACCAAAACTTTGGGTTTCATTTCAAAATTGCCTCTTTCAAAATCTGAAAAATAAATTGAAAATCGGCAGTTCGTTCATTGGTGCATACTGCTATTCCCAGTAAATGAATTTTTTTATCGCGGTCAATTGTTCCTATTAAGGAAACAGGGAACCCCTTCCAAATCAATTTATACATTGCATCTGCGTGGATAATGATATATTCTTTTTTACTCCATTTTCTAATAGAATTTTACTGGTTGCCATGAATCTAAAAACACTGTCGTCCTCATCGGTTGTGAAATGTGTTACGATTAAAGCTTTGCTTCGTTCATTGGGGACAGCACTATTCGCAAGAAGCCAACTTTCCAGTTCACCAAGAGATATTGTTGGTGGACCGTAAATAGTTTTTCTTAATTTAGCCAGACATTTTTTTATTTGGTTTATATTTGCTGGTGGATTATATTTCTGGGCAAGAACATCCAAAATTGCTTTCGATTTCATTTTTTTGGTAAACAAATCCTTGATTTCGTTCTTTAGTTTGTCGTTCATTTCGGCACCGGCCTTTGTTGCAATAGAATCACAAGAATGACTTACTTGCGATCGAAATAGGAGAACATTTTCACAGGATGAATCCAGAATTAATTTAATACCAGTTGCACATTGTTGTCTTCGAGATTTAACTTTATTATTACATCGAAAATATTTAACTACACCAGACTCCGTGGTGTTTGTGTTTTTTAAGCTCCAACAAGTTTCCGATTTGACAAAATCTTCTGCATCGTTACGATTAATGAAGGTTCTTTCGTAATTTCATGTTATGGATCTTTTCTTGGCAGGTTTTTTTTCTGCCTCTGGGATCTGATCAGTTTCTGAATCACTAAATTCGGGTACAGATGCCATTTTATTTTACATTTACATACGCGAGGAGTCACAGATTCATACTCTAAGAATCTAACCAAACAAATAACATATAACAATAACAACGGAAACTGCGCATGACCACCGAAGCAAAGAAGTCTTCCTAATAACTTACATTTATTTGACTTGATGCTCATTTATTCGGAATAATGTGCTTTTACTCTTTTTAAGGCGCAATTACTCGTTTTAAGTTGAATGCATTTATTTACTAGCTTAATGATTTATTACTGTAAACAAAACAATTATATAGTGTCCAGAGTTTTTTTTTATAAAAAAGAACTATTTTAGTAAAGATTCATTTTGTTATCTGAAGGGTAATTTTTTTTAAATAATGGGCGATGATGTTTTTGTTGATGCGCATAGATTTTTTAGTGTTAAAATACATATACTGAGGTGCATTCACTTAAAATGAATTGCAAAAATTTTTTTTACTGCAATTTCAAGTTTTCAAAGGATCTGATATTTAAAAATGGATTAGTAACATTTAAATAATACACAACTGTAAGCTGCATTTATTTTTAATAATGCCCGTTTAAATAGTAGTCCTTTATAATACCAAAAAGACTAAATTTCGACTGCAAACTTAATAATTATTATATAAATGTTAAATCATCATATTCGAGATTCGGATATGAGTAAAGCAATCAAATAAATCTTACTCATTTTCTACTGCTGTATATAAAAAAATTATTGTGACCTTGGGGCGTCTCACAAAATTCCAATTGTGATTATGTAATTAACTGGACAGTCATTTCACCATGTTATCATAATAGTTTTATAGAAAAATTATTACATAACTTTATTACATTATATATTACACATTAGTATTAGATGTTCTATAATGCAATAATAGATAATAATATAAGATTTATTCTTAACTTAACTTGTCGAATATCTAGCTCTGACAAGTTGGCCCCCCTCTAGTTATAACTTAATATAGTAGAAAATATGGTATCAATTTGTGCTCAATTGTGCCGTTATTAGTTTCATTTCTGCTCTTCTGTAATTTCAGATTTTTAAAAAAATTGAAGGGGGGGCAACTTGACGATTGGCCCTCCTAAAATGATAAATTTATTTTCAAAACTCGGTGCCGTCGCACAACACGCCAATTGTGCTCAATTGTGCTGTATAGCATGTTTCCCCCAACTACTCATTTTCGAAGTTATACCTAAAAAAGTTCCGAAATTGAGGAAAGTCTACTGTGGCCACCTCCTTTGTTATAATTTATATAGTATGAAATGTGGTATTAATTGTGCTCAATTTATGCTGAATTGTGTCGTCAATAAATAAAAATCTTAACGATTTTATACGAGATTTAAAGTTATCCAAACGACAGTCTCAAATGCTTGGTTCCTGGCTAAAAGGTTGGAATTTTCTTCAAAAGGATGCACAAATATGTAGTTATGTAATCGTCATTCTCAATTTAAATTACAAGAAATACTTTTTCTATTGTTAATGATTAATTTTAGAATCTTGAAATTATAAGTTTATATCGT
Organism: Amphimallon solstitiale; assembly: GCA_963170755.1. Classification (NCBI taxonomy): domain Eukaryota; kingdom Metazoa; phylum Arthropoda; class Insecta; order Coleoptera; family Scarabaeidae; genus Amphimallon; species Amphimallon solstitiale. The sequence goes on along the minus strand of OY720676.1, from coordinate 22,658,967 downwards.
AGTATTTTTTATTTTATTCAATTTTTTTAAATGGTCAATTACTGGCGAAGGTATACTATTGCATCTTTTTCAAAATCTTATAATTTATCAAATATCATTATTGTTATTAAAATATTGTAAAGAAACCCTTTAAATTAGTAACGGCTTCACGTTGGGAACATCATATTGTAAAAGAAACTCTTTAATAATGCCCTTTATATTTTAATATTTCTAAAATAAAATAAAATGTGAATCGTTTTACCTGGCTAGCTCGTATTCCCAGGACAATCCAAGTTAAGAGATATCAATAAAAAATAATCTTCGGGCATTAATCGACACAATTAAATAAAATAAAATTATTCTAATTTAAAAAAAAATTGTATTACAAACCAAGATTTTTGCATTTATTAATACAAACCGAAAAAAAACATACACAAAATAATATCAATTTTAATTAGAACAAACACATTAATAAAATAATTTCAGAGTGCATTTAATACTGAAAGATTAGTTATGATTTATTTATATATTATCGTTTCTATGAAATAAAATGCATCACACATTGTTTATTTTCCACCGCCTTTCAGTATTTATATCAATACTAACAACGCAGGTCTTAATAGAAAAAACAAACTATGCTTAGATTTAGATATATGTGTCTACAACGCAAATGATATTTTTTAAAACAACATTGGCAAGCAATTCACAAATGTCGAGATATTATCGTATCTAAGACAACATTTAAATATGTTTGTCTATCTTAGATTAGTATATTGTTTTATTACGTCTCTACATTAAGACAAATTTTAACATTTAAGTTTATCTGCAGTCGCACAATTTTTAAATACCTTTCATATATTTCATCTTATTTTCTTCTTTATGCACTGAAGAGAAGATTTTGTCATCGATCTACTTCCTGAGAATCCTCTTTCGACAACAGAGATATTTAAAATTATAAAAATATTAAATTAGGCTGTACCGTTACAGTACGTCTCAGTTCTATATCGTTTTAAATTGATTCTTTTGTACGGTTTCAATTTAATTATAACATAGAAGAATACAATAATACATATAACGTCATCGAAACAAGAAACTACAGTTTTGTTTTGCTTTTCTTAGATGTCAGTGTACTAATTAAATGCATGTTGCTCTACGTCTTCCTTATTATCCTTTTTTTACATCATTTCAAAACTATACTCGTCACTACAAAACATGTTTACATTCAAAAAAGCAATCATCTACCTTTGAACGGTGTAATTTGTACCTTAAACAACCACAGACAGTTTAATCTTCAATGTAAATCATCCGCGAATTATATATGTAAACACCTATTATGTACAGTTGGTATAATTCCAAAAAATATTAGTTCAATCGCTGCTCGAAAATCACCCGATTATTAATCATAGCAATTAAAAGATATATATTTAAAAACCTAGCAACAAAACGATCACTATTGTTGTTGGACGATAAGGATACCGTATGACTGATAAGATTCCGCGAAATATTTGTTTTGTATGTACATAATCAAATGTAGTTATATTGTTCAGTTTTCCTTTTTCATTATTATATCATACAATGCATGAGTAAGTTCGATCTTAATCAAATAACGTTTAAAAATAGTAGTTCTCATTCTATATTTAGAGAAGGCATTACTCATACTTGATTATAATATATATTATGTACGGTCATATGCAGTTAAAAGTAACCATTTGATTAGTGTTAGCAATATGTATAAGTCGGGCTGTAAGAGAAAATCCTATTCTTTAATGCTTTTTCAAATTCGTTTCATATAAAATAAATAGCACAGTTTTTATTTCCATATGTTAATATTTACATAACATGCAATGAATGGAGATGTTTGTTTAATTTAAATTACTCGGCTGGTATTTCGTCTGTCTCAATACTTAGTAATAGATGTCTGAGATGAAACATGTTTTTAAAAATATGGTACTTAATATTGAGAAAAGAAAAGACGAATAAATGCTACTTGATTCATCATTGAAGATTTATTATATATTACAAATTAATTAAGACAAATTTGTTATCAAGTATCATTTCCAACTAAAATTTAAAACTTTAGAAGTTTTCACCAGGCAACATAGTCTGTACTTTTTAATATTTACTTATTATAGACTTTACTAAACTATATTTAAAATAAAGATTAATATGAAATTATGAGGCAAACATTGTATTATTATTATTACTGCCTACCCAGAAGATATAACAGTGTGTTACAAACATGATAATTAGTTGGTTTTTTCAATATTCCATCTATCTCATTTTATTTCACTTTTAAATTATTTATCTTATTTTTGTAGGCATAGAAATCTAATTTTTTTTAAAATTAACTAATGTTAAAATCTATGCGAAGTGTGCGGTTAAAATCAGAGAAAGAGCGATTAAACATAAAACATAGCAAGTATATTTATTTAAAAATTTTAAATAATAAAATTCATCTTTGACCTTTGAAGAAGTTACCAGCTACAAATTAAGTTTAAAATTGCATTTGTTTGTTGTTTCTTATGTAATTTTTTGACATATTATTAGCACCGGTACATGTAGAATGTTGTTTTACCTGTACTTAGGTATAATTATTTATCTAGGTTAGACAGTTCCTTCTTTTAGCTAACTTCGTTGTTCTCGAGAACAGAGAAGTTTTCAAGAAATCATAAAAAGTATATCCGTGTCTGGGCTGTTTACACAATGCAGTCCAATAATTTTCTTACACGTCTTTTTTTCTAAACGTCTGCATATATTCCGATAGTCTCGCTTTCGATTAATGCAACGGGGAGGGGGGGTATAGAGGACTCTTGAAGAAGATTGAATAGACATATTTTTATAAAGTACGTAAAAATGCAGCGAAGATATCGCAAAACAGCTCCAATACTCGTTTACTTTTTACTGCTCACGACTGTACAAAATAATCAAAAAAATTTTTTTTTTCAATTTGCTAAAGCATACCCCTTAGTTTTTTTTTTTATAACTACCATGGCCCAAAGTTCTTCAAAATAAGAGAAAGTTCTTCATCCAGGTATGGTGGTAGTTCAAAATATTTTAACCAAAAATAAACGAAAACATCTATGAACAATAGTAAAATATATTTAGAACAAAGAAAAATGGAAGTTAATTGGGATATAATTTTCTGTGTTCCTGAACACAGAAAAGATCCTCTTTCTATTCTTCCTCGGCCGTTATATTGCCATGGAACTCTTCTATGAGTCTCATAGATCTTTATGCAGTATCGTTGACTGCTTTAAGACAGCTAACTTTTCTTTTGGATTCTATAAAAACAGCATTTTCTTTTCATGAAGCGACGCTATCTTGAAGAAAAGTGCTTTCAATCTTCAATCTTGAAAATAGATTCTTGCTTGAGGTAGACACAAACTGAGTCAAAAGTTTTATCTGAAATAATAAATGTATTAGATTAGAAAGAAGAAAATATCATCACAGTCAATATATAAATAAACGACATAATAGAATAAAAGAACGTATAACTTTACGTAGTGTATAAAGATCCCGATATCTCTTCTATAGATGGAATATACTTCGTTTGTAAAAGGCATGAACTTTTCCTTTGTAAATTAGTAACAATTCGCTTCTTGGTTTCATCATCCACCGAATCATCAAAGATCGAAAATATTGCTGTTTACTCTGACAAATACCACAAGTCTTGGTAAAACTTCTTCAATTGCTGATTGAGAAATAACTGTATCAAGTTTTTCGTAATCATTCAATGTTTTCAAAAAGCACTAATTTGGATGAAGTGGAACTGTCAAACTGCACTCAAGGTGTCTCATACGCAGTTAGAATAAATTGATCGATTAAGCAAGCAATCCAAAAAGTTTCATTCTCTAACAAGCTATAATGGAAATGAGAAATGTGTGAAAGTGAAAACGTGAACGATTAATCATAGAACAGTCGCTACTATCTATGCAGTTTTATTAAAAGGTTTTGGTCTATCATAGACATGCATTTGATTCCACTACAGAAATAATATCGACACAAATTGTACAATTAAAATAACAATGTAAAAATTTAAAAGTAGAGGTGTCGTATACTATTCATGTTGGTTAATTAGAAGGTCTAGGTTTACCTAAGACGAATATCTAACATCATCACACAAATAATACCATGTGTCAATTTGTCATTTTGTTGTTAATTGCTATTGAATATTGAATATTTTGGCAACAAAATTTAATATATATATATATATATAGGTATATATATATATATTTATGCATATATATATATTATTTGCATTACATCTATTCTTTTGAAATCAAATGATATTTACTTGATTTTTCTCAATAAAAGTCCACGTAAAATATGTATTTTACTAATTGATAATAATTTAATAATATCACTTTCCCAATTGCATTCTCTATGGATTATGTGAGGTCAGGAATGCAGTTGATTTACTCTTATTGAGTTATATCATTGTGCTGTTACGACTGTCCTAAATAATATCGCTCGTATCTAGACGGAGACAACCGCCTTGACTTCCATTACATTATCTGTTACGCCAAGGTCAAGCTGAACTTAATGTACCATATGAGAACAGATAGGTAAGTAATTGAAATAATCTTGTTCCATTAGTCTATTAAACTTATATTGCCTTGAACTTATTTGAAACGATAGCGAGATCGCATTTCTGGCATACCTGAATGTTGATTGTGCTTTATTATTGTAAAATTTTATTTATTTCTAAAAAATACCTTGATTAAACTTATTGTTTATGTGCCTGGTCTTGGATATCTATCTATCTATCTATATGTAATGAAAGAATTAATGAACTAGCTTTCTTGGCAGCAGCGGCAATTTATTAGTAAATAATGACAAAATGACAAATTGGCTGGCATCTAAAAAAAAATGCATTGGCAAATATAGAATTTAAAATCAAACATGTATAAGTTAAGAAAATGTAAACAAATAAGCATAGGGCAGTCGGCATTACTTATGCAGTCCCATCAACAGCTTTAGGTCTACTGTAATAAATCGGCTTACGCGATTTATTACAGTAGACCTTTATTAATTTTATATTTTTGTTTCATGCATTTCTTTAATTATTTTCTATTTTTTTTTATATTATTCTAGTCAATATTTCGTGAAACCCCTCTCCTTAAATTAAAAAGGGCGGCATAAGAAATCTTATAAACTAAAACCACACCTATCGTCTATATACATGGACCAATGGGAAATTTATACATATTGTTTAAAAGCAATATATTAGTTCTAAGTCTGTCAAGAGAAATGAATATACAAGTACCTTTAAAAGAATGCATAAATATTCGTTAAGGGAAAGTATAAGTGTGTGAAATAAAGCTGTTACGTAAGTGATATACAGAGCACTTGTCGCCAGGCACTTTAAAGCAGACGGTCAGTAGATATCCGTTACATGAGTTTCAAGTAGTTTATTATGGGGTGGTTTGGAAACTCTATTGTTAAAGTTGCATAAATATGTCAATAGTAATTGGTAATGCGGAAAGTATGTAGAATTCTGAGTTGTAACAGAGCGTAGACCACACTCGAAGAACATGTGTGCGCAGCAGATCTTTAGTCAAGTGTGTTGTAGACATTCTTACGTCTACTGAAAAAATATTAGATCACACACAGTGGTGTCTAAATTATATTAATGACAAGACCAAAATAAGAAGGTACATGTAAAAGGCGTACTTTCAACTAACATATCCAAATTAACTTCGACCAATAAGAACTAAAAATGGGCACATTAACTGCATACAGGGCGTGAAAAATTAGACTAAGAACTAATAAAACTAGGTGCAGGAGAAAACTAAGGAGAGTTTCGGCGAAGTTTCGGCCGGGGCCCGGCGGGGCTCCGACCGTTCCGAGAGTTCCGAAGTCCCAACAGTTCCGGCAGAAGTTCCAACAGTTCGACAGTATCTCAACCTCGACTTGAGTCATCCTATCAAACAATCGCAGTTTTAAGTTGTGTGTTAAGAAGTCGGTCTAATAGAGTATGAACTGTCTATAATTGTGTAACCAGTTTAATTCTTTTTTGTAAAATTGTGTTTTATAATTTTTTGTATGTGTTTCTTTTTTCTGCGTTATATAAATTACGTTCAAGCTATTGTAATAAATAATTAAATTCACCAGTGAGTGATATTTGATTTGTGAGTTTGGTTAATTTGTGGTGGTGTAGACGATAGGCTGGATAACAATAAGGTCGGTAAGTCATTAGTATATTTCGTTTTGTTTTGTTGTGGTTAATGTTAAATTTGGGCTTAAATTTACGGAAAATCATCAGCGGGATGAATATAGCTTTGCGTGAATAAGATTTCAGAGGCCGAGATAGCGCCAAGTACATTCTTTTAGTTTTGTTTATTTGTTTTATGTTTTATCGCATTCTGTAATGTTATTTTATTATAAGACAAGTACCTTAGCACCATTAAATATTTAGTTTTTATTAAAAAATACATGTTTTCTTTATCTCAATCCCCTAACACCCCATGCTCGAAGAGATCATAGTTACTTGAACAGCTCGACGCGTTACTCAACAGCACGTGACATCTGAGTGGAAAAAAAATTAATATAATTATTATATCTAATTAATGTAACTATAGTTTACATTTGGTGGCAGCGAAAACAATATTCTCCGATACCACAGGTGCAGGTTGTTACACTACCATAAACATGCATTAAATGTAACTAAATATACAATAACGATGCAACTATAAATATATAACTTACATGTATAATAAATGATGAAATTATTGTAGATATAAAATTTGTACAAAGTAAATGTGAGTTAAAAATTATAAATTAATAACAAACAATAAATCGACTGGAAAATGTTGTTGGTTTATGTTAGTAAAGAAAATTATCCTCTAAATTTAACAAAAGGTATTAAAAAAAAAGAAGACATTAATCCTACAACCAATAACAATATTGCAATGAAAATGTAAATAATAATCAAATTAAATTCTTACCTATCCCCTATGTTCCAAAATTATCAGAACAATTATGTAGAATAGAATGTTCAATAAATTTAAAATAAAAGTAGCACATAGAAATCTTAATAATTTAAAGTTTATAAATACGAGTATTAAATCTAAAATTCCATTAAAAAAAATAACCACATTGTTGATAGTATTCCTTGTAATAATTGTGAAAAAATATATATTGGACAATCAATGCAATATCTAGAAGAAAGAATTAAATATCATAAATATTGTAAAAATTCAACTGCATTAAAAAACATTGTTAAAATTTAAAACACAACTTTGATTTTAATAATACTAAAATTTTAAATACTGAAATTAACAATAAATCCAGATCAGTATTGGAACTCATCCAAATTAAAAAAAAATAAGTCAGTTTGTGTTAATGACCGTAATGAAATCAATTCACTATCTAAAATTTACTTTTATTTACTAACATAAACCAAGAAAATTTTCCTTTTAAAATTGCTAAATCAGTTCATTTATTGTTTGTTGAATGAATATAATTTCATTGTATTTAAATTCATAGTGACATTGATATTTTATAATTGAAATATGTCAATAATTTTTAACTGGTATTTACTTTGTACAAATTTTATATCTACAATAATGTCATCAGTTATATAGTAAGTTATATATTTAATATTATTGTATATATAATTAGTATTATATTAAATAATAAAATTTATTTATATTGTTTATGTTTTCTGTTACAATAATACGTAATTATATAGCAATATAATTGTTTCATTTAATTTTCTAAATTTCCAGAATTGTTAAATAAAAAAATACTAATAGTAGAAATGATTAAAATTACATAACCACTAGGTAAAAAATGAGGATCTAGTTTCAGTGGAATAGTTTCTTGCAATTTATGTCATTAGAAATAACAACATTTTTCCACGCATCATTCTGAAAAATACTGGAATTTAAAAATGCTCTAGACACTTGAAATTAGTCTGTATAATTCCATTCATATATAATAAATACTTATATTAGTTTTTACTACATAATTTTCGCACCTAGGTACTTCCATTTCTAATGGAAATTACATTCCTTAATGACAGAGCATTTAACGTTGTTTTCCTTCGACAAAACAAACGTTCGCAAACACTGCAGAGTTCGCAATTACTTATAGTGAGACTTTGACCCACTGATTCGAGTTTCCTATACCGTTCTGCAAGTTTATATTTTGGATTACAAATGATTTGTAGAATCATATCAAGATGGTATCTTCCTGCAATTTATGTATGTACAGCCACACATAAAGAGAATTGATAAAGAACACGTGTTGGTAGGAATATGTGAATTTTCACTGCTATAAAATCGAAAAAGCAAATAATAACAAATCATCATTATTCGTATATGACTAAAACACATCAAGAATCACTTCTTCAGTTGTTTTATTATAAAAGACCCTGTATTTATAAATGGGAAGGGAAAGTGATGGAATTGACTTGAAAGTTTTTAATTCTCCAATATTAATACTGAAAATAAAAACAAAAACGTAAACAAAAAATTCCATTTAACAATTTGATTATAAAAGAACTGACACAGTTAATAAGTAACAACAAATCTTCCTATATCAACCGGTTCCTTTTCCTAAAAAATTTTCCATTTTTGCCCAAAGTTTTGAAAAGTTTTAATTTCAATACTCTAGTTCTTTTAATGACGAAACGTTTGTAGAAAAAAGATTATTTAAGTAATATGTATTTTAATGATTATTCTTATAGTTATTATTTAAAATAGTTGTAATTATTCTTTATGTATATGATGGATAATAAATATAAAAGAAAACCAATAATCAATCGTGTTTCTCAGCGGCATCTGCTATAGGAAAGTTGCAATTATATTGTTTATTAAAAATGAGGACATTCTAATAATAAATAGTGCTCTATAATATCTCATAAAACAACAAAATAACAGACTCAATTCATTTCAAAAGATGGGCATTTATGCAGTATTTCCTAGATATGGATATCATGAAAATACTCTAAATAAATAAAAAATAAAACAAGAAAGTTTGTTGTACTCCATGCGCCATCTGCCATAGGGAAGATGCATGTTCTTATATTACAATTTAGGTAATATTATAGTATACTATAATATTTTATACTCAACAACCGAAACTGACATAAGTTTGCTTAATTTATTTTAAAAGATGGACATTTATGTAGTATTTCCTAGAGAGAGATGGAAGTCATAAAAATATTATAAATTATAAAAAAATAAAATCAAACATTTTTGTTGTATACCCTCCGCCATCTGTCATATAAAAGTTCCACTTGTATCGGATTAAGAGATGGGAATATTTCGATAATATATAGTATTCTATAATATCTCATATTGAACAAACAACAAAGTAAAATAAATTGTTTCAATTTATTCCAAAAGATGGCTCTAGAGTGACTTTATTATAGAAACGACAATTGAATCCACAAAAAAAAAAAACCTGAAATAAAGATATGTATACGGATTCCACAGCAATTTTTTTTGTACAAGACACCACTATCTTGTACAAAAAAAAATTGCTGAGGAATCCATATCCATATTTTTATTTATCAGGTTTTTAAAGTACATATCTATTTAATACGCCAATGTGTGCTATTTAGAGTTATGGAAGATACCTATAGTGAAAGTATTACACAATCAATTGTACCTAATATGCTGTCTGAACAACCGGTATAGTATCAGTACGGTACTACGGTGTTTTGATTGCTTTCCATACACCACATATACACTTAGGGCCGTTTTTTTTCCACTCCGATTAAAATGTCGGGTAACGAATCGGCTAAACTCGAGTTTACCGGTCCAGTCAATATTGATAAACGCAGTAGTTTCTCTTATACATGATCACATTTTTTTAGTCATATTTGTTATATACACCTTCGAATATTTGAAAATTGTAATAATTGATATTTATTTAACTTTGACATTTTATAATTGAAAAATGTCTTTTGAATTTATGTGACAGATATTTGACGTATTCTATGTATGTTTACACTACTGATTTTAATAAAGATATATTATTATTATTATTATTATTATATGTCAATAATTTTTAACTGACATTTACTTTGTACAAATTTTATATCTACAATAATTTGATCATTTAGGTACTATACATGTAACCTATATGTTTAATATTATTGTTTATATAATTAGTATTATATTAAATAAAAAAATTCATTTATACAGGGTGGTTCACCGGGAACTGAATCGATCGATTGTGGAAAACCTGTAGCTAGGAATGATCTGAAATTTTGACTTTATACTAAAGTCGATGGGGACCATTTGTCTAAAATATTTTCAAGATGGCGGCACTTCGAGCTATGCCGGAAGTAGGCACCAACTTCCTAATTTTAAATAGAATACCCTGTATATTGTCAGGTTTTTAGAATCTACGTGCAATTCTAAATATATTTCATGTATAATGTCATATATATAAGTGAAGTAAATTCTCTCAAATAGATGGTCTAATTAAATACTATTTGTATAAAATTGTTACAATTATTAATACAGAGTGTACGAATTATACGCCTGAAAACGAATTTGGATAAATTGTCAAAAGACAATTTTTTGAAGTGTAAACTTCTTTGGGCGCGTTGCGTTGATTGTGGGCACTGAACAAGACTGAGCCGTCACGCTCGGCTATGTAACGCTCTGTTCGGGTAAGGTCGGCTCGAGTCGACCAAGGGAACGAAAGAAATATATCATATAGAGGTATTTAATTTCAATTAAATTGAAATTTAATTGAATAAATAAATTCATGTCCCCGAGCACATTCAATCCCGAGCCGCACGGGCGAGAAGCCGGCACGTTAGCATCAGACCAGCGCGGGACTCGTAAGCGAGTATTCATATTGTCTATTTACATATATCTGGACCTGAGTCTTAAAAAGGCCAATCTCCATTTACAGCGTTCTGAGATATTAATTGCGCAACATTTAAAAGCAATATGACTATAGTTTTAAGTGTGTGAATAATTATTTTCAAGTAATTAATATCGACAAAACACTTCAAAATAATGTATATTTTTTTAAAATTATGTTGATTAAAAAAAAAGAAATTTTATGATTTAGATGGAGGTTGGCCCTTTTATTCATTATTGTTATGGGAAATAGTAGGTACGCACTTTTTTAACTTTTTTATGAAGTGGGGTAAAAGAATAACTAAAAAAATTACAAAACTGTCTCTATTTAATAGGTAATTTATTTGAACTAATTATAAAATTTAGTAGAAAAAATAAACGAAACTTAATTCTATATTATTATAGACCTTAAAAAAAGTTTCGGAACATTCCAGACATTTTTACAATTAGCAAAACTTTAAAAGTCATTGTCTGAAGCAGTAAAATCTTCAGGATTCATAGTAGACGAACGTTGAAGGCTTTGATAAAATGGCTTATTGTAATCATTAACATAAGGCAAAAGGTCTCGTAAATTATTATACTTTTTAAATCGGTTATCGGTAATGGTTGATCGTGCAGAGGTTTCAATTTAAAATCACTGTGTTTTTGTCGAGTTCTTAACGATCCTCTTCTTAAATCAACTTTTTTAAATTCCCCATCGCTGAAGTCTGTTTTATAGGAAAACTGAAGTTCTTAATCTTGCTGAAATTTCATACACTTAATTTTTAGCCATGGGATTGCGTTTCCTTCATCATCTTTTTTTATGGATTAGAGAAGATTTAAGGAAAGTCCCATAATTTATAAACTCATTTTGAGACATCTCAATCACGCTCATAGGCTTTTTTTCTATACACAGATGTTTTAATAAAATTAATCCAATCATGTGGAACTTCTATATACATTGTTGTCTTCTTCTTGGCTCGTTTAATAGCGGCATGAATGGTGTCAACTGTTGCGTGCTTTTGGCACTTCTGACTAATTTAATTTCAAAATATTAAATAATATCTGTTTACTTAACCTAGCAATTATTAAATTACTTAAGAATTCCAAATTAATTATAATATTATTCTTTTGGCTCATACTGTATACTATTTATTATTTTCAATACGCAAAATATATTCAAAACTTAAATATGTATTACAATTCTACAGCTAAGCTTGTTTAACCTTCTTGAATAAACAGTTCTTTATATTTTTTCAACTACGTATCAATTTCTGTTAAAATAACTTCTACATCTAACATTTCTTAAAAATAACATCTGAATTACAACATTTATAATCTAAAGTAAAATTCTTCTTATAAAGCAAATATTAGAGTCACGTACAACAAGTTTTCTTAAATACCCTTTTGTATGACATGACGACAACTAAATATTGGCGCCGCGCGTGTACCCGGGTTATCAATAGCCCATTATTCAACAATACCCTGGGAACCAAGCCATTAAATCTATTACATCGTATGCGTCGTGTGCAAAAATTCCTTCTTGAAGAAGTCGAGAACCTTCTAGAATCCGGAAATAGGCGTGTTTCACCCCTCTCCAACAGTACGCATAAAAAGGCAAGATCGCTTAAAAATTATTAATTAATTTTTGTTATCCGCCAAGTGACAGTCGACATCTCGAAGTAATTTTAAATATAGACCATTAACGGTCGGTGACTACCACCAGATGTTTGACGCATAATCCAGTAGTAACTTCAGAATTGCTATCACAGTGTACGTATTACAGCAGTGTTAAAGCTAGTCAAGTGACGATTTAACGTGCATAGTGAGTTTAAAATTATCAACGATCATTAGTCCCGTCTGAAAGAAGATTCGGCAGATCACGATAATTCACCTTAGGGGAATTTAAAGCAATCTGGATACTGACCCGTTGGATTCTCTTTCCCGTCAAACTACCGAAGAAATCCATCACGTTCTCGGGGGAAAGTCATCGACCCGTCGCACATTTACCAACGATTATTAGCGTCTCCGCACACTTCAAGGTAATTAAGCATCAATTATGTCTCAGAGCGCTTAAAGATTATTTTACCGTCGGTAGAATAAAACCTAAGGCCATTCCTTCGGGTTTGGTAACCATAAAACTAATATTTAGTCCGTCGGATAACAGTTAAAATAGGATTAATCTGTATTTTTCTATTCACATTGTTGTTTGAATCATTACACTACTGTAAACAATAGTATTAATATGAAATTTCGAGTTCATTGTTAGAATCTTTGTACTATTGCCTATGTTATCGTAACTTTAAGTTAATCTTTTAAAAGTTCCAGTACGAATTATTCATTTTGTCAAATTCATTCATACATTAGTTGTTGCATTTTGTTCAAGAGTTAATATCCGATTTTAATTTACCATTTGTATTTGCAATCAAGATATTGTCATATGTTATTTGTGTTCATCTTTGTGTAACCACAATTTATTTTATCTGGCCAGAGTATTAAATTAGGGATTGTTTAATCTAATGTAAAATGTGGAAGTGAAACATCAATGTATTGGTGTTAAATGTTTATTGTACTTTGCTTTAAATTGTCTTAGGTAATAAATATTGTTAAGTTTACGACACTTGTGTTTTAAATTAATTAATCCTCGTTCCTTGAGGCGACTCGAAAGCTGAGTGACTGTTTCCTATTTTAATTCACTAATATACCTGGAGCCACGATGTGCTAATTCTAGTGATAATAAATAAAATAAAACAAAATAACGATTCAAGTCAAAATAGGTGGCGTCCAATAATAACTTCATGCATAATCACAAGATCATTCATGTAAACAATTAGCCATCTAAAAGAATCAACACCGGTTACCTCAGGAACTTCTGGTTGAGGAATTGTAAGACTTAAGATTAAGGTAGGTGAGTTTTGTCATTAAATTAAATATACGCATTTATTCACTCTTTGTTAATTCAATTATTAGTGGTATAAATTCAATTACAATAATAAATATTGAACGACCCTGGGCTGACTGGATGCGGGCTGAGCTACCGGGCGAATTACTCTGTTCTTGCATCCAGTACAGTTGCTAATTGCTAAATGTTTAATTAATCAAATCTTTTACCTAGTCCTCATACGAAACAATTCAGTATAGCAATTATTCAGCAACAATTTGGCGCCCAACGTGAATTGTTTAAATATTAATATTAATATACGTATACAGGGTGTTGTGAAATTACCACCCACTTTTTTAAAATAAATTTTTTTCTGATTATTTAAATATTTTTTTTTTCTTTTTTAATTTTTATATATATATACAGAGTGATGCGTGTGTTTGGTGACAACACTTACTTATAATCAAATTAAATTATTTTGCTTGTTTTGTCATTTCTTTCAATTTTAATAATTTTATTAAACATTATTTGAAAATAAAAATTTCTTAAAAATTTTTATTTTATTTTAGATTGGTTGGGGAAGGTACGCTTTGCTTTTCTTTCAATTTTAATAATTTTGTGGAACTATTTTGACATTTAATTTTGATATTCAGTTAATATTAATTGAATTAATTCAGTTTTGATTTTGTAAATATTGTAGTCTGATTGTACAGTGGTTGTCAATTTTGTAAACATGGCATCATTAACTATTAATGTAAGCTACTTACGTAAAGACGAATTAGTCTATGAACTGAGCTTAAGAGGGTTACCTACAACGAACGATGATACGGTAGAACAATTGCGAAAGGCTTTGAGACCATTGTTAAAACTAGAAAAACATAAAGAATCTTTGTCATATCCAGAGTATCAGGTAGATATTGACAAGGAATTAACGGAGCTTGAAGCTAAGCTCAAAGATCTTAAACCAACAATGGAAAAATACGCATTGTCACCGGGTGGTAGTTCTGCGGCTATTCAAACTCGCCTTCATCATTGTATAAATAGAATCAATCGGTTACCTCTTGCACAGTTAAACGCAGAACAATCTCAGAAACGTACTCAAATTTTATTAGAATTATTACAACACTTAGATACTATTGAAGTGGATCAGGTCACTGATGATCTACAGGGTGTCACATTAGGGAGTACGGGTGCAGCAAGTAATGCTAGCGGAATAACAGCACAGGCATCTAGTCCAATTACAGTATCGCGCGCGTCGCGTAATTTTTCGCCAGTTAGAAAATGGAATTTGGAATTTAATGGGGATTCTAGACAATTTTCGGTGCATCAATTTTTAGAAAGAGTTAATGAATTAAGAATTGCACGCGGAATTTCAGAAAGCGATTTGTTTGAATCCGCCATTGATTTATTTGAAGGAAAAGCTTTGCTGTGGTTTAGGTCACACAGACATAGGTTTGACAGTTGGCCGACTTTATCGGCATTATTGTGTAAGCATTATGAGCCTCCTGATTATCAATCTAGATTGTTTCAAGATATTTTATCAAGAACTCAAGATCCATCTGAGTCATTCATAGACTATTTTTCATGCATGTTATCAATGTTTAGACGTTATGGGGAAGCATCGGAGGATGTGCAATTGGGAATTATATCTAGAAATTTATCACCTTTTTATATTATGCAACTGCCAACAGTAACGACATTGGCGGAGCTTGAGGATGAATGCCTCAAGCTCGAGAAAAAGAAATTTAGGGCAGATAGTTTTCGTCCACCGGCACGCAGGCGTAACACCTATGTAGAGCCAGATTTTGCTTTCGTGTCGACATCTGGTGTTGAGCGCGAAGCAGTGAATAAACCTGCAGTAAATTCAGTTAAAACATCTTCAGACAAAGTGTCTAGAGATTTTCGGTGTTACAATTGCGGAGACCGAGGGCATGGATTTAATGATTGTAAGAAAGTTCGGAAGAAATTTTGTTATAAATGTGGTCAACCTAACGTGACCGTAGGCACATGTCCTCGATGCTCGGAAAACGCAAGGGGGAGACGATCGTAGGTCGAGAGGTCGTCCCCGTCGCTGTTTCCTCGACCCCAGCCTCTGTATTATCAAATACCGGTAAAATTTTTCTCGATTATGTCATTTCTCGTGTTTCTGGAGATCAACGCCCATATTTAGAAGTTCAAGTAAAGGGTTATCCTGTAATAGGTTTATTAGATTCCGGAGCCTCTAGAACACTGGTTGGCTCGCGCGGCTATCAAATTTTGAGTAATTTGGGTTTTTGTCTAAAACCGCAAGCTGTTGAGTGTACAGTTGCGAACGGACAGGTGTGTGTAAGTACAGGATTTATTACTGTACCTTTTTGCCTAGAGGGCAAAGTTTGTTTAATTGATGTTTTAGTTGTGCCTGACTTGCCACACACATTAATTTTAGGAGTAGATTTTTGGATGGCCATGAACATAATACCTGACTTGCGTCAGAACATTTGGCACTTTAGTAAACAGGACCCTGTAATTAATATTAATAGTATAGCTAGTGCTACCTCTTTGAGCGCTGATCAAAAGAACCTATTGGATCAATTAGTCGCTGAGAAAACTGTACTCATGAGCAAATCATTAGGTAAAACTCATTTAGTATCTCACGAAATTCAATTATTGCCAAATACTAAACCCATTAAACAACGATATTATCCTGCGTCACCAATCAAACAACAAGCTATTGACCAGGAGATAAAAAAAATGTTAGAGCAAGGAATCATAGAACCTAGTAACAGTCCTTGGGCCTCACCTGTTTGTTTAGTGCAAAAGAAAGATAATAGCTATCGTTTTTGTGTTGATTATCGTAAATTAAACTCTGTCACTCAAAAAGATTCGTATCCCTTGCCCTATATTTCAACTATTTTGGATCAGTTAAGAGATGCTAAATATTTAAGTTCTTTAGATATCAAGAGTGCATATTGGCAAATTCCTGTCGCGGAGAGTTCTCGTGATTGCACTGCCTTTTGTGTGCGTGGCGGCTTATACCGTTTTGTACGCATGCCGTATGGTCTTACAGGAGCGCCTGCCACATGGCAGCGTCTCATGGATTCTGTTCTTGGAGCTGACCTCCAACCTTCTGTTTTTGTATATCTTGATGATATCGTTATTATTTCGCAAACTTTTGAATCCCATATGGCCACTCTAAATGAAGTTTTTGACCGTCTTCATAATGCAGGACTTACCGTGAATTTTGCCAAGAGTCAATTTTGCCGTCCTCAATTAAAATACTTGGGTTATGTAGTTGATGAACTGGGATTGCGCCCAGATCCTGACAAAGTACAATCCATTTTAGACATCCCACCACCTAAGAATGTCAAGGAAGTACGAAGATTTATCGGAACTGCTTCTTGGTACAGACGTTTCGTACCACAATTCTCCACCATCATTGCACCCTTGACCAATCTTACTAGAAAAAAGACTCCATGGTCTTGGACCAATGAATGCGAAGAGGCATTCAAACAGCTAAAGGAAAAACTTGTTTCATCTCCACTACTGGTTTGTCCTGATTTCTCTAAGACCTTTATTCTTCAAACTGATGCTTCAGCTTATGGCCTTGGGGCCGTTCTCACCCAACAATATGACGATGGGGAGAAAGTTATTTGTTATATGTCTCGTTCTCTGACTGCTCAAGAACGTAAGTACAGTGCTACTGAGCGTGAATGTTTAGGTGTTATTTGGGCTATTGAGCATGTGCGTCACTACGTAGAGGGGTATCACTTTCAGGTAATTACGGATTGCCACTCTTTATTATGGTTGCATAATTTAAAGGACCCTCATGGTCGCCTGGCCAGGTGGTCATTGCGACTGCAGCCCTATGATTTTGAAATGATTCATAGAAAAGGTTCGGAAAATGCCGTCCCTGATTTTTTGTCACGCTCCGTCAGTACCACTGTTGATTTAGTTCAGGCTGAAGATCCCTTACCTCCCATCGATCGTTGGTATCTTAAAATGATTCAAGAAGTGCAGGATAAACCCCATCGTTATCCCTTATGGCGTGTGGAAAACAATAAATTGTTTAAATATATCAAACCTCGTTACTCCGAACTTAGTCATCCCAGTCAGGAGTGGAAATTAGTTCCTCCACGAGAACGCCGCACCTCAATCATTCAATCTTGTCATGACGATCCCACTTGTGGACATCCAGGAATTTCTAAGACCATCTCCCGTGTTTCCCAAAAGTATTTTTGGCCCAAAATGGCCACCAGCGTTGCCAAATATGTCAGGAAATGTGGGACCTGTCTCAGTATTAAATCGGAAAATAAACCACCTGCAGGACATCTGCGTAGTAAAGCACCCACTGCCACCAGACCATGGCAGATAATTTCTGCGGATTTAATGGGACCCTTGCCCCGTTCCACTAAGGGATATTCATATATTTTAGCTGTTTGTGATATTTTTAGTAAGGCCACCTTAGTGTTTCCCCTGCGAACTGCTACAGGCGCTAGTGTCACTAAAGTTATTGAAGATCATGTGATACTTCTTTTTGGAGCCCCTTCTCATTTAATAGTTGACAACGGTGTTCAGTTTAAAAGTAAAGTTTTTCAAAAAATGACCCAGAATTATAATATTCGAATAGCCTACACTGCGCTTTACCATGCACAAGCCAATCCTACAGAACGCGTCAACAGGACAATTAAAACAATGTTAACTGCTTATGTTAAAAATAATCACAAAACCTGGGATCAGTATTTAGCAAAAATCGGTTATGCCATTAGATCATCTGAACACGAAGTCACTAAGGTAACTCCAAATTTCATCAACTTTGGTAGGGAAGTCACTTTAAATGGCAATGATGAGAATTTTGTTCCGAATGAAGCTGAAACACCTATTTTGAATATTGATAATAAAAAGTTAGCTTTTGCCGCGCTGTATAAAGACATACAGGCCCGTATTAAGAAAGCGCATCTGCGCAGTGCTCATGATTACAATCTCAGACGACGACCTATTAAGTTTGTGGTAGGACAGCAAGTTTGGAGGAAGAATAAAGTTTTATCGGATGCTACTAAGCAGTTTGCTGCCAAGCTTGCTCCCAAATATTCAGGACCCTTTGAGATAGTTCGTATTGTGTCGCCTTGGGCATATGAACTTATTGATGACCAAGGTCGAATTTCTACTTGGCATATCCAAGACCTAAAGGCACACCCGCCAGACTAGACAAAGATTTTTTTGGCCTGCTGTTGGGGCTATAAGAATTCCACAGCCGTGTAACCAGCGTGGGGTAAAAGTCCCCTAAATGGATCAATATATTGCGCAACCACCATCTTAATGCAATCTTTTCATATTAAGAAAATTTTTTTTGACCTGCTGTTGGGGTCGATAAGAATTCCACAGCCGTGTAACCAGCGTGGGGTAAAAATCCCCTAAATGGATCAATATATTGCGCAACCACCTTCTTAATGCAATCTTTTCATATTAAGAAAATTTTCGACCTGCTGTTCATTCCACATTTTCCTTTTTAATACTTCTGTTGAATTTGTTACTTAATATGCCCATTAGTTTTGATTAAATTTATTTGGTGGAGTGAATTGCTTATGACCTTTAATGTTTGACTTTTCTCAATTTTGTCCCTGAATGTAACTCTGTGTGCGAGTGTCATCTTGTAGTTGTTAAAAATTTGTGTGCAAGTATTTGGTTTTGTCATGTATGCATGGCGTTTTGATTTGTCATTTGAGATGACATTTTGGTTTGAGGTGTTGTCGGGGTATAAAGTCCCCTTCCCCTCTATTGTGTGGTAGTTTAGCTACTTTGTGCCACTCACTTGTTATTTATGATTGTAGTTTAGCTACTGGTTTTGGTTTGTGATGACCCTCGTATGCGAGAATTTAATGTTGGTTTTTTTTTTAAGAATTCATTTAAACTTTTGTACAAATACCTGTACACTCTAGTCAGTCTGGGGGTGGCCCAGGACAAATTATCCCGATTTAGACTTCGTTACTTCATCATCACCCGTGGTTTGTTTACCTTTTTATTTATTCCTTTTATTCTTTTTTCAAGAGCGTGGTTTTGTCATGTTAGCATGACGCTTTTTGATGTTTTAGTTTTGTCATTTTAGATGACTATTTTTGGTGGAGGTGCTGCCGGGGTATAGAGTCCCTACCCCTCCAATTTTGTTTCGTAGTAAAGCTGCGTGTGCCACCTGCTTGATTATTTGATATTGGTAATATTATTGTTGACAGATGAACTGTCTGAATCGGGTGATGACTGAATTTATACCAATTTTGACTTTGTTTTCTCTCACCGATTGCGTCTTTCGGCCCCCATCCCCTTCAAAATTTTCTACCGTGAGCTTCGGCTAAAACCGGGTTTGTCGCTGCACCATAATTGCGTGGTTGCAGGCACCCAATTTTGACTTATGTCGACAATTCGACTAACGATTCCACTGCGGGAGAGCGGTGTCAAGTCCGTGGGGAGTATTCATCCATTTTCAGGGGGAGGTGGATGGTCTCCTATTCTTTTGCTTACAACCTAGTCTTGACCCTTTTTTGTTGCCCGACACCGCCATCTTATTTTTTTTTGTGCTTTGGTCTTCATAGGTTGGCTTTAAATGTAGCTGACGAAGACTAACTTTACTTAGTTTTAAGGAATTTCACGTGGGAGTTGGTTTATTTGTTATCTTTTGTCAAAATTTATTGAACCTTTTTCGGCCTAACTTGTTAACTTTTATTGTAGTGCATTGCCTACATTTTAATATAACCTTGTATCAAAATTAGTATAACGCCTTTAGGATATTTTCAGTTTTCTTTGTAACTTCGGTTGCATTTTAACATGTACCCTGTATCAAAATTTATGTAACGCCGTTTGGATATTTTTATTAACTCTCATTGTAGCATTGTCTACATTGATAGTTTCTGTTCAGGTCAGCCTGTGTCAGTAGTTGTAAGAAACTTTTTTCTCTTTTTCGTAATTTTTCAAAATTCACCTAACCTCTTGTTTAACTTCACTTAACCTTCAGTTATGGATTACCATCTGCTCTTTTGTGTACCGTTGGAAATTATGTGTTTACTCGTCGTGTCTACCTACGAATTTATTTGGGACCTTCAGTCTAACTTTATGTTTGAAAAATTTTGTTCATATCATAATACCCTGGTGCTTTCTTTTACTTAATCGGAAAGTTACTGAAGTAACTTTCCTAAGGCACTTAAGGGGGGATTTGTTGCGTGCTTTTGGCACTTCTGACTAATTTAATTTCAAAATATTAAATAATATCTGTTTACTTAACCTAGCAATTATTAAATTACTTAAGAATTCCAAATTAATTATAATATTATTCTTTTGGCTCATACTGTATACTATTTATTATTTTCAATACGCAAAATATATTCAAAACTTAAATATGTATTACAATTCTACAGCTAAGCTTGTTTAACCTTCTTGAATAAACAGTTCTTTATATTTTTTCAACTACGTATCAATTTCTGTTAAAATAACTTCTACATCTAACATTTCTTAAAAATAACATCTGAATTACAACATTTATAATCTAAAGTAAAATTCTTCTTATAAAGCAAATATTAGAGTCACGTACAACAAGTTTTCTTAAATACCCTTTTGTATGACATGACGACAACTAAATATTGGCGCCGCGCGTGTACCCGGGTTATCAATAGCCCATTATTCAACAATACCCTGGGAACCAAGCCATTAAATCTATTACATCGTATGCGTCGTGTGCAAAAATTCCTTCTTGAAGAAGTCGAGAACCTTCTAGAATCCGGAAATAGGCGTGTTTCACCCCTCTCCAACAGTACGCATAAAAAGGCAAGATCGCTTAAAAATTATTAATTAATTTTTGTTATCCGCCAAGTGACAGTCGACATCTCGAAGTAATTTTAAATATAGACCATTAACGGTCGGTGACTACCACCAGATGTTTGACGCATAATCCAGTAGTAACTTCAGAATTGCTATCACAGTGTACGTATTACAGCAGTGTTAAAGCTAGTCAAGTGACGATTTAACGTGCATAGTGAGTTTAAAATTATCAACGATCATTAGTCCCGTCTGAAAGAAGATTCGGCAGATCACGATAATTCACCTTAGGGGAATTTAAAGCAATCTGGATACTGACCCGTTGGATTCTCTTTCCCGTCAAACTACCGAAGAAATCCATCACGTTCTCGGGGGAAAGTCATCGACCCGTCGCACATTTACCAACGATTATTAGCGTCTCCGCACACTTCAAGGTAATTAAGCATCAATTATGTCTCAGAGCGCTTAAAGATTATTTTACCGTCGGTAGAATAAAACCTAAGGCCATTCCTTCGGGTTTGGTAACCATAAAACTAATATTTAGTCCGTCGGATAACAGTTAAAATAGGATTAATCTGTATTTTTCTATTCACATTGTTGTTTGAATCATTACACTACTGTAAACAATAGTATTAATATGAAATTTCGAGTTCATTGTTAGAATCTTTGTACTATTGCCTATGTTATCGTAACTTTAAGTTAATCTTTTAAAAGTTCCAGTACGAATTATTCATTTTGTCAAATTCATTCATACATTAGTTGTTGCATTTTGTTCAAGAGTTAATATCCGATTTTAATTTACCATTTGTATTTGCAATCAAGATATTGTCATATGTTATTTGTGTTCATCTTTGTGTAACCACAATTTATTTTATCTGGCCAGAGTATTAAATTAGGGATTGTTTAATCTAATGTAAAATGTGGAAGTGAAACATCAATGTATTGGTGTTAAATGTTTATTGTACTTTGCTTTAAATTGTCTTAGGTAATAAATATTGTTAAGTTTACGACACTTGTGTTTTAAATTAATTAATCCTCGTTCCTTGAGGCGACTCGAAAGCTCAGTGACTGTTTCCTATTTTAATTCACTAATATACCTGGAGCCACGATGTGCTAATTCTAGTGATAATAAATAAAATAAAACAAAATAACGATTCAAGTCAAAATAGGTGGCGTCCAATAATAACTTCATGCATAATCACAAGATCATTCATGTAAACAATTAGCCATCTAAAAGAATCAACACCGGTTACCTCAGGAACTTCTGGTTGAGGAATTGTAAGACTTAAGATTAAGGTAGGTGAGTTTTGTCATTAAATTAAATATACGCATTTATTCACTCTTTGTTAATTCAATTATTAGTGGTATAAATTCAATTACAATAATAAATATTGAACGACCCTGGGCTGACTGGATGCGGGCTGAGCTACCGGGCGAATTACTCTGTTCTTGCATCCAGTACAGTTGCTAATTGCTAAATGTTTAATTAATCAAATCTTTTACCTAGTCCTCATACGAAACAATTCAGTATAGCAATTATTCAGCAACACAACCTCCATGTGAGTGTGGCGTGGTTCCATAAACTTATGGTTTATCTCAGCAATTGTACTGGTTGATGGAAGTTCCTTTAAAATGTAACAAATCATTATGGCCATGTAAATATTTCTATTTTGGCCTGAACAAGAACCGCTGTAAAAATTGAAAGCTTGAATTTTCTTTGAATACAAGGACAATATAAATTTTCTTATGCAGGAAGCAATTTCTTGTCTGCCACGACCCCCTATCGTCTCATTCCACAAAATGCAGGTTGCCTTATTGCCATCTGTATCTGTTTTGTACACTGTTCGATTATAGGTCCGTAGCTGTCTTTTGTAAAAAGATACGCCGTTTCTTAAATATGGTGTTGGGAGACATTTTTCCAAATCGAAAGAGATTGTTACAAAACTAGGATCTACTTTGCTTTTCTGTTTGTCCTCAGCCTTACATTTATATGCTTTTTCGGCCAAATCTAAGTGTTCTTTTTTTTTAATTGTATCCTCTCCTCTTCTTTATTTTATTCCTCTGCCGGATTAGTACAGTTGTCAATCGATTTAATCGTCAGATTACAAAGTACAAGATAATGAAATTTTCATAACACTAGGTAATACCAAAATATTATAGCTACTACTTTTTATCATTATTGCAACTTACCTTGAGTTTTCTTCTCACCACAATTAAGTAAAATTAAGTCTTTTGGTTTTTTCAGAATACATTTTAATAAAAAGTCAAAAACGGCACCAAACGTAATGTGGTACACAAATTTTTAAGTTAGGTTTAATCAAGGGGCCAATCTTCATTCATTATTTTGTTGCGGTTGTTGCTAATTATTGCGTGAGAAGGGCCAATCTCCATATTAGTTGGACATTGGCCATTTAAGTTCTTAACGGTTTTGGATATAAGCCCTACACTTAAAATGGTATATCATGTACCCTTAGCAACAGGAGACTGGTCTTTTTTATATCGACAGAAATAAATTCGGGAATTTTAGTGTTGGAGATACCTCAAAATCGTTGAAAGTGGAGATTGGCCTTTTTAAGACTCATGTGCAGATATATACACGCGATTACATATCGCGGCCGCTGCCATAGCAATGGCCGCGAAATTGTATTTCGAGGACTGTGTTGCGTTCGCTAATTGGTATCTTCGCGGACGGTTAACCAAAAAATTTGTTGTGTGTGTATGAGACATTATCTCTATAATAATATAATATAATATTTCGCGCTCAGGTAAGTTTTAGCATGTTTATTAAAATGATATGGATGACTCGGAAACTGATCAGTATATTCCGGGTGTTAAATAACGTCCACACGCATTTACTATAATTTGTATACCAATGCAAAACAGAAACGTTGACAATGGAGCATTGCTTTAATTGCTCATTAGAAACGAATTTATAAGCATTTAATTCTTTTCTGTTACACAGGATGGATGAAGAAAATCAAATCGATGACAAATTAAAACGAAAAAGGGAATTGTCTAATGCGCGCGTGAAGAAATATCGTCAAAAGAAGCACACTAAATCTCAGCAACTGAATTCGTCGATTCAGGATAACCGTAATGTAATATAGAACGAAAAAAAAAAGTTGAATTTCGTATTATTAACCTCGCCTTGATGAAGTTTTCACTTCTGCCGAGTGGTTTTAAGCACACCCATTTCCTTGTTTAAATGGGAACTTTTATAATTTTATCTTATTCTGCATTAAAAATAAGGATCACTTTGTATAAATATGTCTATTATAAGAATTCGTAGTTTTCGAAATATTGGCAAGTTAGTGTTTTTATCTTCTAACAATACATACTGTTTGCATTAGTTCTTTTTTCAATAGTTAGCCATGACAGTGTTTACAAAACTATAAATTTTCATTCGTTGATGAAAAGTTATGCCGGGGCGCTTAAATTATACAAACGATGATTATTTAAATTTAATTATTATTTATGGGGAATGTAATAAACTTATGTCAAAAACATGTGATACATTTGCAACTCGATATCTGCAAAAACGGAAACCATCTACCAATACCGTTAAACGTATTATAGGAAACTTCAGAAACTTTGGATCCGTGAGCGCAAAGATTCAGGGAAATAAACCATTTATTAATAACGATAATAATGTAATGCAAATGTATCACATGTTCTTGACATAACTTTATTACATTCCCCATAAATAATAAATAAATTTAAATAATCATCAGCGCCCCGGCATGACTTATTGAAATTATGATAAGGTAAATGACTTTTGTAAACACTGTTATGGCTAACTAATGAAAAAAGAACTAATGCAAACAGTATGTATTGTAGAAGATAAAAACACTAACTTGCTAATATTTCGAAAACTACCAATTTCTATAATAGACATATTTATACAAAGTGATCCTTATTTTTAATGCAGAATAAGATAAGATTATAAAAGTTGCCCCTTCCCATTTAAAAAATTTGTCCTTTGGCAATTTTTCCAAATTCGTTTTCAGGCGTATAATTCGCACACTCTGTATTAATAATTGTAACAATTTTATATAAATAGTGTTTAATTAGACCATCTATTTGAGAGAATTCACTTCAAACTAAATCTTAAATTCATCTTTATATGGAAAAAGTGCTATTGATTTTCTGCCTGCAAACGTCTAATTTAATATAAGAATTTTAATAAGTCAAAAAGGGTTACACTTAGATATATGACATTATACATGAAATATATTTAGAATTTCACGTAGAATCTAAAAACCTGACAACATACAGGGTATTTAAAATTAGGAAGCTGGTGCCTACTTCCGGTCTAGCCCGAAGTGCCGCCATCTTGTAAATATTTTAGGCGAATGGCCCCCATCGACGTTAGAATAGTGCCAAAATTTCAGATCATTCCTAGCTACAGTTTTTCCGCAATCTATCGATTCAGTTCCCGGTGAACCAGCCTGTATTGTTTATGTTTTCTGTTACAATAATACGTAATTATATAGCAATAAAATTGCTTCATTTAATTTTCTAAATTTCCAGAATTGTTCAATAAAAAAATACTACTAATAGTAGCAATGATTAAACAAGTAGAATTACCGAACAGATGCAGTAGCAACATTGCATTTTTGTAATAGCTTAAACGGGCAAATGCGCTGTTGCTACTGCATCTGTTCGGTAATTCTACTAACTTTATTAAACATCAATTAAGTTTAATTTGTATATCTTTATTACTTTTTTACGATTTTAAAAATATAATACCGGGTGGCCAGTTTTAATGGTATATTATAACATTTAATTTGGTCAATTTCCAACAAATCGTACATCAAATTGAAGGTAAAGTAATCTAGTTTTTCTTAAAATGTTTAATATGTGCACCTTCAACTTCATAAGGATGTTCTGATTGATTCTGATCCTCACATACGAACGTTATGGGTATTTAGAGTCCGACTTATATGAAAACTTCACTCATCGCTGACCACCACATGATCAAGAACGTGATCTTCCCACCAACACCGGAAGCCAGTCATTTTGATGAAGATGAAAGTTTTTAATATTTTCAGATTGGAGCAAAGCACTTCACCATGATTCTAAAATTAAAGAAGAGCATTAAATAAGTTAATCACAATCACAAACCTATTTTCAATATAGTATAATAATTATTATCTTCAAAAACAAAGTTGTCATATAATACACATAATCTCAGTTTACTTAATTTTTTTAAAAAAGTATATAATAAGTTATAATATGGAATACTGTTTTTCTAGGCCCATTCTAGTACACATTTTTATGGAATGTTTAAATATACTTGCCTTCAAAAAAACGACAAACGACTATGACGACATCGCTTGCGGAGTCAACTACCGTTGTCCGAATTTGTGATTCTTCAAAAGTAGTAAAAGTACGCATGCGCTAGCAAAAACTTTAAAATTTACTTCTGTGACCTGTTCAATGACTTCGGGCGCTAGCCACAAGCTCTAGCGGTATTTGCTTCCAGCGGCGTAACTCTGGGAGCTGCATTGACAATTACGATAACCGCTCACTAACAACTCAAATAAATATCTTTGTAGTAATTCAAAATAAAATTGTAATAGGTAATAGCCTTGTTTATTAATATTATAGTTATACAACCTAGAGAAAACTGTATATATTTCTGTGCCTCTGATATCTTTCAAAAGAATTAATATCCATGAATGAAAACTGTTAAGTCAATGAAATTATTCAAAAGATTTTCATCCTCAGTCTCACAAATTAATCCGGAAGTTTATCAAAAGTTTAAATATATTTTCTATTAAATTTTACATAAGAGTGTATTTTGTTTGATATGCTTTTCACATCGTTTGCCCTTGAATTACATATCAACCTCTATAGCTATTACTATGATAAAGTAGCTTTCAGTAAATTTTTTATTGAAGAATCGTAGGATTACTATTTTTTTTCATTATTATACTCACATTTACCCTTTTATAACATATTAAAGAAAATAAATAACAAGGCTTTCGTATAGGCTTTCTAAAAAACGTATTCATTTTTTTTTAAAGAAATATAATCTAAACAAGGAAATGGTATTAAAAAGTCAGCATTTTTGTTAAATACCTACATGAAATATCAGTCTGTTTCGGGTTCAGAGTTTGGGTTATTCTCATTTTCTTCTATATGTTCAATAGGTATGTCTAAAACAGTCTTCTATGACATTCTATGTAACTAGTATGATTAAATATTTTATGTAAAACAAGAAAAAGTAATTAAAAGATATCCGAACCACGACATTTATTAAGTTGCTTGACATGGTTTTATCAATTTGACAGGTTTGTGTGAGACATTAAAACCAGTAATGTAGTACGTTTTGCAAAGAAAATGCATTATAAACACCACATTATTTTGAAGCTTTGGTATCTTCAGAATTTTGATATTTAAATGGTTCACAGCCAATCGTTTATCACATAACCAGGATAAATGTGAGACAATTTACTTTACTTGTAAACGTAGATCAAACATATAGGAATAGAAAATTCCTTGATATTAAACTAGACACAAGATTAAAATGGAAGCTGCACATAGATGAATTAGTCAAACACTTACGAAAATTATTAAATGATTATGCTTTAGAATAAGAACATAAATTTTAAGTTGTAAATATAGTTTTTAATATAGTAAGTACAGAATCAAAAGATTCAAAAGGTGTAAGTATAATGAGTTGCATAACCTTTAAGGGGCAATGTCTTTATGAGAAATGTATATATTAATTTAAGTTTAAAATCATTAATAAAGGAATAGAAATAAACACAAAATAAATTAATGTATTCTATATTTTTTATAGTAAATTGCAAAATGGGGAGTTTTAAATTGCCAGTTTTATGTTCAAAAATACGATAAAATAATATAAAATTTGGTTTAATAAATTTTGTGTTGTTTCTCATTATACTTTTTATAATTATACTTACGATAAAGACAATAACAATTATGATAACAATAGTAATAATGATAATAATAATAATAATGATAATAATGATAATAATTATGATATTTTCTTGGTAATTGCACTTTAAATAATTCAAAGTGACTTCTTCTAAGTTACTATTTGGTTCGGATCGTGCGTATATTAAATCTCTTCAATATTAATTAAAAATATGTAATTATGATGTGACACATGCATGTGACGCGTCACATGTAGGTATAGGGCCGCGCAACCAAATACAAATAAATCAATTGCGAGGAGAATCGCAGAAAGTCGCACCTGAATTTTCGATTTTCTAGTTAGTTAGACATTCATCTAGGAAATGAATCAGCGAACAACACGGAGTCTCGCGGAAACATAACTTTTTTGATAATTTCGGAAAATTTTTAATAACAAATTATAAAAAATTGTTTTAAAAAAAGTAAAGTGTCAAAACATTATACCAATCTTCAGGCGCATCCTCCATCTTCTTGTTGAAGATATTTGCACGTTCACGAATTTTTGTGTGCACTTCAAATGTTGTTTTTCTCGTTTATTGTTGAACGTTGCACGTAGCAAGCTTTGACAACCACGACTTTCACACACAACTACACGTCCCGTAGGCGTGCCATCTATCTGCTATTCGAGAAATAGACGCGCAGGCACCTCGTTTACCGACTACCACACACGAAACTATTTGAAAAAAAAATGTTTTTTTAGGTTTTGACCAGCTTTTTGGACGTTTCAGACCACTGTGCGACGGTGCAGCTGCCATGACAGCATCTCAAAAGGGATTTTCGACAAGAGCAAAACAAATGAGTCCACAAATTATATCGATTCATTGTTTGTTACATAGACAAAATCTTGCTTCAAAAAAATTATCACCCGAATTATGTATCGTTTTGGATGAAATTGTTGCGGTAGTCAATTTTATCAAATCAAGAGCTCTTAACTGTAGAATTTTCCGCGAACTGTGTTTCGAATTTGGTGCAGAATACGAACATTTATTATATTATTCTGAAGTTAGATGGCTGTCCCGGGGCAAAGTTGTTCAAAGAGTATTATCATTACGGACAGAAGTCGAATTATTTTTGAGAGAAAAGAAACACCCATTAGCATCTAAATTCTCCGAGTTGAAGTGGATTACTCAAGTTGCATATTTGTCAGATATTTTATTTGAAATAAATAATCTAAATACGTCTATGCAAGGACGTAATCATACTATTATTGAATTAACTGAAAAAATTACATGTTTTAAAAATAAACTCAAATTATGGAGAAATAAGGTTGAAGTAAAGAAACTTGCTTCATTCCCGACTCTTAATTTACTTGTTGAAGACAATAATATTGATATCACGGATTTTGAAATACAGAAAATTATTATTAATCATTTAGAAAAACTAATAGCAGACTTTGATCGATATTTCCCTGCAGACGATGTTTTCAAATATAATTGGGTTCGAATGCCATTTAATTTTGATGTAAGTGATTTGCATGAGGAATTTGTTAATATTAATCAATTTCAAGAACAATTAATAGAAATACAAAGTGACCAAGCACTTCGATACAATTTCTACAAAAACACTGAATCTTTAAGTGCTTTCTGGTTAAAATTAAAAACCGAAAAGCCAATAATTGTTAAAGAAGCCCTAAAAGTATTATTGCCCTTTTCAACAACATATATGTGTGAGGCTGGTTTTTCGGTTCTGTGTGTAATCAAAAACAATTACCGGAACAAGTCAAATCCTGAAATAGATATAAGGTGCTCCTTGACAAGCATTCAACCGAGGTTTGAAGATCTTTCAAAATGTATTCAAGCACAAGGTTCTCATTAAAACTGTATGACTTGCATTTAAAATTTAAAAGACTTAACATATTGCTGTGACCTCGCAAATTTGTAAAATAAGAATAGTTTTAGAGATTGATTTAAGAATTAGTTTAAGCTTAGAAATAAAAGTAAAAATAAGAAAAAGTCCTATTTAGATATTATTGAGTAAAATTATGCAACAAGAACTACATGAAGGTATACAAAGTTGCATACTTATAGTCAAATTTTTATTATAACAGTAAATAATGAAATATGCAAAGTAAAGTTTATTAAATAAATATAAAACAAATGATGTAGAATAAAAATTTATTAAATAAAGAAATATATGAAACAAAGACAAAATAAATATAAGTAATGTATTTCTTTTGTAGAAAAGATACACAAAAAGTATGGGTTATAAATCATGAAAAGAAATGAAATTTATATGCATAAAGCAATAAAATGTTATGAAAATGTTTATGAAATAAATAGTATTAAAGAATAAAATTTACCTTAGCTTACTACTAGACAAATAAAAAAGGATATAAAAATGTGTAAAACATGGAAGCAATCAGCAGTGACATATTTTTGTATTTAAAAGCTGACATTATAAATAAATAAAAAGGTATCTGTGTTCATGATTTGTTCGTAACACAATGCTTCAGGTGGAGAAACAGACGTGTTCTACAAGGACAGGCAGTGCGGAATAATGGTTATTTTCAACATGTTTCCCATTTTGTCAAGGCGCACTCCGGCTAAAAGAAAAGTAAAACTAACATAAATAAATGGAAAGAAAAATATGTGTCGAACAATGAACAAGGTAATAGGTTCATTGACGAGCACAAGGAAGGATGGTATTAGTAACAAGAATAAACCTACCGTTGGGAATCATGTGCAAAGCAGAGGGGACCTTTGAATTGGAAGGTTATGTTGACGTTTAAGTGAATTGTGAACTGTCAGAACAAAATGTGTATGTGTGCGTGAATCAAGGCGGCAACATATGGGCAGCGATTTCACGGGAAAAGTGTATTCCAGTACCAACCTAAACATGGACTAGAGGGCGCAATGGTCAACATAGTTTATTTTTGCCGCTATAAATACGAAGACAAGATTCGACAAGACAGACTTTCTGATAACACTTCCGAGAGGAAAGACTTCTGATAACACTTCCGAGAGGAAGACTTCTGATAACACTTCCGAGAGGGAGACTTCTGATAACACTTCCGAGAGGGAGACTTTCTGATAACACCTCCGAGAGGTGAACTTCTCAGAACACTTACAAAAGGAAGATCTCTTAAAGAATAAGTTTTTTTTTATTGTTATATTGTAGTTTTTCATTATTTCTTCAACACATATAGTAACAGTAATTTATTTTATTTAATACATTTGAATTCATTTGAAGCGTTCATAATGAACGAATGATTAATCAATGTATTGTTGGACAAAAAAATAGACAAGTAAATAATTTATCCTGTAAGGTTTATTTTGAATTTATATAGTTGGAATTACAACCAAATAGGATTAATGGTGTTGGTCAGTTGGAGAGATGTTACGTGAAAATGAGCATTTTCTTCATCGTATTGTCTAGACATCATTAATTTCTTTCAAATTAAGCGAATAATAAATTAGAATTTCACAAGGCATAGATTAAGAGCTCGATACAACACGTGCAAATGGTTGTCTAAAGCAATTAATTAAAGCCTATACATAAATATTATAACGTCGATGAGTATATTCATAAACGTACAATAAAAGTTTATTTTTGTTATATTTTGTTTATAAATATTTATTTTGTTTGGTAGAATAAATAAATAAACAAAAGATTTACATACATTACAACCGGCATTAGGTATAAATGATATGAGCATTTTTCAATTATGTATCTTGTTTAGAGCATAAAGGTGTGCATATAAAGGAAACTATATTTTTGAATCCATAAATTACAAAATAAAAAAAATACATGATTATGTTGAATAGACATACAGTTTTTTTCTTTGAACAAAACTATTACCTCTTTCCCTATAATGAGCAAGAGAAAAATCATCAGCAAATAAGAAGGAACCACAAACATTGCCAGGACCCACAATAGTTATAAGGTACATGACACAACAATATAAGATAAAACACAAAACCAATTATAAGTTCTTGGTGTGTAAAGAATAATTTAAAGAGTATAATGTGTACAAAAGACTATACCCTACGTGTGGTAATACACACAAAAGTATGTTGTTACAGCATATAAATTATATGGCAATATTGTTATTTAAAATAAATATTTATATGCCACAGCAATATGTATTGATATTTCTTTTTTTTTAGGAATAAGTTAAAATGTCAATTATTTTCAAAAAGTTATAAATATATTTTAATTTGATCAATAAAAATTATTAAAAACACTTGATTATTAATTAAATTTTCCTTGGATCGAAAAGTACTTTTGTTTATCTTTATTATTAAAAAAATCAATAAAAAATTTGTAAGTTAAAAAAAATCATCATCGTAGGATTGAAGATTTTTTAAAAATACGATCTAAAATAAAGCAATGAAAAAATTTTGACTTTTTTTTGGGTCGCGACATGAACATATTTCTCAAATTTGGGTCGCGGCTTAAAAAGGTTAAGAACCGCTGTTCTATGTAACTAGTATGATTAAATATTTTATGTAAAACAAGAAAAAGTAATTAAAAGATATCGGAACCACGACATTTATTAAGTTGCTTGACATGGTTTTATCAATTTGACAGGTTTGTGTGAGACATTAAAACCAGTAATGTAGTACGTTTTGCAAAGAAAATGCATTATAAACACCACATTATTTTGAAGCTTTGGTATCTTCAGAATTTTGATATTTAAATGGTTCACAGCCAATCGTTTATCACATAACCAGGATAAATGTGAGACAATTTACTTTACTTTTAAACGTAGATCAAACATATAGGAATAGAAAATTCCTTGATATTAAACTAGACACAAGATTAAAATGGAAGCTGCACATAGATGAATTAGTCAAACACTTACGAAAATTATTAAATGATTATGCTTTAGAATAAGAACATAAATTTTAAGTTGTAAATATAGTTTTTAATATAGTAAGTACAGAATCAAAAGATTCAAAAGGTGTAAGTATAATGAGTTGCATAACCTTTAAGGGGCAATGTCTTTATGAGAAATATATATATTAATTTAAGTTTAAAATCATTAATAAAGGAATAGAAATAAACACAAAATAAATTAATGTATTCTATATTTTTTATAGAAAAGATAAACACAAGGTGTGGATTGAGTATACAAAAACAGAACCAGACTTCTCACAGTATGTTAGAATAGCATTAAATATTCTAAGAAATAGACCAATGTTTAAAAATAAAAATGTATTAAAAGTAAACAACACAGAGAGAGAGTGATGTTGAAAGACAGAACAGTGAAGAGGATAAATCATTTAAAAGCCATTCGACATGATTGTTGTGAAAACGTCTATTCTAATGAATAAAAATAGATTGTAAATTTGCACAATAATTTTAAGGCATAAGGGAATTTATGATCATATTTAAGAATACAATAAATACCTGATACTTATATTTAATAGTATATTAAAGGACAAGTTTCATTTTGACGTTTCAAAGTACGAATTCAGAGTTTAAGAAACGAGTGGCGTAGCCACGAGTTTCTTAACTGAATGAGTGCTTTAATGTCAAATGAAACGTGTCTTTTATGCTATTTTTTGCAATTAGTTTTAAAATTTCTCTTTTTGTAAAAGCAAAACGAGAAAAATTTGATAATCAAGGGAAATTTTGTGGTGGTTGTCACCTTGGTTTGGCACAAGATTTAAATTGACAATTTAATTTAAAATTGACACATTTTTGATAATTTTCAACGGAATGTTTCTACTGCACACGGTATCACTATCACTTCGAAAGATAATTCAAACGTTAATATGAATGTTTATAATAGTTGTACTATTTCAAAGATTAATTAAAAATATCAAATCTTACAATGAATTTCAATATAAAAACCTCAAACTTGCTTACAAAATGTCATATTGACATCTCCATTTCTGTTGCAATGTGACCAACTTAAAATAAATCTGTTTAAATGTTCCATTTCTATTACGCAACTAGTGCTGTAATAGACCCTATTACAGCACTAGTGAAATAATAGTATATTATTCAACAAGCGTGTAATGATGGCTATTACCCACGAAGATGAAATTGCAACACGAGCCGTCAGGCGAGTGTTGTAACATCTGAGTGGGTAATAGCCATTATACGCGAGTTAAATACTATACTTTATCCACAACTTAAATGTTGTTCAAAAAATACGAAAGATAAAGAACAATATTTCTTTCTACAAACACTGTCAGAAGTTGACATTTTGACACGGCAAACAAAAAATGCGATTTATGTATACCGTATATTCACAACTATATATGTTTGTTCAAAAATACAAAAGATAAAGAGATAAAGGAACAACATTATTTATTAATATTGACGTTTCTAATACACAAAAAATTAATTTTTATAATAATTATTAATCCTTACATTACAGTTGCTTAAATTCATATATATATATAAGTATATTTATGAAATGTCAAATTTGACACAACGGTGGAGTAATAAATATTATTCCATCGAAGTGTCATTATTATTCAACAGTATTTAGTAATGCATGGCATTACTTGATAGAAATCGCGTATTTAATACATACATTACTTAATAGTTGTGGATAAATGGTATGATTACGGTACTAATTGCAAAATAGTTATTTACGAACCAAGTGCGGGAAAGCATATTTCGCGATTGAGTGGCCATTTTTAAAGCGCGAGCCGAAAGACGAGCGCTTGATGGACACGAATTCGCGAAATGTTTCACGCACGAAGTTTGTACAATATTTTTTGTACGAATAATTAAATAATACCTACTGTTAAATACGTTATCATTTATGACACACTACAAATTTGTTCATATTAATTAAAAAATTTTGAGTTGGCAGTACTTATTATTTGAATTGACATTTAATTTAAAATTAGTCAAATTCCAAACATTGAATACAAAATTAAAATCTCCTCTAAAACATGCATTCTGATGAAGAAATACAATGTACACCTCCTGAAATTCGTGAAGCTGCCAATACTGCAATCGATACTTTATTACCTACAAAATCAAAAGACAGATACAACACCATTTATGGTAAATTCATAACTTGGGCTAGATCTAAAAATATAAAAACTTACTCAGAAAATTGTTTATTAGTTTATTTTCAAAGTTTACAATCAAATAAATCATTATGGTCTACTTATTCTATGCTAAAATCATGCTTAATAATATATGATAATACGGATATATCTAAATATGCAAAACTCATAGCATACTTAAAACAGGCAACGAAACACCTTCAGCCTAAAAAATCGGCAGTATTAAGCGAAGAACAAATTACTAAATTTATAGTTGAAGCACCAGATTCCTTGTTCCTACTAGTGAAGGTAGTCATTTTTGTATATTTTAAATTCATACATTACTATATGTATTTATAGGCTGTATTAATAATGGGTATTTCTGGAGCATGTCGACGTGTAGAACTTTGCAAAATGTCATTGCGAGACATAGAATTTAAAAATAATTTAATTATTGTAACAATTCCACAAACAAAAACAGATAAAAGCCGTACATTTGCAATCATTAAGCCAGAATGGATTGCATTAATTCGGCAATATGCAAATTTAAGACCAGACAACAACCAACGATTCTTCTTAACATATCGCAATGGCAAGTGTGTTTCTTCACCTGTTGGTCTTAATACAATTGGTAAAATTCCAATGCGAATAGCTGAGTACCTTCAGCTTGATAGCGTAAGTAGCTTCACAGGTCACTGTTTCCGAAGGAGTTCAGCAACATTGTTGGCAAACCAAGGAGCTGACTTGCTTTCAATTAAAAGACATGGTCAGAGATGTTGATTCCTCCTGCAACTTGTTCGACGTCTGAAATACAACAAGGATTATCTAATAATACTATTAATGTTACCTTACCCTCACAATCGAGATCAATTGAAACGAATCAGCTAATCCCTGGAGTATCAATATCTGGTTGTGAAAATTGTGCTATCAAAATTTTTAATAATTGTTCTGTTTCAATTTCTGAAAAGAGTTAATAATGGTAATTTATACAATATTTGTTGCCGTTCTGACATTTAATTACATACCTTTGAAATATAACAATTTCTATTACATTGTGTTTTATTACTGTCATATCAAAACAACAAACTGGGCAGCGTATTGGTAAGATTAGGGGTTTATGGTTTTAAAATGTTATCAAGTTACAGTTACTACCAACTTTACTTCCCGCACTCGTGCGGGAAGTAAAGTTGGTAGTAACTGTAGTAATAGAATTTCCTGCACCCATATGAATGCGTAAAACTGTATGTTATGTCATATGAGTACAAAAAAGCATTTTAAAGGATATACAGAAAAAAGGTGTTCTTTATCCGAGACAATACATTACTATATTTATCTATATATTAGATGTGTAGGTAGAAACACATATTTGAAATGTTATAATAAATGTAAGGGCATCAAAGATAGCAGGACAAATCTTGTGTGGTTCTAATTATCTACAAAGAAGAAATAACATTAACATTGTTGACAGCTGTATGGAAATCAACATACAAGAGAACGAGAGGAAATGGTTAGAGCACAGGGATGATACTGTCGAAGTCTGTGTTCCTTGTAATGCAGTCCTAAAGAAGAGGATTCCATTTGTGTTCAATATATTTCTGATCATATCCAACAAAGTCACCTACAAGAAGAAAATACGTATTGTTTTAAGTAACGGAAAAAGAAAGTACATAACCAACAATGAAAGAGGTAATGGGTTCATTTACAAGCATAATGAGGGATGGCGTTAAGGAAAGAAGGATAAACCTACCAAGAATCGTAAGTGTGCATGGACTTTTAAATAAACAATTTGTGTGTGTAAACATTTAGTGCATTCTTGAACTGTCAAAAGTACGATAGGTATTTGTGACTAGGGAAAACTTACAGAAAACGAATATGAAGTGGATAATGCCAACATAAATATTAATATGAGAGTCGTGGCGCTGTAGACGGATAGTTGTCTTTTGTTTGAAAACCGAAGTTATAAAAAGGCGCGAAGAACGAGATAAGAGGGGAGAAGCCATAGATAAAATATTTATACTCTTATATAGATGGCTAACTTCACTAATAATACGAGACTTGCAATTAGTAATTGTTTTTGTCGCCAACAGCGTTATGTGCAGGAGCGGCAATTTTGAAATATGTACCTTTAATTTTTAAGTTTTAAAATTGATAAAACAAAGGAGACCGCAGGTTAATAATACTCTAATATATTTTTTCGTAATAAATTTATTTTGCATTTAAAGTACATTTATTATCTAAGTATAATTAATAATAGAATATATGCGTATGATTGCAGACATATTTAGTATACAAGAGAGAAATATCAGTATTTAAATGAAATAAAATGTGTTATATATATATATATATATATATATTAAATTCATTTACAATTATGATGAACATCAACATTTTAACAAAAACATTTTTAGTTACTGCTAGTTCTATCAAAGCATTTGCTACTTTTCTGGCAGAAAATATATATTACTATTAAATGGAAAAATTTTGATTATAATTTAAATTTATTTATGTGGTACTGAGGTGTGTTTAAATGAAATATGACAACTAAAAGTATTTCTTAAACTAAACCTTTCTGACTACGTAAATGCACTAATCTTTGCTTATTTTATCTAAAATAGTCAAGTGCATGTACTTTTATCGGGTCAGTTATACCTTTCGATAAATTACCTTTTAAAATTTTGTTTATATTGTTAGTCCACTGAAAAATTAACATTAACGTGAAATAATCTGTAAATATATCTAGCAAATTATGTTTTTTGCAGGTAAAAGAAAATTCAACCAAATTTAAAATTTTATTTACCAATTTCGCACGAACTTTATTTTTAACG
The DNA here is from genome assembly GCA_963170755.1 of Amphimallon solstitiale. Classification (NCBI taxonomy): domain Eukaryota; kingdom Metazoa; phylum Arthropoda; class Insecta; order Coleoptera; family Scarabaeidae; genus Amphimallon; species Amphimallon solstitiale. Next base: position 22,620,794 of record OY720676.1, on the reverse strand, counting down.
CATAATTTAGGCAAATAGAAATTTGTAACGTCTAAACATTTCGAAAATGTACGAATAAAGTTTGTTTTTGGCCTGACTAATTTTTGTACACTATAGGCTCGTACATCAATTAAATGGTGTATAGATTCTGAGCCATGAGATACTAAATCAGACCGACAAGTTTAACACATGCCAATCCGTTTTAAAATTCTTTTTGCAATAAACCCGACAATATAGGCATGCTTTTGTAAAATTATGTCGTGACTCTCATTTTTAAAGGTAAACAATTCATTATCTTCTACATCATTGCCTTCATCTTGTGGTATTTCTGTTGTGATGTTTGTCGTTACAAAGTTTTTTAGTGTATCAAGAGCACCATCATGCTGATCCTCTTCACAATTTGCACCCAGAGAATGTGAGGCGGAAAAATTATTTATCAGAAGGCTTTTAAAAGATGTTATAAATGAGGAGCGAGATGGATTTATGTTTCACACTCCGTGGCTTCTAATACAGCCAAAGAAATTTTCAACGGGGTCTTGATTAAGGTTGCGGCTGCATAGATATTTAAAGCCTTTAGTTTTTAATTTCTGCCAAATATATATGAAGCCACGAAGTGTCAACTACCAATTTTTTATAGTTGGAGGGACAAACTCGCGATTGGTACTTGATATGAATTGCACTGTATCCAATACCTGAATGCATTCATACCAAAATGTGACATGATTTGTGTCATTAGATACTGCACTACGTAGTGTCTTTTCATGTTTGTTAATCTTGGCCAGAGCATTGACACTGTCAAACATTTTGTCGAACAACAGCAAAAAGTCTGCTTTATCCAGAGCTTCCTTTGAAAGACATTTCCCTACAACAATAAGTATGAGTATTACAATAAAAGGCAAATAAATAAAAATATACCATATTGTACCAGTCCACGCATTGTTGACGATACACGATGTGAAAAAACCTGTGCAGGAAGTTTTACTTTCATTTTCTTCACTTTGTCCTTGTATGTGTGCATCCGCTAATTTATTTAACATGCGTGTATCATCATCCCCACTATCTAATGATAGTCACACACCCGATAATTTCTTCGCGTTTCAATTTTAAGGTCGTCTCGTCCCACAGCTATCTTCCACTGTTCAAAAAGCTAAGAATAAAAATATAGTTAGGACATATTTTATCGAATATGGTCGAAATTTCATTGCGGGACTATTTTTTATGTATTGAAAAGCTAAAAAGATAATTTAGTTAAAAATCAAAATAATATGCTTACCTCGGGTTTCATAGGAAAAATATGCAGAATTGCATTTTCCTGGTAACTTTTACACCCAATGCATTTCACCATTTTCCCAAATTAAAAACAGTTCAAATAACCTAAGATATTTCAAACACAAAACGTAAACAAAAAAAACTAAACTAACTTTAAAAACGAATATAAATGATTATAATACAATGGAGAAACACGTAACTAGTAATAAGAAAGGAAATTAATATAATACCGAATCACAAGTTATTATTAACTCAAAATATTAACATAAAGTGACAAGTGACATAAACCTCAAAACAACTATAAACACGATTGAAAGCGAAATGAATCAAGATGGCTCTATTATAACACTTCCGCGTGCTCCGGCAGAAATACCAGCATAACTCGTTTTTAGAAACTGTAAAATACTAAAATTCCTAGATAAATTACTAAAGTGCTACAGACCTGCCGCAGGCGACAAAAACTTTTATTAACGGTTTGTAACCGAGCTAAGTTTCTATTGGTAGATAGGAAGTTTACCGGGCATGGGAGAAGCTGCCGAACTTTCGAATTTATCAGACGTAAAATTTTTGATGGCGTTCGCAAATGATAGTAGGGGTTTCAATACACTACGTTGAATCATATTAGATTAAATGTATTAAGGTTATTTTTGGATTTCAATAGAGTTTTTAGTTTTCACATTGTCAATTATTTGTTACGTTTATAAATATATAAATATCAAATATGGTAGACATCAATAAAAAGGAATTTGATGATTTATATGAGAAATATAAGTAAGTTTTTCCTGAAATAAATATACAGTTTGAATAATTGATGATGTTAGACTTACTCTAGGAAGTACTATGTGAAAATATCTACTTCTGGCGAGGCGTTAAACATCATCAATACTTAAATAAAATATTGTTTTGCTGAATTATATTGACTTTTGTAAATTGTGGAAAATTGTTAATGGTGTTGAGGGCACTGAAAGTACTATGTGTGAATATTTGCTTCCTGTGTATCACTAGGCATTATTAATGATATGTGGTAGAAAATTTAATAAATTTCAAGCAGTTAAATACGTATAGATACGAATATTCTTGATGGACAAAAGCCAATCTGTGGGGTGTACTATGTGCAAATATTTGCATTCAGCGATTGATAAAGGTCTTTTTCAAGGTATTTTCTTCTTTGCAAAATTTTAGATCTTCGAAGGCACTACGTGCGAATGTATGTCTTTGTTGAAATAAAATTTAGCTTCGTAGGGGAAAAAATCATTTTTTAATCTATAAATACAATATTAAAAGATTAAAAATAGCAAAATAATATTTTTCTTGAATCCACATAGAAAAAAAGAATTATTTTTTCATGATTATGAAGAGACACTTTTTAACAGCCACATGTTGTAAATAATTTTTTTTTGTGATGTTGTTTACCGAACTAGAATATGAATATAAATGTTTTATGAAATTTTAAAAACTTATTTTATTATTAACCTTATCCAAATTAAATTTGAATGGGAAAAACACACCAGATGAATGAAGGAAGGATCACTGCTAGAACTCACGATAACAAATTGAATGCTAACAGGGATTAGATTTATAATTTATAGGAGTAGTTTTTTTTTACAATATTAATGCAATCTCAGCATTCATATAAATATTATGCAATTCTGTATCGTTAAGGCTACAACGTTACAATTGTAGTTGCATTATTGCAACCACAGCAATATGCAATTAGACGTATCAGATTTATAACTGATAGTCTACTGGAACAACGACATACTATGGACTATCAAATCACACTATGTTTAACCAATATGGGGTAAGTAGGCCTACGCAAAAAAGGTGTTTATTCTACAGAAGAAGGTTATTCGAGCAATTGTTTGTGTTTCACAAACTATCCCCTGCAAACCTCTTTTCAGAGAGCTTAAGATAATTCCATTAGCCTTGATACATATTTTGCAACAACTAAGGAGGTCTTTGAAAAAGCTGCCACACCTGATCACTAGGGGTGAGATTACAGAAGTCTCCACTCCTCATAACTATTTGCTGCGCATCCCACATTTCATAGGACAAAAGCCACTTTAGTACAACATCGTCACTGGTAATAATTAAACAAAATCAAAATTATGTGGAGACATTTTTCTACTTTCGTATCTAGAGAGAAAATAAAGGACATTCTCCTTCAAGAAGTATTTTACAATATCAATGACATAAATTGACCCTTTGATTACCTGTGTTGACGTTATCATCACAATTTTGCTTGAATGTGCTATTGTGTAAATAGTATGTAAATCTTATTATTGATACAATAAATGTATTATTATAATAGAAACACTATCCTTCTTACTGCAGAAGTGTTATAATTAATCATGCTTTTACACCCACAATACCTCATCTCATCAGGGAAGTCGCAGCAACTTTCATTTACATTCTTGATAATTATCAATATAGTAAGTACTCCCTACAAGTGGTCTGTGTATGGACGTTTCTTCAATTTGTATTTACCTGCGATTTTAAAAATTGCTTTTAATAATAGTAATTCCTAATAATTGAAGTTACGTTGGGGGTTATCAAACAAAATTAGTTTAGGGGAAAAGCGGGAACAGTGAGACAACGGGAACAGTGAGACATTTTCAAATTTTAGGGGAAAATGAAACGGAGTGATAGCGACACTGCGATGCGAAGTACCGAAGTTGGTACTGTGTAGGAATGACGCTCTTGTGACCAAAACGGTTACAGTTCGATAGAGTTAGAAGAAAATTAAGGTTGTGCGTCGTTTAGATGGTGAAGTATTTTTCTACCTTCATGTTTAGTTGTGTGTTGTAAAAAAACGATAGCAAATACGGAGCTGCTGTTTTGGTGGTTGAAAAGTACATATTAAAGGTAAGCAAAACCACTCAAATCCCATTATATTGTTTATTGGTTAATGTAAATTTTATAGATTTGACTGTAAAATACCAATGTGGGTACAATGAGACAAATCGCTGGTGGGAACAGCGAGACAGTGGCTCACTGTTCCCCCTCAAGTTTCATTGTTCTCTGTTACCGATTTTTCGAAATCACAAGTCTAAATAACTTGTGTTTGTGTTACAGATGGTACGTCAGAAGAAGAGTGATAAGACTGTTGGTAGATTTAAGGCTGTTCATATGGTCGGATTTGTGAAGACGCGCAGGGGTTGTGCTGCCAATTGATTGTGCCCTTACTGCAGGATATTTCTTGACGAAAAATTTTCTGTAATAAAAGGAAAGTTGGTTCTATGCTTCTATAAGATTAGATTTTCAATAACTTTCCCCACTTAAGAGAAATTCTAATGTAAAAATGTGCTAAAATGACTGAATTCTAACGTAAAACAAACAACAAAGTATGAACTTTATCGAGAAAGTATTCTTATAGAAGCATAGATTTGTCTTGTGCAAATATCTTACAAAAAATCAGAAATAAAATACATGCTTTAATAAATGTATAATCAATTGGCACCGTAAACCTTACATTCACCAATTCTGCTTATTTAACCCACTGGAAAGTGGCGCTGCATAGTGCATTTTAGCTTCAACTACCGAATGGGTGGAGACTCCAAACTGAACGTATTATAATTATTCTAGGCCCTATGTTTGAAGAGTCTTCTATACCTACCCGTTGTATTTATCGAGAGTGAGACTCATCTGAATACATTCTTATTTGCTAATATGACGTTTAGGAAAAAAAGGCGTGTAGAAATTTACTCGGACTATATTAAGTAAACAGTTCGGCACCGAGACAAACTTTTTATGATTTCTTGAAGCTAGTCTCTTCTCGAGAACGGTGATGTTCATATAGAAGAAGCAACTGTCTAATATAAATAATGTCATACACAGAAGAAGTAAAATAAAAAACATTTACAATTTCGAAATAGATAATTTTAAAAATAATTAGAATTTCACATGTACACGGCTAGGAGGATAAGTAATTTAAAAGAAACTATAATGAAATTCCCAATAAAAATGCTTTGCGTCAACATTTGTATAGTTGAAATATTGAAAAAACAACTAATTATCAAGTAAAATACTGTTGTGTTTTAGTAGAAAGTAATAATAATAATATGCAGAGAATTTCGATAGTTTACAAAATTTCGTTACATGTTTAAATGACGATGCTCGAAGTATTTCTGAGTACAATAAACTAACACAAATCCCAAATTTAAAAAATCAGTTGTTATTCCGTCAGGAACATTTTAGAAATTTGCCTAAACTAATCGAATCTCAAATTAAAAAATGTGGTGTGACCACCACACGACAATCTTATACGTATGAGCGTTTCAAATTATAGAGTTTTAAAAGTTTTTTATATAAAAATTATTTAAAATCCAATTCTAAGTACTTCTATTCCCTTAATAAATCTCTATAGAATGCATACTTTGCAAGATATTATCAAAAAAGTGCTACTCGCTATGAGTAAAAGTGCTGCTTCCGGTCCGAATTTTGAAATTTCACATATACCTACAAAAAATATTGCAAATCCAGTTCTAAATACTTTTGTACTCTTGATAAATATATATAGAATGCATAACTTACGACATATTTGCAAAAACTCGCTATTCGATAAGAGTAAAAGTGGTACTTCCGGTCTGAATTTTGAAATTTTTGTTATACAAAAGATACAGAAAATTATGTTTTAAATACTTTTGTACCCGTAACGTACTTGTCTAAAAAGAATGACTTGCGAAATATTGGCAAAAAACAGATTTTCGATAAGATTAAAAGACCTACTTCCGGTAGGAATTTCGAACAACTTTTTAAATAAAGTTATTCTCAATTTTAATTTTAAGTATATGTATATGAATTCTTTATAAATTTGTTTAAACTTAGTAGTTGACGAAATATTGGCAAAATTCGATTTTTTCGCTGAAGTAAACTGCTACTTCCGGTCTACCGATTTTACTGAAAAACTAATCAGATCTCAAGAGGGAGATTATACACGTAAATACAAAATTTGGAATTGGTACCTATAGCGGTTTGACCGCTATCGTGGTCACACACACGCACACTGACACACACAGAGAGAGGCATTTTTTAAAAACCACTTTTTCGGTATCAGGGGACTTCAAAACGTGGACATCTGCAAAAATCTCGAGGTCGAAAATTTTCATCATCACAATACTTCCTTATACTACGTTTAAGAAAGTAAAAATGGATTAACCACATTAGACGTGGCTATTAATAATTTCAAAAGTATTCCAAGTGACTTTGAATGTGGCCTTCGGCAAAAGTTAGACGCAGTTTTTAATATAAATCCAGATTTAATAACATTGCGGCAATTGTGTATGCTAAATACGCTGAAATAAAAGAATATTTCCAGTGCGCACATATATATAACCAGTTGCGATGTAAAAAGGACGTTTTCTATCTACAAGGACGTAGGTACTTATTTCAAAGAAAACAAGTGCTACAGAAGAGAAAATGAACAAATAATAAGGTATTTTGTATTTTATAGATTACCAGCCAATTGTTATCCAATTATATAAAAAAAACCTCTTTAAAAATACAACATTTCAATAGTGCGCCCATGGGCGATGAGTCATGACTCGCTCGATTCCGCGCCCTAATTATCACTAAAAGTTCTTTTTCCAACTAACGATGCCTACCCACAGAAAATACTGCTTTATTTTTGACAAAAATCTAGTTAATTTACTCAAAGTAAACTTCAGAAATCGTAAATTTTTGTCATCGATCATAATGAATTTTGATCACGAAGTGGATTGTTTCGTGCGTTGTAGTATACCTAAGGAGAAAATATTTCAAGCTCCCTGCTTAAATATTAATTAACTCAGTGAGACAAAAACAAGAATTCTTCTGAAGTCCTGTAAGAAAGGCTAATGATTTGGCGTGAATTAGTAGATCACGCTACGGACAGTTACTTCTGTCTTGTAAAAATTGCAGGGTTTTTAAAAAGAAATAAACACAAAGTAATATATCCAGATTCCATCTGTAAGCAAACCGTTGAAAAGAACTGATTGTGAGCTTCCAATTCCAATGCATTCATATTCTTCTGCAACTTTTGTCATTTTTAAGTGATCTGACGTATGTTCCTTCTGACGAACCACATCCCGTTACTCAATCAGATATGAATGATTTGATACGGGATTTGGGTTTAACCAAAAAACTCACAAATTTTGGGATATCGATTAAAATAATGGAATCTTTTACATTCCACTACAAGAATCTCTGTATTGAAGAATCGTCACGAAAAATTCAGTTCATTTAACAAAGTTGCAAGACATTTCTGTTACTGTAAATCAAAATTTTTTAAAATGAGTATTAAATATAACCTTGCAGAATGGCGATTGTTTGTCGACTCATCGAAAACATGTCTCAAAGCCGTTTTACTTTATAATGATAACTCGAAACCAACAATTCTAATGGCTCATCTTACAAATACAAAAGAAACGTATGACACTATGTCAACTATATTAAATCTCATTCAATATTCAAATAATTTTTGGCAAATCTGTGGTGAAGGTTATTTCCTTATTACTTAGACTGCAAGGACGGTTTACCAAATATTATTGTTTGTTGTGTCTGTGGGATAGCCAAGCAGTTCAGTCAGCATCATTACCAAATAAAAGAATGGCAGCCACGGACCAACATAGTTTCTGGAGAAATTAATATAAAATTTGAGCCGTTAGTGGATTCTAATTTGGTGATTCTACTACCCCCTCTACACATTAAATTAGGATTGATTAAATAGTTTGTCAAAGCACTAGAGCTAGCAGCAAGAACTTCTTTTAAAAATGCTTGCAAAAAGTTTCTGGCAAATCAAAAGAGTAAAAACTACCAAGATATCGTGGCTAATTTGCTAGAAAATTATAAAAATTTAGGGTGTCGGATGTCGCTCAAAGTTCATTTTTTGTATTCCCATTTGCATTTATTTCCTGCTAATTTAGGAAAGACGAGTAATGAACAGGGGGAAAGGTTCCATCAAGAGATTGCAGAAATGAAGAAACGATATCAAGAAAGGTGACCCTCATGATCGGAGATTTTTGCTGGTTTGTCATTAGACAATGCAACAGGCAACATAAAAGGCAGAAATAACTCTATTTATACAATAGTTTGATATATGAGCAATTTTTCTTTGTGTGTAGTTAAGTGTTTTTGTATTCTTGATACTAATTAAACATCCAAGTATTTTTTATGTCAAGATTTTTGTACTTATCTATTTCTTTTTATAACGTCTGTATAACAAATTTTCTATATATAATATTATTGTTTATCTACTATATAGCGGAGTATGATTATAATTCTAAAACTAGATGTGGTGAAAGGATTTGGTTTTTGGTTATGGCTTCAGTTAAAGACTGTAAGAACTGTACACCCATTTTTAAAACAGTTATAAAAAAAAAATTAAAACTGTGGGCTAGTGTTATTGCATTAAATAAAGAACTTAACTGTCTTTTTCAAAGAAAAAATCATTGTCAACACTCGGCTCACTGTTTTCTTTATCCATTCTTTATTGGATAATTTACTTTAATCTTTACAACTTTTTTCGCTTAGCGTAACACTTAATCTGACCTCGAGATTACATTACACGCGATAACGCTGACTTTTTCAATTCTTTTTACTTTTTTATACGTAGTACAAGGAAGTATTGTGATGATGAAAATGTCCGACCTCGAGATTTTTGCAGATGTCTAGGTTTTGAACTCCCCTGATACCGAAAAAGTGGTTTTTAAAAAATGTCTGTGTCTGTGTGTCTGTCTCTGTGTGTGTCCGTGTGTGTGTGTGACCACGATAGCAGTCAAACCGCTATAGCTAGCAATTCCAAATTTTGAATTGACGTGTATAATCACCCTGTTGAGAACTGATTAAATTTTCAGTAAAATCGGCAGACCGGAAGTAGTAGTGTACTTCAGTAAAAAAATCAAATTTTTCCACTACTAATTTTAAACAATTTTATAAATAATTCATATATGTATACTCAAAATTAAGTTTAAGAAGAATTTTATTATGAAAGTTTTTCAAAATTCCTACCGGAAGTAGGTCTTTTACTCTTATCGAAAATCAGTTTTTTACCAATATTTTACAAGTCATGCTTTGTAGACGGGTACGTTACGAGTATAAAAGTATTTAGAATAATTTCAAAATTCGGACCGGAAGTACCACTTTTACTCTTACCGAATAGCGATTTGGTGTATATGGTAAATTATGCATTCTATATATATCTATCAAGAGTACAAAAGTATTTAGAACTGGATTTGCAATATTCTTTGTATACATGAAATTTCAAAATTCGTATTATTAAGACAATGCAAGTACTTAGAATAGGATTTTGAATAACTTTTGTATAAATTTTTTTAAAAAGTGTATAGTTTGAAACGTTCATACGTATAAGAAAGTCGTGTGGTGGCCACACCTCATTTTTTTATTCAAAATAGGTAGAGATAATGTCCGTCGGGATGTATCTCGTAGATAACAAACAATACCGTGGTACAAAACTAGCCTGAATTTTGTTTTTTGTGGGACTTGTGTCGTGAGGAATTATGTATTGTAGTTTCCTAATTAAACATGTTTGTATGGAATATCAATAAACTCAACAGTTTATTCATTTTTAGACAAAGTTGTTAAATATTTATGTGTACATTCATTATATAGTATATCATATCAATTTAAATTCCATCTTTTTATTTTGATTCGGAATCTGTTAGACCTTTCCCTCTCTTGGTTTAACAGAATAATTTTTTAAAAATATATTATTATACCTATAACTCACATTATACTTATATATTATACACATTATACCTTATGTAGTTGATATAACGTAATCTACTTTAATAAAAGTATTATTTTATTATATTCACATTAGCAAATACATATTTTCATCCTTCTCTAAAATTGTGATTTTGCTGCTTGAGATAAATATATGTACCAAATAAATGACAGTCAATGACCGTGCTAACGATAAGAATTTGCAAAATCACAATTTTAGAGAAGAATGAAAATATATATTTGCTAATGCAGAACAAGTGTGGCATATAACGATTCTACTACTGGGAAATGACCAAAAGGTACCAGATGACACAATTTTAGAGGAGGATGAAAATATATATTTGCTAATGTAGAACAAGTGTGCATATAGTGATGTCGCTACTAGGGTATAACTCTATTCGACCGGCCACTGCACTAAAAATGACTGGTCCACGCCGCTACAAAAGGAACTCCCTTATATTTCGTTATTTTTACCTCCCACGTCTAAACTATCAACTTTACTATGGGGTCGTCGCGAACTTTTTTGTAGAGAATTTCATGTTTTACAAAAAAGGTACTATACAATTTTGCTCTATCTAGCTTCGTTTTCAAGGCGGAAGAGATATAACGTCTAAAAATGAGTAACTTTCACAAGTTTAGCAGTTTTTAGAGATTATTTAAACAATTACTTTATAGCAAAATTAATTACATGCCCTATTCAGTCGATTTTCCTATATATTTCCTACTTTTTGATTGTTCGTGAAGTGAGAAAAATTTTAGTTTGACTGATTGGTGTTTGAATCGTTGCACTCTCGCCTCGTTTACATGATTTTAACTTTCGGCCGAACCTGGATTGTGTCAACACAAAAATCTAGCTCCGTCTTCTTTTAAGAAGAGACAGATACAATATCGTGGTCCTCCTACAGCCTACCTCCCGCTTCCACCCTCAAGATTTTGCGGGTTGCCCATCGACTGGATGAACCGCCTTAATGAAAATGATATGAGGGAAGCAGTCAATCTGGTTATCAATAATGGTATAACAATTCAGCAAGCTGCTAGAAATAAAAACCTCACCTTTCAAACCGTAAGCAGATATGTAAAGAAATATAAAGATGATTCTTTATGCTGAATAGCCCCCAATTATAAAGTGAATCAATTTTTTTCCATGGAATTATAACAAGCACTAATCGAGTATATTACCTATAACTAAATCTAAAATGTTTTATGGCTTAACCATTACGGATTGTTGTAAACTTGCATATGACTTAGCAAAAGCAAATAATATCAGAGTTCCAGATAACTGGGAGATATCAAGAAAAACTTTAATTCACTGGTACAAAGGATTTCGGGAAAGACATCCAAATATATCTCTAAGAACCCCAGAAGGATGCAGTCTAGCAAGGGCAGCGGGGTTTAATAAAGTTAATGTAGAAGCGCTTTTTACAAAATTAGGAAATGTTTTGCAACGCCACACAAACTTTTCAAACGGACTTAGAGTATATAATTTAGACGAAACAGGAACTTTAACGGTGCAACACAGCGCGGCAAAGGTGTTAGCCGAGAAAGGCACTAGACAAGTATCCAAAATCCAAAGCAGCGAGAGAGGCACGCTAGTAACAACATGTTGCATTGTTAATGCATCTGGGATTGCAATGCCTCCGGTAATTATAATGATTTTCCCTAGGGTCCATTATAAGAGTCATATGTTGACAGGAGCACCATGTGGTGTAAGGCTTAGGTACAAAAGCGGGCTGGATGAATACAAAGTGCTTTGTTGAAGTTTTAAAACACCGAACATACTTCCAGTTCTAAAGATAACTCTTCGCTTTTAGTTATGGATAACCATGAAAGCCATTTATCTATTGAAGGAGTTAATTTATGCAAAGATATCGGTGTTACAATGCTAACAGTGCCTTCTCACTGCACTCATAGGTTGCAGCCGTTAGATGTAGGTCTTCTAAAACCATTCCACACATGCTATAGTAACGCTAATTCAGGCACACCTGTGACAATCTATCAGGTAGCATCATTTGTGGACATCGCTTATGCTCGTGCAATGACACCCGTAAACATAGCGTCTGCTTTCAAAAAGACTGGAATATTTCCATATGACCGTCATGTGTTCAATGAAGAAGATTTCTTGGCAAGGCAAGTTACAGAACGCCCATTGCCAGATCCGACAGCCTCTACTGAAGGTATTGAGATAAATGCAAACGTATCTCTCGTACGTGAATGGTTAACAACTCCCCCCAAAAATGAAATAGCCAGTAGGAACTGAAATATTTTCGGCTAGTGACGTTGACGAAGAAGATATTCCTAATGTGACATTTGATCCTACCAAAGTCAATCAAATTAAACTCCGTGATTTCTTACTTGTAAAACTTCAATATGATGCTAATTCTAATAAAAAAATTACAAAATACTTTATCGGGCAGGTTATGGCGAATAACAACTGTGAAACGATGGAAGTGAGTTTTCTGTGAAAAAATTCCAAAAATAATACTTGTTTCGTTTTCCCATGTGTAACAGATATTTGTAAGAAGAAAAAATTGAAAACATTGTAATCTAAGATTTTCTATAGCATTTGGCAATAAAACTGTTTTCTAATATTATTACCTGCTTTTTTATTTCTAATTATACTAAATGTGCATGAAAAATTATTAACAGTGACTGTCTCAATTTACCCACCTAAGGGGGAACATTGAGACAAACCCACCTTTTTTAATTTTTCATTATATATTTTTTTCCCTTTAGTCAATTGTAATGTAATAATTCATAACATTCTGCTAACATTATATGTTGTTCAAATTTATTTTTGCAAACAAAAGAAAATTCATTTCTTTATCAAATATGGCCTTTCAAATTTTTCCGTCTCACTGTACCCTCTTCTCCCCTACTTGTATTTCTACTACTTAATTTTTCAATTACCCACGTGTAATTGCAATTGTTTGAAATCTTTATGGATTTTATTGTGTTATATACGTAGAACTTTAGCCTTCATACTCATTGTAGCAAGGTATAAAATAATTATAATCTTTCACTTCGTAAAAGGTAATTAGATACACAGTTAAATGTACACAGCTTTGACGTTACATATTTTATTATTGTTCTAGTTATTTTTGTTTTATCCAGGCCTGAATCGTAACAACAACTGCTATGATGCAAGCCTGGATGAATAATCATCAATTATTGTTGAGGATAGTACCATAGTACATACACAACAAGTTATACAAACAAACTAATTCCCAACCAAGCAAAGATTTTATTAAAGGTTAGTACAGTGGTTCTCAACCTTTTTTCGCCTAGCGCCCACTTACTGGATTTTGTATAGATCCCAGCGCCCACTGCAGAAAATCGCGAAGGGACACGTCATGGACTACGACTATGGATTATGGACTAGTTAACCTGGGCACAGTAATTAAAACAAGAAGTAATAAATTCTACCTCTAAATTTATTTAAAAATATTAATTAATACAAACAAAAATTATTATTGAAATATTGAATTTTATTTAACAAAATTAAATTAATAAATTTGTGAGCCCAACCCATGCAGTCTTCACTAATGCGATCCTTGAGGTTGGTGCTTGCTCACCAGCTCTTTCACGCGAGGAGTCAGCAGAGACAAATAAAGCCGTAAGTCCCCTCTGTTGACCATGTCCAGCCTTTTCCTCTTGTCTGAGTGCAGAAATGTAGCCGCACTAAATCCGGTTTCCACTAAATATGAAGTTGGAAACGTGAGAAGAAGCTTGTGAACAATTCCCCACATTGTAGGGAATAGTCCTGCCATGCTGTGGTTCTGCCAGAGTTTCTTGAAGCCTGTTTTGATTCGGACTTTGCGATCCTCGTTGTTGCGAAGTTCCACCAACTCCTCCTGCAATTTAACGTCAACGTCTTCCAGCAGGACTTCGAACGGGTCAGTGATCCAGGCAAGTACATCCAGTTCGATGAGGTCTTGGAAGCGCGATGTAAGGTCCTCTTTTAGTTGCTGAAGATGAGCCCCATATCGAAGAAGATCTTCATCTGTGGGTGTTTCTGTCATTTGATTAATTTCACTAAATTGGTAAAGTTCTTTCCTAACGATATTACTGCGGAGAAGGGCCAGCTTGTCGATAAAGGTGGTCACTGCGCTCTTGCAGTCGATGAGTGTCACCAGTTTACCTTGAATCTGGAGAGACAACTCGTTGAGTTTCCTGAAGATTGTAGCCAAGTAGAAAAAGTCGAATTTGTGTTTCTTCAGCTCACCGGCCAACTTCTCATGTTTGACTTGCAGGAAAGTGACAACTGAATCGAACATTTCACAGAATCGAGCCAAGCAGTTGCCCTTAGAGAGCCATCTCACCTCGGTGTGAAGCAGCAGCCGATTGTAGATCTCGTCATTTTCCTGGCAGAGATTGCGGAATAGTCGATCGCTTTTTGCATTTGTTTTTATTACGTTCACGGCCGTGATCATGAGATTGAGAGAGTCATGAAGGCTGGGGGTCAGCCGTTTCGCTGCAAGATGCTCTCTGTGCGCTACGCAATGTATGCAGATGATATCTGGATGCTCCTTCTTGAGAAGAGCAAGGAACCCCTTGTATCGCCCAACCATTGCAGGTGCTCCATCTGTTGCGCAGTAGTGAATGTTGATTAGCGGGATTTCCTTTTCTTCAAAGTACTTCTTGACAGCAGCAAAGATGGATGTACCAGTTGTGTCAAGGGGTAAGGACTCTGCAAACAACATGCCCTCTTTTGTTTCCCCAGTTTCGTCGAAGTACCTCACGTAAGACATGAGAAGGGCAGTGTTATTACTCAAAGTCGATTCATCAAGCTGGATGGAAAAGTTGGTCTTCTTGAGAATGTCCACCAACTGGATTTCGACATCACTTGCCGTCTCATCTATTCTTCTGGAGACCGTGTCGTTGCTAAGGGGGATAGCCTTCACTATTTCTGTCGCATTCCTATGTAAGACAGTCGAAATCACCTCTTTCACGGCAGGCAGAATCAGTGTTTCCCCCACAGTGTGCGGCTTGCCAGCCTTTGCAATCATATATGCAATGTTATACGATTCCAGCAGGCCATCACGCTGAATCTCTGTCACCTTGGCAAAAGCAGACGAAATGGACGGGGTAGTTTTCTCCCTGTCATCACACAGTTTCTTGAAGTATTCTGCGGGCTTGTCCTTTTTGTCCGAATGCATCTTTTCTAGATGGTCACGCATACGAGAGGGTTTCATACCTTCATTTGAGAAGACATTGGAACAAATGAGGCACATCGGTCTTGTGCGATCCGCTGGGCTTGGTACGAAACCGAAGGCTATATAGTCGACCGAATACTGGCGTACCACCTTCTACTTTTTGCCTGGAGGGGCCATTGCTGTCGTGTAAAAAAGACCGATGTTAAACAATGTTAAACAATTTTGGTTGGAGCAATATAAATAAAGTATTTTGTATAAGTTAGATTTCTAAAATAATTTGAGTTATTAAAAACATTACCAACATCAATAAATGATTATTACCTGTAATAAACGGTTTTCGATTATAAAAATTGCTCTACCTAGTTTTAATTCAGCTCAAATATATATTGATTATTTTATAACAGAACCGTGTGTGCTAAATGTACAATATTTTTGATTAACACTTTGTTAATTAATTACACAACTATCGCACACTGAATATTTGTCTCTGTTCGAACGTTATCGCTGACTATCGTAAATAGAATGAATCATGCGAATAATGACTTCGCTATATATACCGCACTGCATGGAATTCTCTGGAAGTCGAACTCTCTTGACCTTGGAACATTCGAGATGCGGTCCACTATACTCACGTTGACTCACAGAGTCCGCGCGTTGCGTCATACATACAATAACATAGTTAAGCACAGAAACAGAAACAGCATGTACGTAACCATAGCAACGATGGGGTTAACAATGCATAATAGGAACATTGGTGAGCGCGGATATTAAACATTTTGCATTTTTGTATAATTTTACTAATTTTTTACTGTGCAGTGTAGCTTTACCTTTACACCGTACAGCGCCCACCCAAAATCCTCCAGCGCCCACTGGTGGGCGCTACCGCCCACGTTGAGAACCACTGGGTTAGTACTTTGAACCTTTTATATAAGAAAAATGACATTTCTTTGTTACATCGTCTTGCAATATGTATTTCAGAATAATATTTAACATCCACAATCACATCATTACTTATTTTTGGAATTTAAAAAATTACAGTCACTAAGTAGACTTATCATATCGATTGGTGTAATTGGATAATTGCGTCGCTTCCTTTAAGATCCCATTGGCTTCTTTTTTTACTACAAGAAAATTGCTTTTACTAGAACAAATTTAGCGGGAGAAATTAATGAATGGTGGCTACTGTCCCGAATTAACCCTCAGTTGTATATCTATAGTATACATAATCAAAGGTAATATCAGTGGCGGCTCGTGATTTTATGGGACGGGAGGGCACCGGGGTGTCTGAGTGTTTAATATCAAAAATTAAGTACAGACAAAAAATAAACTCAATATGCTATTTAATTAACTTATTTGAAAATGAAGTCCATCCGCCGTTCCTTACGATCAGCAAAATGTTTAATAACTAATTCATTGAAGTTTGGTGTTGATGTCAGTAATTATTTTTGAATGGAACACATTGCTTAGGCACATAGTCTGCTTTCCCGCATGGTATTTCTAGAAAATGTTTTTATTCTCTTCAAAGTAGAAAAACACCGTTCACTTTCAGCTGTTGTCATCGCTATTTTCAATAGCTTCACAGATTCGGCAAATGTAGTTGTTAATTTATTTTCATAGAAACATTACAGTAATGTTAGAGCAGATTAAGCAGTTCCAAAATCTGGTCTATTATACAAAACTACCAATTCATATCGAACTATGAAAGCTAACTGGGAAAATGTAGCCGAATCTGTCGTCTCGTCTGCTTGTATAGCGATATAATGGGCTTTGTTAATTTCGTCTAGAATCAAAGTGCGAGAAACTTCGTAGATACTGTCCAGCAATTTATTTTGAATGTTTTTTGACAAACCCATAAAAACTCTATTATTAGACTTGTGGGTGCTGTCAATTCCTACCAATAAATTAACCAATCCACGAAAAATCCCCGGATTCGCATTGTGTTTCGTCATGGTCCATTAAAGCGATTTCAAACATGACACAAAACTTAATGCAGTCTACTAATTTTCCAAGAGTATGTCTGTTTTTACTGACGTTTTCATTGTACTGAATTATATTTAATCTACCTGTTTGTAGTGTTCAGCTGGCACATTACAGATATTTACCATTCCCAAAACTGAATATTCTATCATGTTACTAAGATGTATTTCACTTACTTTATGTATTTTTACTTTCTCACCAAAATGTTTCAAATTCCTACTACCATTAGAAGTGCAGACAGGGTCGCTTTGTGGAGAATTCCTAATTAAGCACACATACAAAAAATAGTATATTAAACTACAAGTTCCATAACACACGATTTTTGCGCACGCGTTTAAGTTGAGAAGTGTGCAAAATGTGTTATGAAACGTGTATTTTATACTATTTTTTTATTTTGGTTATTAAAAGTTCAAAAAAGCTTAAAATGAGAGACATGTTTCGTTCGAACATTTTAAATATTTGAATATAGGCATTGTTATATGATTAAAATTCAGACTGATTTATGCAATAAATTATTTCAAATTATCAACAAAAAGGACGAAATAAATAATTGCACGCCCCTAGAGATTCGCAAAATAGCAGAAGACAATTTACAAAATCTTTCGCAAACATAGTCTCGACATATTATCAAAAACAAACTTTTATAACAGTTGTACTATTCAACTTTGGGAGAAAATTTCAATAGTAGCATCAGAAAACTTATCATCAACTCTGTTTAACAATTTATATTGTTAATTAGTAAATAAAATGATAGGATGTGTGCTTTTTATTCTTTGTACAACTTCTATTGCACATGTTTGTTACATTAAAGGCTTACATTTTGGCATTTAAATATAATTTGGTTCCATTTTTTTTTTACCAACGTCAAATCAACAAAATTTGCGTGCGATAAAGTAATACTTTTGCAAACAAAACGGGTGTCGTAAAGTGAACTTTATAGCACCGAAAAGAAAACAAGAAGAATGAGTGTGCTTAAAACCACACGGCAGAAGTGAAAACTTCATCAAGGCGAGGTTAATAATACGAAATACACGCGTATAATATTCAGTAACGTATTAAATAAAACATATTCGCACATTTATTACATTTACACATGTACACACGCGTATAATATTCAGTAACGTATTAAATAAAATGTAAACCTCAACCATCACATTCATACGTCAATTATCAAAAGATTCTTCCGCCATTTGTTTTTTTTTGACATTTTGACTTTGGATTCGTGATCGGCGATCTAAGACACCCCCGTATCTAAAATTTCACATTCATACGTAAATTTTTAAAAAACTCGTCCGCCATTTGGTTTTTTTGACATTTTGACTTTAGATTCGAGATCGGCGACCTAAGACACCAACGTATCTAAAATTTCACATTCATACGTCAATTTAAAAGAAATTCTTCCGCCATTTTGTTTTTTGACATTTTGACTTTGGAATTGTGATCGGCGACCCCCAAAACCCCCGTATATAATATTTCACATCCATACGTCAATTTTCAAAAAACTCGTCCGGCATTTTTTTTTGACATTTTGACTTTGGAATCGTGATCGGCGACCTAAGACACCCCCGTATCTAAAATTTCACATTCGTACGTCAATTTTCAAAAAAATCTTCCGCCATTTTGTTTTTTTATCATTTTGACTTTGGAATCGTGATCGGCGACCCCCAAAACCCCCGCATCTAAAATTTCACATCTATACGTCAATTTTCAAAAAATTCGTCCGCCATTTTGTTTTTTTTGACATTTTGACTTTGGATTTGTGAACGGCGACCTAAGACACCCCCATATCTAAAATTTCACATTCATACGTCAATTTTCAAAAAACTATATTTATTTATCTTGTTCCCTTAGCTGACTTTACCGAACGAGCGTTACATATCCGAGGGTTGCAGTCAGTCTTGTTCAGTTGTTCAGTGCCTACAATCAGCGCAACGCGCGTAAAGAAGTTTACACTTCAAAAGGCATTTTGCACATTACACCCACTCATAAACTGTAAGAGCTTCTGTTGAATTTTCTCGTCACGGTTTTATTAGTTTTCTATCTTAAGGGTCCTCGCTAGTGGATCTGTCAACAATGGCAAAATAGCAGATTTTAGAATCCAGACATTTTTGTTGATTTTAAAGATGGAGAAAACCTTTCAACGTCAACTTATGAAGAATTTAGTAATCTAGCCGGCTGAAGAATCAAATTTAGAAAAAAAATTATCGGATTACAGAAAATTAATTAATATGTCAAAATACTAAAAACCAGTTTTCTCAAAAATCCTTCGGAGGAGCTTTGTTTGCTTGATTTCACGTTATAAATTGAATAGAAGCTACCCGGCTGTGCACTTATTTTTCGTTTAACTATTCTTTACTTTGTTTAAAATGAATATAAAATAAATTAAAATTAGGCAACCCACATTACAATGAATTGTTATTCTGCTATAAATATTTACCGCAGTTACAAATGTGTAAATAGTTGGTCATAAAAGAATTTTTATTCAGTTAGATATTGAGTTATTATTTCAAATATTTATTATATGTTCCCTATGTGTAAAAGTACTCGGACATCCTTGGCTTATTAAATTATGTGTTATGCAACCAATATTACATTTCCCATTCACTAGCGAGGACCCTTAATGTCATAGCTCAGTGTGTTATTTTCTATCTTTTCAATTATGTTACTAACGCAATTCATAGTTGCATTTGCATCGATAGAAATTATAACATACACTCACCGCTATATATTACATACTGGACAGCCACGCGGCACCATAGAGGAGTGCCCCACCGCTGACGTATATCTGCGCGCTACCCGCGCCAGTTTCATCGCTCGATTTCCAATACAGACGGGGTCTCACGGGGCAGTCGCGCGAGATGCCCCGGCCCCTACGTCAGACTGCGATTTTTAAACGCGCTGTTACTTTCGAAAACATATTATTTGTTTTCAAACAAATCAGAAAAATTACATACAAATTAGGTATTTATAATTAATTTATCTGTTAAAAGAAATTTGTCATGGGGAAATTTGTCACAGGGGGCAGTGCCCCGTTGCCCTCCCTGCAGCAGTCGCCACTGGGTAATAGTATAATAATTGCATGTTGACTTCGTGCAGTAAGTTCTTAACAAGTGCTGTTGTTATATAAGCCACAATAATATTAATTCAAGGTTTTTCCAGGTTTACATATTTCCCCGAAACTGCTTGAAGAATATAAATGTTATACTTAGCACATTAGTGCATCATTTGTCATCCCGGCCACACCAATTCTATTCTTTGTTATCTAAAATGAAAACAAGTTCGATATGATCATAATCTAAAAAAAAAGAACATAAATTTGTCATCTTTAAACAAGTATTTCCATTATTTCGACTAAATATAGAGTGCTAAGAGTGGTATTTTCCATTAAAAACAACGATCGCCTTTTCAGATTTATATGAGTATATAAATAAATATATCTACACTTGAAAAATATCTCTTTGTAGATGTAAAATAAATCGATAAAAAGTGTATATATTAGGGCGAGATATTTTTCTATTCGAGGTAGGCACAAAGCAGATATGAAGTTAGTTATTTTTGTTTCGTTGTTGGCGTAAGTAGCTTCTTTTTTACTTCTTCCTACACGTTCTCTAGATTTGATTATTGTTGTTAGGTGTTTAGCCAAAGCTGAGGATTATCAGTTTCCGGAAGGATTTCGATTCGGGGTTTCTACGGCATCTTATCAAGTGGAGGGTGCATGGAATGTCAGTGGTAGGTAGTAAGAGTGGTAGTTTCGGTCAACATTTTAAAGAATTTGTAAAAAAATTCATTGAAATTAAGGTCTGGATGCTTTTGTATTCTTATCAAATCTTCATGAAACTAGCTGTTGTCCGGATGTTTGCAATTACTTTTTCAATAATATATGAATTTTTAGTTATATTAAAATATACAATGAACACAACATTGTTCAAAAGTCAATTTGAAGCAACGCCTTCATAATAGATTCTTCAAAATTTGACCGGAAGTAACATAGTTAAGATTCAAAGTGGCAGTTTTTCGTTAACATTTTAAAACATTTTTGTTTAAATTTGTTCGAAATGAAAGTTTGTATGCTTTTGAAAACTTCATTAAGTTTTGTAATCGACTGATTTAGAAGGAATACAAAAGAATTTCAAAATAAATTTGAAAAAAAAATATCTTCATATAAGATACTTCTGTAGTGGAAGAAACATCTCTAAGAGTAAAACTAACACTTTAACATTCTTAAGCATTTCTTAGAAATTTAAGTTTCAGTGATTTTTATTCTTCAAACATTTTGGTAAAACTAGCTATCAATTTTTCAATAGATATTTACAATTATTAGGTACTCTAGGAATATTTGAGATGGCAATTTCACGAAAACATTTAGGTTAAATTATTGACAAAATTAAAATATGTCTGAAAATCATAATTTGGGAAATGTCTGGTTAACAATAATTTAAAAATTGAAAACACAAAATATCTAGTGAGTTACTTTTTAACTGGTATTTGTGTAAGAATGTTTATCTTTTAAAGTTAAGTAGATTATTGGATTATAGAAATGTTCATCCATGATTTTAGGGTTGCTTAAGCTAATTCTTTCTAAACTAAATTAAACTCACTACCATAACCAGAGAATCTCACTATTAAACCATTGAAAGAGAGTTTTTTAAGTCAGGTAAGGTTTACACAAGTAAAGATATTGACTAAAAGCTTATACCCATAATCCAACTGGACATCCCGTTTGAGCTTCAGATACCATTTCTTTTCACTTTCACAAAGCGTTAATTAAGATAAAATAAATCAAAGTTATGGTGGTTTTAGAGTGGTGCCTTGGGACAAAAGACCTATTGCTCACAGCTGACTCAGCGGAGAAAAATAACGTGAGTACTTCTTATTGTTTTAATATGATTCGTTACTTTTGAATATACTACTTTCTCTATCTCACTAGCAAACGGTAAAGGTAAGCAAAAAAAACACACGGTTAGAAATTCATTTGAAAAGTACATAATAATTAACTTTTATTTCTGTTAAAACATTATAAAATCATATCAAACGAATAAACAATTCAGCAATTAAATTATGGTCACAATTGATACACTTTATGGTTTAATATTAATTATATATTTACAAAATCTATGTACATAAATAGAATACAAATTAAATACGCGTCAATGACCTCTATATGTCGCGTATAAAATCAAGCAAGAACGTTTGTACGTTCCTAGTCCCTGAATTAACAATTACAATCCCAGAATATTCCGTTAAAGAAAAACATAAATAAAATGGTGTTTGAAATAAAATACGGATGATCAGGTTTGCTTAAATTATATTACAACTAAGTTTTTGTACGTTACCCTGCTCGCAGAAGAACCTTATATATATTTCGTCGCGGAGAACAATTTCAATCGGTGCGGACTTTCGCGCGTCTATTCGGAGAATTATTATTATATCTTTGTTTATGCTACAAAGCGCGGACAATGTATTGAATTTATACGCGCGTTACAAACAAAATTTGAAATCTAACGTTTCTGAAAATGAAATACATATATTAAATACAGAGATATATACATAGTCATGACATTTATAGTCTGACTCGGACGGGAATTATAGGTAGTAGCGGTAAAAATGTCTATTCCTTCACGACCCCTGGTCTGAATGAAACAAACACTTTCGGACGGATTTTAGCGGATTTTGAAACGATTACTCCACGGCGCATGAGACCTGAATGTAATACGTTTCTAGGATAAACACCTATCTTTCCCACGCCATCAAGGCTGAGTAAAGAAAGGTAAAGGCAGCAGAAGGATAGGAAAATAAAATGGAAGAGACACACTTGTTGGTGTCTTTATATATCCGTAAACCCCCCTATTTCTGTAGGAAAAACTCGTTTTAAAATATACAATTTGCGCGCGACTACGAGCATGACGTATACATCCTTATATTGAAAAATAACAAATAACTTGAATGATCGTTGCACATGAATACATATACAGGTCCGTCCAAAACATTTTATACAATATTTGAGCAAAATAACTTACATTCTATTAATTTAATATTGTTAAATAAATTAATAATGGACTAAAAATGTTAATTTGTGCAATTAACGAGGAACTTCGTTACAGCCCCCTCCTTAAAAGTAAACAATGAACCCTAACAACTAACTATCAAAAGTACAGAAACGGAAAATTAAAATTTAAACAATTAATTCTTGAAAGTCTATCATCTTAAAATTAAAAAAACTAAAACTCGTCAGTTTATCATCACTCACGATGTCTATGACGCACGCACTATCACTGCTTGTTCTGTCTTTTCAGATTCGCGTGGTGGATCTCAGCTTCCCTGCGAGTCATCACGACGCTCACTCCGTCGACCCGCACATGGACTCGCTTGTTCCCATGTCGCCTCTTACGGACTCCTTTCCCCAGCGAACCTTCCTTCCTCACCCAGGCCCCAGGATTTGCCAGACGAGGTTTAACGGTCGGCGGCGGAATCGTCGGCAGCGGCGGAGGGTCTGAGCAAAGGAACGGCATGTCCAAGGAAAAATGAGGCAGAAAAGGAATAACTGGTAGATTTGAGGTACCATGTGCGGGAGGTGGCGAAGGAATTGAGATTGTCGGAGGGGAGGCATTGACAAAGGGTGCTTTCTTCGCTTCAGGCGTTGCTGGCAGCGGTGACAATAAGTCGGGCACTGGAGAAGCACCGAAAAGTTGTAGAAGCCTGAAACCCAGATAGGCTTCTGCGTCGGGACTGTGTAACGTGGGTCCCACATCGACTGTTGTCTCATCGGAGGGCGGCACGGAGACTACTGGTTTGGGAGGTGTCCTGCAACAATATGTCTGATATTTCTCCTCCATGAGGGCAACGGTCGCTGGTGACACCAGATAGCGAGGCGTTATTGGTCGTTCGGGCGTCTTCAACCCAGGCGGTGTACCCCACAACGCTCGATATCGATCATCCATGGCGGATGGCGGCGGAGATACCAAGGGACGGGGAGCGGTCATCTTGCCTGGTTGCTTGGAAGTGCCCATTGCGTCGACTGTGTATACTGGATGGTACGTACGAATTTATATATCCTCCTGGCCTTCCCCCACTACTTCCAGCGGATTTGGAGGTGGAAGATCGGTTTGGAGTTCGTCTGCGGACGGAATCTTTACATCTTTCACATGGACTTTCACGGGTTTTCGTCTGTTTGGTACCTGTAACATAAGAATAGACGGAGACAGGATCTGGATAACTTTAGAGGGACCTTCAAATTTCGGAGCAAGTTTAGCGGTAAATTTCTTAGAGGCGTCGGATAAATTATGGGTCTGGTGATACACCCATTGTCCAATTTGAGGGCGGTAAGGACGATGTCTCAGATTGTAGGGCCTACTTTGCCTCTGGAACGCTTGAGCCAACTTTATCCTGACAATCTTGAAAAAGTCGTCCAATTTCGACAGTTCTTGAGCCAATTCTTCTGTGTTCGGTCGAGCAGGATCCATTAATTGCCCATCAGCGGTTCTCCGCAGAGAGCTCGGCGGCATGAGTTCTCTACCAAAGTTAAGAAAGGCAGGTGTGAATCCTGTAGACTCATGTTTAGCGGTGTTGATGGCGAAAACGAACTGAGGTAGGTATTGGTCCCATTCTCTATGATCTTTATTGATGTATTGTGCAATCATAGGTCCTAATACCCTATTTGTCCTTTCCACAGGATTCGATTGCGGAGCATACGGAGCATTAAACCTTATCTTGACACCTAATCCATTAAAATAACTGGTGAAACTGTGACTGGCAAATTGCGGACCATTGTCAGCCAACAGGATCTTCGGACAACCAAAACGATAGATTACCTTTTCCTTCAGTGCCTGGATGATGGTTCGTGATGTGGCAGAGCGTAGCGGCTGGCACTCTACCCACTTCGTGAATCGATCATGTATTACCAATAATGAAGTATATCCTCTCTTGGAACGCGGAAAAGGTCCGAGGAGGTCCACACTCACTTGTTCCCATGGACAATCAACGGGTGAGAATAACATCTGGCCTAGAGGTTTTCCCTGATTAAATTTATAATGTTTACAGGATCGACATCGATTGACGTAGCGGCGGACATCTCTGAACATCCCTGGCCAATAATATAACGAAGCGGCTCTCGCTATACTTTTGGCGACCCCAAGATGTCCAGCTTCAGGAGCGTCATGGATTTCCTTCAGGACGTCGTTTCTGTCAGGCGTAGCTACACACAATTTCCATGCGCGCACTCCCTCGGTATGTTGTGTATCAGGTATGTGTCTGTACAAATTACCATTCTCCAATCGGTATTCTTGAAATTTTTCAGGATCTGACTGAACGTCCGCAGCCTTCTTGTTATACCAAGAACAAGACGTTTCTTCTAACAAGGCACAGGTATCTTCATCGGTTTCGTGTTTGAAAGGAAGCGGTGCTCGGGACAGAGAATCGGCTAAGTTATTCATCGCTCCTTTACGGTATTGAATGACAAAATCATACTGTTGTAAATCAACAGCCCATCGACTGAGTCGTCCTGACGGATTCTTCAAGTCGTTCAGGAATCTTAAACATTGATGATCGGAAATAACGGTGAATTGGTAAAATTCTAAATAGTACTTAAATTTTTTGATACCCCAAACGACGGCAAGAGCTTCTTTCTGGGTCGTCGAATAATTTAATTCTGCCTTACTTAAAGTCCTACTGGCATAGGCAATTACTCTTTCGGCACCCTCTATTATTTGTATTAAAACGACTCCTAAACCTTTCTCACTGGCGTCGGTATGCAATTGGAATGGTTTGGAGAAGTCCGGACACGCGAGAACTGGGCTCTCTGTTAATGCTTTCTTTACGGCGGCGAATGCGGCGTCTTGTTCCGTCGTCCATTCCCAGCGCACATCTTTTTTAATTAATTTTATAAGCGGAACGGTAAGTTGTGCGAAATTCGGTACGAACCGACGGTACCATGACGTTTGTCCCAGAAAACCACGTATTTCTTTCTTGTTTCGCGGCGGCGGTACATTTAATATAGCAGCGATCTTGTCCGGGTCTGTACGGATTCCGTCCGGTGTTACAACATGACCTAAATATTTTATGTCTTGTTTGGCAAAAGTACATTTGTCTGGTTGTAGTTGAAGGCCTGCTTCCCGTAAACGCGCGAAAACATTACTTAAATTTTTCAAATGCTCCTCAAAAGTCTTGCCTAAAATAATGATATCGTCCAAATATACAAATGCGTACTCTGCCATTTCGGGACCTATCACCGAATCTAATAGGCGTTGGAACGTTGCTCCCGCACTATGCAATCCATACGGTAATGATACAAAATGAAATAGGCCCTTTCCCGGAATTGTAAAAGCTGTCACGGGTCTGCTATCCTTTTCTAATTCCACTTGCCAGTACCCACTTTTAAGATCAAGCGTCGAAAAATATTTACTGTCGCGGAGTTTATCAAGAATATTTGAAATATACGGCAAAGGATATGAATCTTTAATCGATACAGAATTAATTTTTCGGAAATCGACGCAAAACCGAACGCCACCGTTCTTTTTCGTGACCACGACGATTGGAGAGCTCCACGGGCTGTTACTGGGTTCTATTATACCGTCTTGTAGCATCTTGTCTACTTCGGCGTCGATTAGTGCTTGCTTCTTCGGGTTGCACGGATAATAACGTTGTTTTATTGGGGCGGTATTCGGTTGCAAACGGATTGTGTGACGTATTAGATTCGTCCGACCAGGCACGGTAGTAAATTTACTTAATTCTTGATCAAGGAATTTTTTTAAGGCGGTCTCGTAGCGGTCCTGTACTCCGGAGATCCCACAGCTCGCGGCAAAGACTGCATTGTCTCCCTTAAAGTACAGTTTCCTTTCGGAAAAATCGAGAACAGCCCCAATTTCCTTGAGAAAATTAATTCCGAAGATGACTGAGCACGGGCTCTTCGGCATAATTATAAAATTTACGTCTGTAGTTCGGCTACCCATGCGGACCGGTAACAAAACTGAGCCAGGCGATTCTACAACGTCTCCATTTGCGAGGCGGACTTTAGATTTTCTATTTAAGACGCGTTGTGTATTGTTTTCCAACAACCGGGCAACTAGCGATTCGGACAAAAACGATGAAGTCGCTCCGCTGTCCACGAGGGCTCGTAAATTCTGGTTATGTATGTGTACGCGGATCCAGACGCGATTGTCTGGCACTGTCGAGTCCTTGATACCTGTGTTTGCGGATTCAGGCGGCTTTACTGCTTGCGGACGGTCTTTGCCTGCAGACCGCCCTTCTCGGCGTTTCCCTGGCATCGGCAGTCAACGGAACGCACATTTAACTTGCCACACCGTGAACAAAACATTTTAAATGGGTTACGGCAATAACCACGCGTATGCCCCTCTCTGCCACAGCGCCAACAACGGTTTTCCGGGTGTGATAATTTTTGTGACGGCGACGGCGGTACAGGAAATTGGCGAGGCTTATTATCCTGGGCGGCATATGACAAATGATGCGAACGCGAAGTACTCGGTTTATCGCTGGGCGGACGTTCCGGTGCTGATAGCGTACTTTCTTTCTTACAAAAGCGCGTCTGCTCTTCCAGCAGTAATTCGTAGTCGGCAGCGAGTTTAGATAATTGCCGGAGGGATTGTATCGCGTCCCTACGTATATACATCCTGTAACTAGGTGACATGTTCCCGTATACACGTTCCAATTTATCACCTTCGGACATATCTTGGCCGCGTCTCATCAACGTCAATATGGCGGTTAAATAATCTTTAAAAGATTCTTTTGGTTTTTGCAACCGAGCGCGTATTTCTTCTTCGATTGAAAAATTATACCGAGGCGGAAGATATTGAAGTTTGAAATCCTCTAAGAACTCGTCCCATGTACCCCATAAAGTTTTATTATTCCGGAGCCAAAGCAGTGCTTTGTCTCTAAAAAGCTCAGGCAATGCATGTAGCATATGTTCGTCTTTAATCCCATAGCATACTTGGAGTTCGTTGACTCTTTCCAGGAAAAATACAGCGTCCGAGCTGCCATTAAAATGAATCCCCCATTTCCTTATTTGAGCACAGATTTCCGCGGAAGAAATCTGAACGTTAGTGTCCCTTTGCGGTGGAGCGTTTCCCTTATTCGTTGAACCCGTTTTATCCTCTTTCAGAAAGGTACTAATGCGTTTACGTACGTCCTCGACATTACCGGTAGCGTCTAACCCTAAAGATTCTGCTGCGGCATTTAAATCCTCTTTTTTCAAAGTATATATCCACCCAAGAGGGTTTGGATTTTTGCCTTTGTCCTGATCGGTCATTTTATAATTTATACTGTACAAAATAAAAATAAAATAATAATAAAATGAAAATGTATTGTAGTTGCAATTTTATTCTCCTATCCTTTTACTCCCTCACAATTAATAAAGAATATGTATGTTTTACTATCCTTTAATAAAAACTTATCTCTATGTATGTACGTAAAAATGTGTATCAATTTTCCTATCTTACTATTTACAAAAAATAATTATACATGTATATCTAGCGGAAAACTGTGAAATTATTCAAACAGTTTTATTAAACGCGGCGGAATTTAATTTTTTAAATCTCTTAAAACACGGCCCCACGTTGGGCGCCATCTGTAACCTAGCTGGCTTACTTTTATTATACACAGTGCCAATTGCTTATATAACACCAAGGGCAACCTCGCCGGTTACAGAATTGGTCTTCTGAATGTCGTCCAGACACCAAAAATACGCACTCCTGGCTGCCTATATGTTCAGGCTTCAATGTTATGATCTGGTAAAAGTACGGCCGTTGACCTTAATGTCAACTTGTTCGGGCGGTTTAAAATAAATCAAAGTTATGGTGGTTTTAGAGTGGTGCCTTGGGACAAAAGACCTATTGCTCACAGCTGACTCAGCGGAGAAAAATAACGTGAGTACTTCTTATTGTTTTAATATGATTCGTTACTTTTGAATATACTACTTTCTCTATCTCACTAGCAAACGGTAAAGGTAAGCAAAAAAAACACACGGTTAGAAATTCATTTGAAAAGTACATAATAATTAACTTTTATTTCTGTTAAAACATTATAAAATCATATCAAACGAATAAACAATTCAGCAATTAAATTATGGTCACAATTGATACACTTTATGGTTTAATATTAATTATATATTTACAAAATCTATGTACATAAATAGAATACAAATTAAATACGCGTCAATGACCTCTATATGTCGCGTATAAAATCAAGCAAGAACGTTTGTACGTTCCTAGTCCCTGAATTAACAATTACAATCCCAGAATATTCCGTTAAAGAAAAACATAAATAAAATGGTGTTTGAAATAAAATACGGATGATCAGGTTTGCTTAAATTATATTACAACTAAGTTTTTG
Source organism: Amphimallon solstitiale (assembly GCA_963170755.1). Taxonomy (NCBI): domain Eukaryota; kingdom Metazoa; phylum Arthropoda; class Insecta; order Coleoptera; family Scarabaeidae; genus Amphimallon; species Amphimallon solstitiale. Next base: position 22,591,356 of record OY720676.1, on the reverse strand, counting down.
TACGTTACCCTGCTCGCAGAAGAACCTTATATATATTTCGTCGCGGAGAACAATTTCAATCGGTGCGGACTTTCGCGCGTCTATTCGGAGAATTATTATTATATCTTTGTTTATGCTACAAAGCGCGGACAATGTATTGAATTTATACGCGCGTTACAAACAAAATTTGAAATCTAACGTTTCTGAAAATGAAATACATATATTAAATACAGAGATATATACATAGTCATGACATTTATAGTCTGACTCGGACGGGAATTATAGGTAGTAGCGGTAAAAATGTCTATTCCTTCACGACCCCTGGTCTGAATGAAACAAACACTTTCGGACGGATTTTAGCGGATTTTGAAACGATTACTCCACGGCGCATGAGACCTGAATGTAATACGTTTCTAGGATAAACACCTATCTTTCCCACGCCATCAAGGCTGAGTAAAGAAAGGTAAAGGCAGCAGAAGGATAGGAAAATAAAATGGAAGAGACACACTTGTTGGTGTCTTTATATATCCGTAAACCCCCCTATTTCTGTAGGAAAAACTCGTTTTAAAATATACAATTTGCGCGCGACTACGAGCATGACGTATACATCCTTATATTGAAAAATAACAAATAACTTGAATGATCGTTGCACATGAATACATATACAGGTCCGTCCAAAACATTTTATACAATATTTGAGCAAAATAACTTACATTCTATTAATTTAATATTGTTAAATAAATTAATAATGGACTAAAAATGTTAATTTGTGCAATTAACGAGGAACTTCGTTACAACGTCACGACGATCACATTTCACACATGGAAAGTAAGAGTGGATTATCTATCTGACGGCTCTCTCCTAGACCTCTGTGTTGATTGTCTTGTCACTCAGCGTAGGCGAAGCTGCATACACTTAAGGCGCGCGAGCATTCGCGTTATTAAATAGCGCACCGGCTAGAAACGGGCGACGTCGTGACTCTTTCGAGAAATATGCAGACCGGCATGGCGTCATAGCTTTCATTTTACATTGTATATTTTAACAAAACATTTCTGCTTTCTAATAAAGCTATTATCAATCTTTTCATGAACAGGAAAAGGAGAAAACATATGGGACCGATTAACGCACACTCATCCAGAGAAAATTGCCGACAATAGCAATGGAGATATTGCTTGTGACACCTACCACCAAACCGAAGGAGATGTCAAATTGCTAAAGAACTTGGGCGTGAATTTTTACCGTTTTTCGATATCATGGTCAAGGATCCTCCCTACTGGCAATACGAATAAGATAAATCCTGATGGAATTCGCTATTATAACGAATTAATCGATGCTCTTATTGAAAACGGCATCACTCCTCTGGCAACGATGTACCATTGGGATCTACCTCAACCATTGCAAGAGATCGGAGGTTGGGCCAATCCACTTTTGGCGGATATTTTCACAGATTACGCTGACGTTCTTTACGCAAACTTTGGCGATAGGATAAAAGAATGGCTTACTTTCAATGAACCGACGCCGATTTGTAAGGGAGGATATTCGGAAGCTTGGATGGCTCCAGCTTATGACTTGCCAGGTCTTGGAGCTTACCTTTGTGGTCACACATTACTTATCGCTCATGCAAAAGCTTACAGGCTTTACAATGAAAAGTACAGAGATGTTCAGCAAGGTAAGTGTGCAGATTTTTGAAATGAATTTTCCAAATTATTTAAATACTAATTCTTTTCTCTCAGTTAAAAACAATTGTTTGAATCTGCTTTAATGAATCTGCTTACATTAGTTTCCTTCCTATAAATATCTATTTCAATATTACAGCCTTCTTTAATTGTTAATGTGTCTAGAAATGCTAAATGTTCACTGTTTTCAAAAGTGACTTTAAACGTGAGGAATTGCGAGTTTAATTTAATAAGAAACATTTCCATATCATCCATTTTAGAGTAAAAAATCGCGAAAATATCGTCAACATACCTGATCCATACTTTAGGGAAATATTTGGCATATTCTTTTTGAAATCTACTTCAAGTTGAGCAACTTCGAAATAGATAAATAAATTGGAAATAAATGGAGACAAGCAATTTCTCATGGAGGTCCCATGTCGTTGTTCAGAGGTGTTACCTTCTATTTGAAAACAATTATGAGACATACAAATGTGTTTTAACTGCATGTATTCATTTATTATAGCCTTTCCAATATTATTGCAATGGAGCAAATGTTCCAAATATTTTAGGGTTTCTGGAATCGGTACCGAAGGAAACAGTAACGTTTAAGTACAATTATTCAACGTGTTTTTAGTTTCTCTAACTAATTTTGGTAAAGGATTTCTGTTTAAACAAACGTACCAGTACGGATAAGTTCTTGAACTCGGGAAAAATAGGATGATTTGTCCAAAATTACTAACGTGTCACCCTTGTGCACGTTGGTAATTTTGGACAAATTGGACAATTCTGAACATCATTTTGTACCAGAAACGACAGGCTGTCTTATTGACACATTATTTTTTATGGTTCTTATAATAGATTTAGAAGATATTCTTTATTTTCAACAAAAATTGCTCTTCGTTGCTGCTTCTTTTTTTCCATCGGATGAAATCAAACTTTTGTATTTCACGACAAATGACCCTGGATAAAATAATAATGAACAGTGTTGGTATATTTTGCAAGAAATAAACACAAACTATTAACTACGAGGGTCCTCATACAAAATATCAACATTTGTAGCTACATTAAAGGGAAAAATCGCATAACTTTGTAACCTCCCTATATCATTGACTAGATGTTTTGGATAAATAAGGACGTCACTCTAATATGTAATTGCACTCGTTTAACATATAAAACGAAAATCAAAAACGTTACCCCTGTAACTCGTCAGTCGTTACGATAGGTCGTAGGTCAGTAGCGCCATATATTTTTTTACTAAAAACATGAAAACAGGGATAGGACTTATAGAGACAGCAATCAAACGCAAAGATTTAATTAATTGTATAATTAGTAAAGCAAATAAGTATAAATGAATAAAAACACAGCTATTGTATAGCATAAACACACAGGCTGTCAAAAGGCAGACACTTAATGAACATAGTTCTCAAAATTCTAAATATACACGTTATGCTATGTAACAGCTGTTTAGAAACTTTACTATCGACTCTTGTAATCAACATAAGGTGGTATAATATGCTTATCAATTAATACAAATATAATGAACTACAATGCCCCCAAATAACAACAATGCCCTTGTATATAACAAACGTAAGAGATGTTAATAATCAAATTATTCTGGAGTCCTTGTATTCAACACACAAATACAATGAACTACAATGCCTCCGAATAACAATAATGCTCTTTATATACAACAAAGCTAAAAGGTGTTAATAGCTAAATTATTTTGGAGCCCTTGCATTCGATACACAAATATAATGAATGTCACGATGAAATATGTAGGTCGATGTCTGACCGTCTTCTTGATACTGTTGCACAACTGCAACCGATACTGGACAAGTTGATATTCTTGTACAAATAAATTATGTCCTCGAACAGGTATTCGGGTTACAATACTTCATGTTCACTAGCATATTGCACATGCAATGGTAAACCGATTCTGATATGTCTTGTATCCTGTGATATTGTTTATATACATCTTACAGCTTGCCATACGTATAGATGTTGTCGCTCACTTGATATTAAAACCACATGTCTGCATTCTCTGCCTAAGAGCTTGGGCACATTATTTTAAAGAAACTCGTTCCGTAATCTAGCTGTTTGTTTCCTGGTAGTTGCCACTAGCAATTTCCCTTTCTTTTAAAAAGATTCCTTTTAAAAGGATATCTTTTAAAGCCTAAAAGTCAATTGTAAAATTAGCACGGGTCTTTGTTTGAGGTTAAAATACAAGCGTCGCAAATAATTGTAAATAATTATTAATTATGATGCATTGCTTATCATTACTAGTACATATGAGGCTCACTTTTCAAAAGGTCTTAAAATTTTCTCGGCATAGTACGAGGGCTTATTTTTATGTTATCTACCTAGCCATGAAACAAAAGAGTGACGATGTCAAACAAATTATTGAAAAATTGCTGTCACTGTTAGAAGTACATGTGCTAAGTTGTGTTTAGTGTATGCTGTGTATAGAGATTTGAGACGGTCTATTTTTCGATAAAATGAGTGAAACTAAAGTGAACATCGCAGCGTAATAAAGTTCCTGACAAAGGAAGGCAATGGTCCAAAAGCAATTCATGAAAGAATGGTTGCTGTATATGGGGAAGATACACCCTCTTATTTCCAAATAAAATATTGGTCTAAACTCTTTCGATGGGGCCGAGAGTCAATCAATGATGACCCAAAGTCCAGACGACCCGTTGAAGCTCGAACAGAAAGCATTGTGATGAAAAGTCGAAAATTTGGTACTGAAAGATCGGCGTGTAAAGATCTCTGTCATTGCCAATGACGTCTGTAGATCTGAAACAAGTGTTCTCAAAATTTTGCATGACGATTTGGGTATGAAGAAGGTGTCTGCACCGTGAATACCCAGATTGCCTACACCTGAACAAAAACTGTGCAGAAAAGAAGTTTCTCAAGAAAATTTGATCAAGTTGGAGAGGGACAAAACATTTTTATCTCGAATTATTACCGGGGATGAGATTTGGGTATATTACTGGGACCCTCCTAGTAAAAAAGAATCCATGTAGTGGATTCCTAAGGGCTCTCCACCACCAAAAAAGGCCAAGACACAATTTTATGAAAAAAAACTGATGGCAACTGTTTTCTAGGATGCTGAAGGAGTTTTGCTTATTGAATATATGCCGAGAGGGTCTACCCTAAAGGGAGAGGCCTACTGAAACACAATTAAAAATTTAAAAACTGCTTTGGAGGAAAAACGCCCGGGTTCATAAGGCAAACAAAGTTCAGCAGATAATCAATGACTGGGTTTATAGAGTTAAGGCATCCACCTTATAGCCCCCACCTAGCGCCGTCAGACTTCTTCTTATTCAAAAATTTAAAAACGCATCTCAGAGGAAAGCGTTTTGTTTCTGATGAAGAACTCAAAGAAGCTGTTGAAGAATATTTTGTGGGGTTACCAAAGCAATTTTTTTCTGAGGGTATGGGGCAACTGGAAAAAGATGGAATAAGTGTATCAGTGTTGAAGGGAGTTATTTAGAAAAATATTTTTTTTTCTTCTCTTATGTGCTTTTTCTCATGGCTAGGTAGATAACATAAAAATATGCCCTCGTATATATGTGCCTGTCATCTCATAAAAAACAATCGCATGAATATATAATTGTTTTAAACCCCGGTTATAGCACATGCTACTTGTTACACCGGCACCATTGATTGTTTCAAACCTCGGTTATCGCACATGCTACTTGTTACACCGGCACTAATGATTGTTTTAAACCTCGGTTATAGCACATGCTACTTGTTATACCGGCACCAATGATTGTTTTAAACCTCGGTTATCGCACATGCTACTTGTTACACCGGTACCAATGATTGTTTTAAACCTCGGTTATCGCACATGCTACTTGTTACACCGGCACCAATGATTGTTTTAAACCTTGGTTATAGCACATGCTACTTGTTACACCGGCACCAATGATTGTTTTAAACCTCGGTTATAGCACATGCTACTTGTTACACCGGCACCAATGATTGTTATAAAACCTCGGTTATCGCACATGCTACTTGTTACACCGGCACCAATGATTGTCACTGAATCATGTAACAGATATTCCTAACTGTCACAACTTCTAAATCACATAAAAACAGAATTGAGTGAATTTGAATTTCAGGCAGAGTTGGTATCACCATCGATAGCGGTTGGTATGAACCCGCTTCGGATTCAGCTGAAGACATAGAAGCAGCAGAAAATAGCGTACTCATCAACGTAATAATTTTATTATTAATCAATTAAGAATGAATTAAGTAATATTGTGTTTCAGTATGCTTGGATGACACATCCAATTTATTCAGAAACGGGGGATTATCCTTCAGTAATGCGAGAAAGAATAGACGCACTGAGTGAACAAGAGGGTTTTTCAAGATCAAGGTTGCCCCGTTTTACAGAAGAAGAAATTGAACTGATCAAAGGTTCGAGCGATTTTCTAGATCTAAACCATTACACAACCAATCTTTGTACGCCAATTCCCGAGGAATGGGGTGTGGTTGGTCCTTCACATTTCGTCGATGGCGGTGCTAACTGTTTTCAAGATGAGTCGTGGGAAGCTTCTGGTTCGGCTTGGTTGAAAGTCGTACCTTGGGGTTTAAGAAGATTGTTGAATTGGATTAAAAACAATTATAATAATCCTGAAGTACTGATAACGGAAAATGGAGTCTCGGACACTACTGGTACCTTAAACGATTGCAGAAGAATTAATTTCTATAATGTAAGTATTTATATATTATTTAATTATTTCAGTGTGAATATTTTTGATATATATATAACAAGAATTAGAGAATATTGGGTAAATTCCGCTGTAGAGCAACCGTAGACACGTGTTTCTGACTCATTGGTCGTCATCAGTACGGTGTAGACAAGGAAGAAGGTGGGATAACGATGGAGATGTAAGCATTTGCATCTTCAGTTAGAACATCCTCAGTTATGAGGACAATAACCAACATCGCCACGAGAAAGACGTCATTGTCATTTCTTCCTCGTGTATGCTTACATCTCCCAGTTTATCCCACCATATTCCTTGCCGTCACTAATGAGTGAAAAACACTTGTCTATGGTTGCTCATAACTCTTAAAAAATAATCTTAAGTGGTGCTTCGATTCTTCTGATCCCAATTCATTTCCTCCCAGAATTTCGTAAATATCAACTTGCAATCTTTTTCGGTAATTCTTTTGCAAAACCTATTTTTTACATTTTGAACACTTTCTGATGCACGGTTTGGACTAATCTTTCTAGCATTTCTTTCTTTGTTTTGTGAAATGTTAGCCTGTCTAACACGTGTGTAACCTAAATAGTCCAGTCCAAGCATTTGTCTTCCTTTAGTTTCTCTTCTTGACCATTAATTTTTTCCCTTCCTCCATCGTTTTCGTGAAGTTCTTCCGTTTTTTTTTCATTTTTATTATCAGATAAAGAGCTTGCGTAGGAATCGGATTCCAAGCCGTTCCAGTTGTTCTAAATTCTGGATCATGACGTCTTCATTGTCATCTTGTTCTAGATAAATGCGTTTCAGACAAAAGTCCGGTATAAAGCCGTCAAGATGGCTCAATCAACCCGGTAAATCGATAATAAAACCTTACAAAAGAAAAATGAGATCTAGACCAAACATTTAGCAGAAAATACATTAAAAATTAATCCTGAATTAAAAAAAACAGTTATTAAAAATGAAGTACCTAATCAACAACGTTGGAAAGGAGAATTTATTTAAAAATAAATAAGGAGACCAAGCCTAAAAGTAAGCAACCAAAAACGCAATACTATTTCACGAAAACTCTGTACAAACCCAACGAGCATTGATATAAAAATCCATAAACCGGACTCAGGTAAAAGTGTTATATACAGAAATAAAAAGACGGAGTAGCAGAAATCGGAAGCTATATTGTGTAAAAACGTACTCTCAAAATATCAAGTCTTTATTCGTGCGCAGACGGCATAAAAAAATAATAAAGAATTCAATTGGCCTTACGCCGACCCTGGACTATAAATATCTACATGCTTCACTTTCACAATCGGTCCTTTTCAGGACCAGAATATTACTTTTGTTAAAAAAAAAAGGAGGAGGAATAGATACTTTATAATAAATATCAAACCATTAATTACTTTAATTTTACACCTGTTAGAAAAAAATAATTACATTCTTGATATTTACTGTAATAAGGGCTAGAAAAACTACGATTTATTGATTATTCTAAAATAATAATAATCAGCTGTTTCCGACTACAAACACATTAAAGAGCAATAAAGTGGGTCGCCGATCTGGGTCAACAACCGACTACATAGCCACGTTATCTAGACGCATCGGGCAAAAAATATGTTTTATATGAATGAGTACGATTTAACGTTTTTTCTGTTTTGTACAAATAAAAGCGTATTTTTCTATGAATGCGTGTTCGTCGTAATGTCATTTTTTACCTAAAAAACAACAGAAAATTAAATGTTTAATTTCTTCGTTATTGCGGTACATTTGGGCCTGTTTCTGTTCGGACTTTACATACCTGCTACTCCGTCTTTTTATTTCTGGGACACCTGTATACAGGGCGACCTACCACAAGTTCAATACAATAAACGCGATTATGTTTGATATTTCATTATATAGACTAACCATTCAGTGGAAAGAATCCTCATTACTGAGCTGTTGTGGTCTTAAACAAGTGATCCGGCAAACTCAGAGATTTGCCGCTTCAATTATTTAAATCTAAAGTAAAAAATATGTTGTGAGGTAAAAATTATTATTTTTTCAAGGAGCTTACGAATGGCATTGAAACTTAAAATTGTGAGTGTATGATTGTTATGAGTTAATGACTGTTATTCTATAAAAAATACAATGTATAACAATGTCAGTGGTTTTTAATGAAGGTCTAAGACAATAAAAATTATTATTACTTTTATAGAATAAAAGACTTCGATCGTATGGTATACCTATGAACCAACTGATAATGTAAATTTATTATACAGGGTGTAACAAAATAAGTGTAAAACATTTCAGGGGGCGATTCCTTAGCGAAAAAGAGATAGGGTCTTTTATATAAAAAAACTTCAATGGAGCATACCTTGTTAAGATACAGCCCCATAAAGGGGGAACATAAAATTTGTTTTACAATTTTTCTCACAAACACTAAAAATGTAATTTATTTCCAATGTAACTTTTTGTCTGATTATTTGTTTACCATTTAACAAAATAAGTGTAAAACATTTCAGGGGGTGATTCCGTAGCGAAAAAGAGATAGGGTCTTTCATATAAAAAAAAACCCATAAAGGGGGTACATTAAATTTGTTTTACAATTTTTCTCACAAACACTAAAAATGTAATTTATTTCCAATGTAACTTTTTGTCTGATTATTTGTTTACCATTTAAAAATTTATTCCCAATAGCTTGTTTCATTCGAAACAAAAAATGTCTCTTGAATTTTTTGCCCAAAAGTAATCAGTTCGCAGCAAAAAATTATTTTACGAACAACTACAGAGATACATCGTCATAAAACGAAAATGTAAAACTAATTTATTTAGTAGGCCGCTAGTAGTGGTATCACGCTGTCAGTTTGTAAATTTTTGAAATTGAATTAATAATTAATTGTGTGTCGTTGTTTTGTTCGTAATCTGTTAGTTTAATAATTCACTTGTTATTAAAATGGCATACACAAATGAGGAAATGGCTGATATGCATTACGTTTACGGTCTGTCGCAGGGGAATGGGTTAGAAGCTTCTAGAAGATATGCTGAAATGTATCCTCAACGGCAGCTTCCTTCGCATAGAATATTTGCCCGACTTCATCAACGATTACGAGAATATGGTTCATTCGACAAAAGAACGTAGGGTTGTGGTCGCCATCGAGAAGTTAGAACAACACATCTTGAAGATGCAGTACTTAATTTGGTTGAAGAACAACCTACTAGCAGTACTAGAAAGATTGCTTTCGAGTTAAATGTTGATCATATGACGGTATTTCGAATTTTAAAGGAACAACTCTTATACCCTTACCATCTGCAACGAGTACAGGCACTGTTACAGCGAGATTTTCCGAACCGTCTTGAATTTTCCAATTGGATGCTGGAAATGATTAGAAGAAATCCTGACTTTCTGAAGACGATCGAATTCACAGACGAATGTACTTTTTCTCGGGACAAGATAATTATTTTCATAATTACATATGGGCTGATGAAAACCCTCACGCTAACCATCAAGAACACTTTTCTCTTAACGTGTGGCTCGGAGTTATTGGGGATTATTTAATTGGCCCTCAGTTTCTACCTCCTCGATTAAATGGTGAGGCATACACTCAATTTTTAAGAGAAGTGCATCCAGTACTGCTGGAGGAAGTTCCTTTGGGCGTCAGAAGGGATATGTTTTTTTATGCATGATGGGGCTCCCGCCCATTTTAGTCAAGCAGCACGTCAGCATTTAACCCAAACATATCCAAATCATTGGATAGGTCGAGGAGGACCACAGAATTGTCCCGCTCGATCCCCGGATCTCAATCCTCTCGATTTCTCTACTTGGGGCCATTTACAGACTTTGGTTTATCCTACTCCTGTTCGCGATGTAGAGGACTTAAGAAACCGCATCATCGATGCGTGCAGGGTAATTAGAGAGAATCCAGGAATATTTGAGCGAATACGTGGCTCAATGCGCCGACGTCTAGACGCATGTGTAATGACTGAAGGTGGACATATTGAACATTTGCTATGATTTCTACATGTCTTATGTTTTGTTATTAATAAATTAGTTTTGTTTATTCATCTTTAATCATATGTATTTTGATGCAGGTAGTAACTACAAAATAACAATACTAATCCAGTTCGCATTTATGACGATGTATCTCTGTAGTTGTTCGTAAAATAATTTTTTGCTGCGAACTGATTACTTTTGGGCAAAAAATTCAAGAGACATTTTTTGTTTCGAATGAAACAAGGTATTGGAAATAGATTTTTAAATGGTAAACAAATAATCAGACAAAAAGTTACATTGGAAATAAATTACATTTTTAGTGTTTGTGAGAAAAATTGTAAAACAAATTTTATGTACTCCCTTTATGGGGCTGTATTTTAACAAGGGATGCTCCATTGAAGTTTTTTTTATATGAAAGACCCTATCTCTTTTTCGCTAAGGAATCACCCCTTGAAATGTTTTACATTTATTTTGTTACACCCTGTATAATATGCGCTGCAATTTATCTCTGCCATTACCCGCACTATGTAAGTATCTCTTCAAGACAGAGATTGGCTATATATCTTGTTTCGAAATTTGATCTGATAATATATACTCATCTACTTACATTGATTCATGACCTTTTTCTATTAAAAAATGTGCATTTCATTATTTTCATAACTTATGAAGTAGGGGACTAGACTCAAAAATAAATTTAATCATTATTGTAATTGTAGGCATACTTGACCGAAGTGCTCAAGGCCATGCACGAAGACGGTTGTAACGTAACTGGTTATACAGCTTGGAGCTTTTTGGACAATTTTGAGTGGATGCAGGGTTATACGTGAGTTTAAAATCGTACAATTTTACGTGTAGTTCAAGAATAATGAGCATTTTCTATTTCAGTGAAAGATTTGGACTTTATCACGTTGATTTCAACGATCCAGAGAGAACCAGAACTCCAAAAATGTCATCGCGCATCTTCAGGAACATTATAGAAACAAGAAAAATTGATTGGGATTACACTCCCGAAGGATTTGAAGCTTGCCAGTGGTGAAAATGCTAAATGCATTAACTACTAAATTACCTTTTTCTTAATTTTTTGTAAATTACATCTGTAATATAAATAGATACTTTTTTTAGAAACTTTCTGTTTTTGCTTGCTTCTGTTCATATACATAATGCATAATACAAATATCTTGTACTGCATCCGTTAGCAAATCACAAGTGAAAAAAGTGGTGTGCCGCAAGGATCTACCACCTTGTTCTTAATTTTAATAGTACACATTTTGAAGTAATTTTGCTAGTTTCTTAAAAAAAAAGTATTGTAATACACAATCTTGTCTATATCATCGATGGAATTGTGTGTATATTTACCTCTTAAGAAATTTTTCACTCCTATTCTTTTTTTGTGGCTCTTAAAGAGCTGTTCAAAACATTAGAACATGATATGAAGGAGAGCTTTTTTTTTTTTGCAAAAGGTCTGAAGCTTGTCACTCATACTACAAAATTTGGATAGGTGTGAATAGTTTCATAAGAGTTATAATACATGCATACAATAAAATTCGCCGTAAAGCCTCTGAATTTAGGCGCCATCTATCCTCACGCGGTGGCTGCGAACAATATTTAAAGTGGAAAGGATCATTTTTCGCTTGTCAGACCGCTGTGAACGCGGAAGGAGTGAGGTGGTGCAGAACTCGTCTATTACTTTCTTATACGTAGTATAAGGAAGTATTGTGATGATGAAAATTTTCGACCTCGAGATTTTTGCAGATGTCCACGTTTTGAAGTCCCCTGATACCAAAAAAGTGGTTTTAAAAAAATGTCTGTGTCTGTCTGTGTGTGTGTGTGTGTGTCTGTGTGTGTGTGTGTGTGTGTGTGACCACGATAGCGGTCAAACCGCTGTAGATATCAATTCCAAATTTTGTATTTACGTGTATAATCTCCCTCTTGAGAACTGATTAGATTTTGAGCAAAATCGGCAGACCGGAAGTAGTAGTTTACTTCAGTGAAAAAATCGAATTTTGCAAATATTTCGTCAATTACTAAGTTTAAACAAATTTATAAAGAATTCAAATGTACTCAAAATTAAATTCGAGAAACATTGTTTTTATAAAGTTTTTCGAAATTCCTACCGGAAGTAGGTCTTTTACTCTTATCGAAAATCAGTTTTTTGCGAATATCTCGCAAGTCATGCTTTCTAGGCAGGTACATTACGAGTATAAAAGTATTTAGAACATACTTTTAAATATCTTTTGTATAAAAAAAATTTCAAAATTTAGACCGGAAGTACCACTTTTACTCTTATCGAATAGCGATTTTTTGCAAATATGTCGTAAAATATGCATTCTATATATATTTATGAAGAGTACAAAAGTATTTAGAGTTAGATTTGGAATATTTTTTGTATAAATGAAATTTCAAAATTCGGACCGGAAGTAACACTTTCACACGTATAAGAAAGTCGTGTGGTGGCCACACCTCATTTTTTTTTCCTAAAGGTCTATCATAAAATGTAATAAAATTTTATTTAATAAAATAGGAGTTTCTGTTGGTTTGTCGCTGTCGAACACTCGATATATACCTTTACATAGTTGATTTATCAATTTCATTATATTGACATGTTCAGTTATCTCATCACAAGAACATTAAAATATTTTTATCGACACGTTTATTATTATTATTATAAATATTTAAAGCAAGTTTATTAGTAATTGAAGTACTGATATAATATATCAAAATCTACTTATATTGTTAATGACAACATAATATTGTTTTTAATGAGCCATGATTATTTTTACTACAAAGTGTTTCGAAGATTTTAATTCAAACAAACATTTTACCGGTGATTGATTGAAATGTTGATATTAAATCATACACGTTATCGACTTGTTTTCCTCAAAATAGCGCAGATGAGGTGTTAGACCTAATTTAAATATCCAGAGTTGAAATAATATATATAATGTTTTCTAAAAAGCTAAAATTAACCCCACAATTCCCTAAATCATTTACATTCAACTTAAAAAAAATAAAAATAAAAAAAGACAAATTCTATCTGACGGTTACAACAATCTTCCATTTCATAACACATTTAATTCGTTTACATTGACAAAATAGATATAAACTCTATGAACTAAACACGTGACGATTCAATCTTTGCCTTCTAGCACATGGACAAGTAATTAGCATGCAAGATGGCGGCAACTAAAGGAAGGATAAAACGACCAACTAAAATTCTTTTAAATCAGAACTGGCATCAATTGGGTAGTATGGTACGTAATAATTAAACACTAAGAAGGGGATAAAAATAATTAGCCCTGAGAATTATTATGAGAATCCACACACGTGGTACTAAACGAAAACTTACCTGGTGTATTTTTCGCAGTATCAAAATTACAAATTCAAAAGAAATAACACTCTATGTTAACCCTTTATCTTTTTATTGGGACAGATACTTCTATAAATTACGTTTAACAAAGAAAAGTATTTACTTGTTGCGTTACAATTAATGATTAAGTAAAATTGTATATGCAAATATTAAAATTCAAGTTACTGCTTTTGTAACGGGAGGAATTAAAGGTGATATCAAGGCTTCAATCTTCTTTATCACTCGGCGAGAAAAACCGACTATCGGGATTTCAGCGGTGTTTATAGGAATATATTGCTGCTTCTCGGTATGTATGTAGTTGTTAGGTGTAATGGAGCCTCGCTTTTTCGACAAACAGCTAGTATTCTTCGACCCACTAAATTCCCAGAGAGGCTCCGTCGCGTCGACACTACAGATGCAATACTGCAACTATCTACCGAGCACTCCGACGAAAAAGCGATTCAAATCCCATAACTACTTATATGGCTTTGCTTTGCACATAAACAAAGGTCTTTATCATCTAAGCGATGGAAAGAATGGCTTTACCTGCCTTGCTGAGTAATTAGCCCTTGCGGGTCAGAAAACGATCTTCTCTCCTTAAACTATAATTGAAGGATGCCCACGCGGTCTCGCTAATTTGGCGGGAGATGTGAGATAACCCACGCTTGCGACGGCCGTTGAGATTCTTGCAAAACTTTTAATAAATTTGAGCCTATAAAATAATTTATGGAATGTCCAACGCACTAGAAATTCATATTACGTCACTATACTCAAACTAATAATAATAATAATAACAAAAGAAAATACATATTAAAAGTTTATTTAATCGTACAAAACATTACACGCCGTTATGATTTGACGGTTTTGACATATTGAATTTATCACCATTATCTTTCTATATTCCAGCCATTAATGAAGTGTTATAATAACAATGGCAACGAGCGCATAAACTACTAGTAATTTATATTAATGGAAGGAAACAAGTCACCATAATATACACAAAAAAAAAAACGTCAAATACGAGGCATGTTTTTTAAGTAAGTACCGTTTTTCCACACCGTGACCGCAGCGCTGCGGTCGGCGTTCTGCGTATGTTCACTGGGGACCTACATCTCTTGCCTACGCACTGACGCCATTACAGTCTGATTCTACCTTGTTTACGTTGTTTACTGAGTGTTTAAGATGCCACCGATAATCGTGAGTCCCGCCGACTGTGAAGTACGGGATGTTATAAGATTTCTTAGTGCTAAAGACCTAAAAGCGATCGATATTCATCGTGAAATTTGTGCAGTTTACGGACAAAACATAATGAGTGATGGAATGGTAAGAAAGTGGGTGAGAGCATTTAAAGATGGCCGCACAAATGTGCATGATGAACAACGGAGTGGGCGTCCTTCGGTCGTTAATGAAAGTTTGGTGCAGGAAGTGGACAATAAGGTGAGAGAAAACAGACTCTTTACGATGTCCTCTTTGTGTGATGGCTTTCCTAATGTTTCGCGTAGTGTTTTGTATGGCATTGTGAGCGAGCGCTTGAATTACCGATAATTCTGCTCACGTTGGGTACCGAAAATGTTGACGGATGTGCACAAAACCAAACGTTTAGGCAGTGCATTGACTTTCCTTGAGCGGTACCGCAACGACGGTGATGATTTCTTAAGCCAAATTGTTACGGGCGATGAAACATGGGTGGTCTACGCCACACCAGAATCAAAGCAACAGTCCATGGAATGGCGGCATTCAGATTCACCCGGAAAAGTGAAGTTTAAGCAAACAATTTCTGCCCGGAAAATCATGTGCACAGTTTTTTGGGACAGAAAAGGAGTATTGCTTGTGGAATTTCTGCCTCGTAATGCGACAATCAATGCAGCAGCTTATTCTGAGACCTTGAAAAATCTGCGCCATTCAATCCAGAACAAAAGACAAGGCAAGTTGAGCAAGGGCATCGTTTTGCTGCATGACAATGCCCGTCCGCATGTGGCTAATCAGACCAAAGATCTCATCACATCTTTTAAATGTGAAACTCTAGATCATCCTCCGTACAGCCCTGACCTGGCGCCCAGTGACTACCATCTGTTCCTGCACTTGAAGAGACACCTGGGCAGTCAGCGTCTTGAAGACGATGACGAAGTCAAAACAGTTGTGATGCAGTGGTTAACAAGTCAGGCGGCAGACTTCTATGAGGAGGGTATTCATAAACTAGTACAACGTTATGACAAGTGCCTCAATATTGAAGGAAATTACGTTGAAAAGTAGATTAAGGTACAGGCTTTCATGTAAAAATAAAATTATTGATATATCTTTGCACGTCTTTTTTTAATTTCAAAACGGTACTTACTTAAAAACATGCCTCGTAGTATAACAATAAATAATAGAGTACCATATGGATCACTACTAGCGCCTTTTCGTTTTCTGATATAGTATTTAATTGATATTCAGTAACATGTCAATTTCAGCAAAATATCAATTATTATAAAATCAATGGTCTTATTCCATTGATACAATAGTCAACTGTTTATCAACATAATAACAGATGGTTTTGTAGTATTAATAGGTATACAGATTTAGCACTGTAAGAGATACCAACCTTTAATATTAAGTAAATCATCAGAGATCCTGTCGCTTAGCCAAGTTTTATCAATGACCACGATATCATATTTATATTAAAAAATAAGTATAACATGGGGACAATTAAACAAATATGCACTAACTTTAACACACCAGCATCGGTAATAATAACGAAAAAGCAGTAATATTAAGATTAAAAAGAAATATATAAGTGCTTTCACAATAATATTATTGATTGAAGTACTGATAAAAGATATTGGAAGTTTATTAAAAAAAAACATATATCTCCATTAAATATTGAATATTGATAATGATATATTCATTATAACAACTTTGTTAAAATTGTTCTCAAAATCACTAGTTATTTTTAAATTATATAAGATCTGATTTTTTGAGATATAACTGTGCTCCAAACATTCCTCGATAAACAAACGTAATGGTAATTGATTGAATCCTGATAACTAAATCATTTATAATAAATGTCGCCAGATTTAATCTCTCAAAAGGGCGAAGATGCTGTTCCCTGCTGTTTTAATTTTAGTTTTGGCGTGAGTTAATTGATGAATTTTTATAAAATCAATGCTTTTATATTAATAATACTGCTATTTAGATACGCCAATGCACAAAACTACCAATTTCCAGATGGCTTCCAATTTGGTGTAGCTACGGCATCTTACCAGATTGAAGGTGCTTGGAATGTTAGTGGTAAGTGTAAAATATATATTTTTTGAAAATAAATTGGTTCAATGATAAAGGAGGATTTTTTGAAGTCACTTAAAATTTCTCCCTAGAGTGTTTGTCATTATATCTAGGGCTGATTTAACGGCATACCGTATTCAAATAAGACATAAAATTGGCAACATTTTATAAAAAAATGACAATAACCCAGTAAGGATCACTTTTAAAGTAATAACGTCTATGTTTTTGGAGTAAAATTTAGCAGACAAATCAAATATGAAGCGATATATAGGGCGTTTCATTTGAAAAAATTGACTTTTAGACAAACATTTGTCATGTAATTTTAATCCAGTTTTCTGCGCAAGCATTTAGTAGTTGCAAAAATTGAAAATGCTTGCATTAGGCCTCTTTATTATGAAGCACGCTACCATAAATTGTGGCCATCTGAGGCGTCGTTTTCGAGATATATAATTTTTTCGAAACATTGAATTTTTCAGAATTTTTTTAAATATAAATCAAAAACTTTAGATTTTATGCATATAATAACATCTTATTCCTTTTTGACTAAGAATTATATGGGGAATACAAAAATGTAATAACATACAGGAAATTTTATTTAAAATAGTATAACTATGGTCAGCCACCAAGTTATGGAACACTCTGTATAATACAAAATAGATTTTGAAGGTGCTCCTAATGATGAAAGGAAACCGCTTCAGTAGGGAAATACTGGGAGTTCTAGATCACTCCTTCCTTTCAAGGCTACGGGCCTGAAACTGCGAAGATTTACCCCGATTTACCCCTTCCACTTTGTAGTTTCAAATTCTACCACCGAGGTTTGACAGAGGGCGCTGGTGGCGGCGATCAAATAAATACCTATACATGGTGTTTTGAAAGTTAGGAACCAAGATGACCGCCAAAATACAAGATTTGAATTTAATACGAATACAACATGGTACGTTGTGACTTATCAACCATACAGGGTGTTTCAAAAGTCAGGAACCAAGATGCCCGTCAAAATATAAGATTAGAATTTAATACATATACAGCATGGTACTCTGTGACGTGCTTGAAATTGATAAATCAAGATGGCCACCTCGAGGTAAGATTAAAATTAAATATACAGCCTGCTTCCTCATGACGTCAAATAGGAATATACACTGTGTTCCAAAAGTGATTAACAAGGATGCACGGTTTTTTTCAAATAAAAGATTAGTTTCTTTAGACAGATTTTATTTTTATATACCAAGAGTTATACTTCAATACACTAAACAATTCTGAGAAAGTTTTCTAGTAGTCTAACATTATGTAATGCACAAATACAATAGTCCTTAGTCACAATCGGCCTTCCCTGCTCATATAACTCACCCTGTATATTTTATAAGAGGAAGTGATTTAGAAATGATTGAAAATTATAGTATATTAAGGAAATGGATAACAAAGAATAATGATATGTCAATATGAATAACATTTTTTCTGTAATAAATATTGCCGTGATGGCTCATTCCTCATTTGTACCAAGACATGTTTCCTTAAAATTTCTGTCACATGGAATTGAATATAGTCACGTTTCCTTGACTACAGGTAAAGGAGAGAACATATGGGATAGATTGACACACACAAGACCCGAGCTAATTGCAGATCGCAGTACTGGAGACATTGCGTGCGATGCTTACCATAAAACACAGGAAGATGTTCAACTATTGAAGAATCTGGGAGTTAATTTTTATCGTTTCTCGATCTCGTGGTCGAGGATTCTGCCCACTGGGTATGCGGATTACATAAACGAAGACGGAATCCGTTATTACAATGAGCTAATCGATGAGCTTTTGGCGAACGATATAACACCATTCGTGACGATGTACCATTGGGATTTGCCACAACCACTGCAAGAGATCGACGGCTGGCTGAATCCAGATTTAGCTGATATTTTTGCCGATTTCGCCGATGTACTTTACTCGTCATTTGGTGATAGGGTACAAGACTGGATCACTTTCAATGAACCAATTCAAGTTTGCGAAGCGGGCTATTCAACTGCTGGAAAAGCTCCAGCATATACCCAAGCTGGAATTGGAGGTTATCGGTGCGGCCATACACTACTTATTGCTCATGGCAAAGCTTATAGACTTTACAATGAAAAATATAGGGACATTCAGCAAGGTAAGGCAGTAAGTAGGAGTTATCGCTGTAAACTTTAATGATTTCTTTACTGATAGGTAGAGTTGGAATAACTATTGATAGCCTTTGGTATGAGCCAGTTACAGACTCGCAAGAAGATATCGAGGCTGCTGAACGTAGTATACAAATGAATGTAATGATAAACCACCCTTCCTCATATTCTGTTTAAATACCTATTATATTTTTCAGTACGGATGGTATGCTCATCCAATCTTCTCCGAAACTGGTGATTATCCTCCGATTATGAGGGAAAGAGTTGACGCGATGAGCGAACTGGAAGGTTTCGAGACATCCAGATTACCTACATTTACGGAGGAGGAAGTTGAATTGATTAGAGGGTCATCCGATTTCTTGGGTCTCAATCATTATACTTCTGTATTGTGTATTCCACTGGAATGGAATTTGTCAGGACCTAGTCAATGGATAGACGTTGGTGTCATATGTATTCCTCATCCAGATTGGGAGGTCGCCGCTTCTAATTGGTTGTATGTAGTCCCTTGGGGCCTAAGAAGCTTGTTGAATTGGATTAAAGACGAATATAATAATCCGGAAGTAATAATTACCGAGAATGGATTTTCGGATACTGGAGAATTGAACGATTGCCGAAGAGTTAATTATTTCAATGTAAGTAATTAATAACAATAATTTTTTAGGGAATAAGATTATTTCTTTCAATGTATTTATTTCTTTTAAACTCATAATATTTAGGGCAATTTGCTACCCCCTTCTTTGCTTTTAAAAACAACCTAAATAAGGGTGCAGTAAAATGGCGCTATCGCAAAACCATCCACTTTAAATTACCAAAAATTTACTAACCCAACCCAAGCAACGGTAAGGTGAAATAATAAAGACCTTAAAAAATTCAAAGTTCAAAATTCAAAATTCAAAATCCAAAATCCAAAATCCAAAATTCAAAATTCAAAATTCAAAATTCAAAATTCAAAATTCAAAATTCAAAATTCAAAATTCAAAATTCAAAATTCAAAATTCAAAATTCAAAATTCAAAATTCAAAATTCAACATTCAACATTCAACATTCAAAATTCAAAATTCAAAATTCAAAATTCAAAATTCAAAATTCAAAATTCAAAATTCAAAATTCAAAATTCAAAATTCAAAATTCAAAATTCAAAATTCAAAATTCAAAATTCAAAATTCAAAATTCAAAATTCAAAATTCAAAATTCAAAATTCAAAATTCAAAACTCAAAACTCAAAACTCAAAACTCAAAACTCAAAACTCAAAACTCAAAACTCAAAACTCAAAACTCAAAACTCAAAACTCAAAACTCAAAACTCAAAACTCAAAACTCAAAACTCAAAACTCAAAACTCAAAACTCAAAACTCAAAATTCAACATTCAAAATGTACCACATTCAGTAACATCTGCGTAACCTGTGCATTGTGTTTCATATATCAGAAAAAAATGCATTACGCAATGCATTCTAAATTGTAACGGTCACAGTAATATTTATTAGCAAGTAGTTATAACCCTCCTAGTTTTTAGTTCAAGTGTAATTT
Organism: Amphimallon solstitiale; assembly: GCA_963170755.1. Taxonomy (NCBI): domain Eukaryota; kingdom Metazoa; phylum Arthropoda; class Insecta; order Coleoptera; family Scarabaeidae; genus Amphimallon; species Amphimallon solstitiale. Next base: position 22,570,762 of record OY720676.1, on the reverse strand, counting down.
AATATCTGTTATAGTTTGTAGTTCCATTAGAAGACCATTATAATAATTTGTTTATAATGTTTAGTTATGCCTTTTTTTATAGAAAAGAAAGACCGTGACAATTTAACAATAGTATATTACATACCAAGGTTGAGAAGATGACTATTATTGCCCGAGTGGCGAGATTAAATTCCGAGGCGCAAAGCGCCGAGGAATTTAAGCCACAAACCAGATAAAAAATAAAATTTCAGATAACGATTTAATTCTATGTAAAGCAGATAAAGGTAATACTATAACGATTTTGTCGAATGACAGTTATAACAAGAAAATGCATGACCTAATTAACACCCAGAATTTCGTAGAACTCAAAGCCGACCCCACAAGAACCTTTCAAAAACAAATCATTCAAACCGAAAAAGAATTTAAAAGCATGTTTCCTAACACTCATTTAAAATCAATGAACCCTCATCCATACTTTACGGACTACCTAAATTTCACAAATAAGGAAAACCTATGCGTCCAGTAGTATCTTACGTCAACGCCCCGGCATATAAATTATGTAAATCATTAAATACACATCTACCAGAAATAATAAATTTCACAGCCCCCAACGCAATCAAAAATTCTTTCCAACTATTAGATAAATTAAAAAATGTTGTAATAACCAGTAACATGAAATTAGTCTCCTTCGATATTAATAGCCTTTTTACTTCTGTACCTACCGATGAATTAAAAGCAATTTTATTTAAACAGATACAGAAGTCTCAGCTGATCCCAGAACAACAAAACATATTACAAAAATCTATTAACACTTGCTTCAACCAAAATTATTTCAAATTTTGCAATAAATTTTATAAACAAACTAGTGGTCTACCCATGGGTAGTCCGTTAAGCCCATTACTTGCCGAAATATATATGACAGATTTTGAAGATAGATACATAAAAAATAGTAACAACCCTTTCTTAAAACTCATTTCCTTTTGGGCTAGATATGTAGATGACATATTATGTATCTGGTCAGGCACAGACAGACAATTAGATCAATTTTTCAGTCATTTAAATTCAGTCAACACTAATATTCAATTTACAATAGAAAAAGAGGGGGGAAAAACTCTAAACTTTTTAGATATAAAAATCACTAGAATTGAACAAAGATTAGAATTTGATATATTTAGGAAAACAACTACCACAGATACTATCATTCCCGCTAATTCAAACCAATCTTGGAATATAAAAATGGCAGCTTTCCACAGTTTAATCCATAGATTACTCAACTTTCCTTTAAATACTGACAACTACAAAAAAGAAAAAGATATTTTAAAAACTATAGCATTAAATAATGGTTATAGCACACAACTCATTGACAGAATGATTGAAAAGAAACAAAAAAAGATCCTTATAAAAAATTTTTACATTGAACAAACTCAACATACAAACAACAAGCGGTATCCATTCTCTTAACTATATTCCAGGTCTTAGCAGCAGAGTTTCTAACGAATTAAAAAAGTTAGGTTTAAATATTATCCAAGTGAACAAAGTAAATTTAGGAAAAATCTTAGTTAATAACAAAGAAAAAGCAAAATTGTGTGACAAATCAGGTGTTTATGAGGTAGGTTGCAGTGATTGTGACGCAATCTACATTGGCCAAACAGGCAGACTCGTACAAGATCGCATTAATGAACACAAAAAATCAATTTTAAACAATAATAAAAATACAGGCTTTGCTGAACATTGCATAGACCTTGTACATGTATTTGATACCAATAATTATACATTATTACCTAATAGTTATAAAGGGAGGAAATTAGATTTATTAGAAATTCTAGAAATTAAAAAAGCTACAACATCAAATAAACATGTCACAAACACACAACTGGACTTCATAAACACTCCCATTATTGACACTGTACTTAAGACACTAGACCACACATATAAATAGGTATTGGTAACTTTCTTATTTTAGTTTAAGTCTGTAAACTCTTCGTTAATGACCGAGAGGTCGAAACACGTGTCAGAGTACAATAAATCTGTCCTTAAGGGGCCTCACGCAACGACAAAACTAACGACTTAAAAAGGTTTCGTAAAAATAATCGTACAGCCTTCAGTTATGAAATATCAAAATGAAATTCAAAACACAAATAAATAAAGGTTTAATGCAGGCTTGACTGGAATTAGTTTTTAAAATAAAGTTTCTGAAAGTGTGTTATGATGTTGTAAATTTGGCCAACTTCAGGGGTAAAATATAGGTCTAAATAATGTTAATTATAAAAAAATACTCCCAACGAAGCCTTCATTAATTCTTTGTATTCAATTTAATGCAAAAAAATTATAAGAAAAACAAAAATTTCTCCTAGATACTTTATTTTAACGAATGCCTTACAGCGGCCGAATTTGCGCTAGGGACGTGGCGCCTCTAACGATTTGTGCGGCCGCAAGCGTAAGTAGTCGTTTTCTGTATTCAGGATATTTTAAGCCCATGTATTTTACTACATTTTATGTTATCGGTTTGTTATTTCCACACGCTAAAAAGTATATTTTTAAATTAAGGAAAAAAAATTCTCAAAAAATTATATTCGTACGAAATATAAATTGCTTCAAACGATTATATTATCCTTATGTTAAGTATAGTCTTGGCTGACGTGAATGCACTTTTTCTCAAAGTAAAACTAAATTTACTTCCCTATATACAAAACAGAGAAGTCTTGATTTCAAACAGATTTACTCGACTCAAAAATAATACTTTTTAGCGTGCATGTTTATATAATTATTGATTTTTTTATTACAAAATAATATTTATTTAAGTAGTAACTAAGAATAAAAATAAGGTGTGGGCACCACACGACTATCATACCTAAGTGCATTGCGAATTTCCGCCATTGGAATACTTTCTTAATAATAATATTTATTTAAGTAGTAACTAAGAATAAAAATAAGGTGTGGGCACCACACGACTATCTTATACCTAAGTGCATTGCGAATTTTCGTCATCAGAATACTTTCTCATACTTCGCATAAGAAAGCAAAGTCATTCTTTATTTCACGGGCCAGTTTAAAACATAAGCAAGGAACGAGACTTTGTACAGGTGTATCTTTCAAAATTGTATCTACGATCGTACGCTTTTTACTTCAAGTTTCTAAAAATTTATTTATTTTGATGAATCTATTGCACTAGTGCCATAAAGGTTAACTTTTTACACGAAAACCAGTTCTTCAAAATAATTGTTTTTCATATAAGTGAGCTGTCAAATAATTTTTGGGGTTTAAGGCCGCAGTTTGCAATACACGGCGCGGACTGAGGCAAAGAGACCGAGAATGTTACAACTCGCGTGCACCGAACATGTTACGTATTTGCTAACAATTTGTAATGAAAAACATGAATAAATTGAAAATATTGGGGTTAAATATGACAGATGGAAGTTAGATATATTACGCGTAAAATTTATATATATGGTTATATCCCACTTAATGAGTTATGTTTCGATGAAAGTTAATTTTTTCAGTGACATCAGTCAAAAAAAGGAACAGCTTTTTGCACGATCATAGATAATAGTATATTATGCAACGAGCTTATATATCATCATCACTTATTTTACACTCTTATTCTCTTCTCCTTTTGGGCAGCCAATATGAACTCAGGTTCTCTTACATCCATATCTTTGTTTATGACTGTCTATTAACTCTGGTAATATACAGTCATTATAAAATTGAACCATGGCTTTTGACCAAAAAATGTCATCTTTAAATAGGGTTTGAATCTTAATGTCCTTTGGAGTCCATATGGCCAAAACACATTATTTTCGAATGGTTATGTGCAGCTGTCCTTGAATTTGGTAGTGCCACTTGTGAGTTATGTTAACATCCCCATTTGTTTTCCAAAACGTGATCATCTTTGATTGGTTAGCATCTTCTGGTGACATATTTCGAGCTGACATTTGATTTCTAAAATTCCTTCTTGCCCAATTAAGCCGTCCGGTGTTGCCGATAGGAAATAATATTTAGAATCGATCAACATTCCACATACATCAATTTCTATTCCAATCTTACCGGCAGCTTCCGCTCTGGCTATATTTTCATTTTTCTTCCCGTAATCCAAACTTTGGTCAATTATAATTTTTGGATATAGCAAACTCTCTACCAATCTCTTACAATTTTTATAAGGACGCCGTTTGCATAGTTCCCCGAATTTAGAGGCAGTTAAGCGTTTTCTTCGTTCAACATACCATAATTCGGAGTCGTTTGGTCCCTTGTTTCTGCCTCTAAAATAATCTTTTCTTCTTCTGGCAAATGTAATGCTGCAAGAAAGGATTCCTTCGCAGTGTCAAAGTCTGTTTCTGTCATATGTGGTCTTTGACACTGAGCGCCATAGTTTTTGTCTTCGCCGAATAATTTCTTACTGCTTTCGCTTTTGACTTTTTTCGTAGCTGATTTTTTTCTTGCCTAAACTTATTTCGCATTTCTAAGCGTTTGGTAAAAGTTCCTGGGCTTCCACCCTTTATATACTTTTTAACTGAGTATATGGGTCTCTTGGTGTTGTAGGAAACTACCACTGCCGAACATCTGGACTGATAGGAACGTCTTTGCGTATAATTAATTCTTTTCCCCCCAATAAACTTAGCAACTACAGAGTTAAAACATTCCACCGCGTTGTTATTAACATTATATATCTATTGTAAAACTATTTGCGTGTCTTACAAGATGCTCTATAGCTAAACTTAATTGTTCATATAATTCTAAAACTTACGAGTCTTATGAAGGTTGGCCAAAAAATTAAGCCATACATTTCGATGCTTCTCAAAAAACCTTCAACAATATTATCAGCCTCCATACTGCTTGACGACCCTGACCAGTTCCTGTAGCAAGTGTGTTCTTCTGCAATAACATTTTTGGTTTGAACCCTGCTAGATAGTGTACAATATTTATACCTAACACCAAGGAAAAAACTTTTCTGTAAAGTTGGAATGTTATTCTAATTTTTTTATACAGTTTTTGCTAAATTTACATGTACTAATGAGTAGTGAATATTAGCCGCCTCTAGATCCACCCGAGGTCGCGGCTCCAAAATCGCGAGAAATCACCCCCTCCACTTTTGTAGTTCCGAACGTGGAAACTGAGGTTTTAGAGATGGCGCTGAGGTCGGCACGCCAATTTAAAATTAAGTTAATGAACAGGTTGTCTCAAAATGGCCTTGAAACTTTGCAAAATAAGACGCCACATGTGTTTTTTAAGTCTGCTCGCGCGGTAGTAATGGCCTTGATAAGTTAAGATTGCACGCGCCTATTTTTGGTCAAAATCAGAGTGATGAGTGTGCCCTTTTTGTATGCTTTGATACGTCTACCTACTCTAACAAATTTACCCTGGTAGATTAATGATCCCGAGGATTTCCATTTCTTGTGGTAAAAATTATAGGTTCATTTGAAGAAGGGTTTTATCTTTTGAAAGCTTGCTTGATTTAAGTGCGTCGACGATTCTTAGGTTCTTAGAGTTCTTGAGAGCATCCTTCACCTGGCCTTCATAAGTTAGGGAAATATTTAAGGTTTGAAAAATCTCACCAACAATCGCAATAGCTGCTGCAAGCTGATCGGCTTTAGTACCAGAATTATCTTCCGGAACATTAAAAATTATAAGATTATTTTTCCTTCTCTCTCTCTCTCTCTCTCTCTCCGCAACCTCAAGTATTACTTTCTCAGTCTCGAACACTTCAGAACTTTCCTTTGCTTAGTAATCCATTCTAATCTGTCGTATTTCCCTTTGTAGCGTATTGGGCAATAGAATGTTATTTTGCGATCTTTATTTCGTAAACATTGAGCTTCAGATCTGGATACGCCAACGCAGGTAGCATGAAAACGCAGCCGACATAAATCGCATACTATCTCCCTACCCGGGGTAAGGTCTCAATATGTAGAGCAAGATGAACTCATAATTTTAATAATTGATAATGGGGAAGTTGTAATACAGTAATTATGTATCAATTAGGAAGAAGAAGTTCTTCACAATACGCGGCCCACCGTATTGACTGAAAAATAGACAGACAAGAAGGTCACGGTAAGGTGTATAATTGATAAAACAGATGAAAGGAAGAGATAAGAGAGGATTGTCTAAGACGAAAATTTTGTTAAAAATTTTGTTAAAAATTTTACCAAATAAAATAATAAATTTGGATAAATTTAAATTCTTAATTTTGTATATTTTAAAAGAACATATAGTCCAGTCAATAGAGACACAAGAAAGGCTTTACATTGCAGAAGGTCGGGTAAAGTTTATACTTGACAATTTTGTTCATTTTGAGGCCCTAATCAAATCCTGAAATTTGTAAACACGAAAAGTCGTCGCCGGCGCCGCCATCTTGGAAAGCGGGTGCCAAAATTGTGTTTTTTCAAAATATCTTGTTTCCGCTACATTTTACAGTCAAAATACAAAGTTATGGATAATCAAATTCTCTACAACTTTTGTATGAAACAAAATTTTCGCACTCCTTCTTCATAAGAACTTTAACTATGCCAAATCTCACACTCTAGAATTTGTGCTTTTTTGAAAATATAAACGGAAAAAATGAGGGATAATGACAGTGAAATGTGAAATTTGACTCCACCAGAAATTATGGAACAAGCCTTAGTAGCCACGAACAATTTATTACCAGCTAAATTCGCAAAGATGCAAGGAAAATTTTACGCTCAATTTATGAAATGGAATGTTCAAAAAAATAATGTTTTATTATGGGGTCGTAGAAAAAATAGTGTATGCAACTCGCATTTAATGGCTATTAAGACACTCGTATTCATTACAATGGAATTTTCTTACTCGTGTCTTAATAGCTATCATTAAATGCTCATTGGATAATATACTATTTTATGTAGAATTGTTTTTTTTTCGTTACATTAGAAATTATGTTTACCAAAAATGTTGATACGTTGTAAAACGGACTTGGAATATGATACAATAGGCCTAAGAGGTGTATTTTCTTTATGCAATTTGGGTAAGCTGTATTTTTTGGCGGTTGTGCGTTATTTATTTTTAGTGAAGCTGCTGTCTTGGGCGAAATTAAATGTTTGGTTGCCCATTTTTTATTCAAGTCATTATTAGCTCTTTGAAATTTAAGTGTTGGGTCGTTGCTAAATTTGGAGTATATGTGTTCATCGTTCAGTAATTCCTTCATATTCTCTTAATGTTCTGTTAATGCAAAGAGAAACAATGCTGTAAACGAGAGAAACGAAATAGCTTGTCAAAAATCTACTTTCCAGTTTTAAATCCGCAATGACACACCCTGTGTCTCTCACCATCCTATTTGTGCCGGAGTACATCTCAATAACAAAAAAAAACAAAAATAATAACATGAAACTGACGTTTGTCGTATATTGACAGTGTCAAAGTGATAGTAATGTTTTTAGGTACGGCTTTCAGGAGCGTTTTACTATATTTCTTCGTATTATTTTGAAAATATTATTATGTTATTTTTTTTAGTTGCATTGACAATATAGTCTTTTTTATATGTATTTATATATTTACACAAACTGTGGAAGACAATTATTAGAATATATTGTCGAAACGTTTTACACAATCATTTTTATTATTATTATCATATCTTAACTAATTGTTAATTCATGTGTTAATTAAAACAGGCCGCTAAACCAAGAAATATATATGAAACGCAACAATCAGCTTGCTAAATCTTTATAGTTTCCAAGAAATGAAATTTTTAATGCGCCGCTAATTTCAAGCTAGGGAGTAATAATGCACAAATCTCTGCGCCGGGACTTATTACAAGACACTGGTTGGAACGAAGCGTACTCAATACGAACCTGGCCTGCGAAAAGACATCCCTACTCTCATTATTTTATTTTATTTGCAAACTATCCCCCCGCACGTCCTACCTCACCGCAGTAAGTCGACAGCTCTGCGTAAGCCCCCTTAAGGCTGGCGTCTCGGTACGCTGCACCGGACAATATTCACGTTGAAAACAGGCTCACATTTTTTTGATAAGAAATGGAAACTATTAATTTAATTGTTATAAAAAGTACACAGTTATGTTAAGGAAACTTGATTCGAGGTCGTAGGGGGTTTTTAAATGTCTAATTGGGCTGTTTTTACACTATATACTGTGAATAAAATACCCCTTTTAGAGGTAAAAATAAATATTTTTTATCTGTAATTTTCAAATAAAATATAGCATTCTTGCACCCCCCTTGACCTCAAAAAATTAGTTTGCATTGTAACAAAAAATACTGCAACGAAAATAATATCTTCGTTTGTAAATGGTATCCAAAATAAAAATGCGTGGACATTATATGAAATTAGGGTTACAATTCAACTATAGTGTGGAGAAAAACCGTCAAGATGCAGAATTATCACGCCAGGAACTTGAATATTAGTGTAGCTTCTGGGCATTAGGGGGCACTGGAAATTGTGCGTATATATGTACCTATTATTAATTAAAAATGTCAGGATAGGTACTTTTATTTACGCAAAAGTACAATTGCTCACAATACTTCGTCTAATAATAAAAACAGTTATATATTATTATTATTATATATTCAACAGTTTAACACTTTGCGGAATGTAATATAAAATATATACCTATAAAAAACAAAAACGATAATAAATTTGCTATAGGTATAATAATCTTACACAGTGTTTACTTTCGAGCGATGTATATTTATAGCAATTTTTGACAGTTTGACATTATTTGAAATATGTGTGTTGTGATAACTGGACGAAAAGGGAAAACCTTTATTGATTTAATATACGATATAATTAACTTCTTATAATGTTATCTAATTACGATTACATGTGTATTGTATTGTACTGAAATAAGTAAAATCTGCAGTGGTACAGCTTATATCTTGATAATCTCGAAGACTTAAACAATGCTTCTGCTCGTACTATTATCAGAATATAATATCCAAACAATCACATAAACATGGATAAACTAGAAGATGGTATACCAACTCTAGGTATATTTTATTTAGTCTACTTCAGAAAATTAAATAATTCTTGATGCACAAATTTATTGAATTTTGCGACGGGACTACAAAGGCATTTTGATACCTATAAATATATATAGGTACATTTTTTACTTATTCAATAAATTTTATTTACCGGTGCTTAACGCAAATTATCATTGTGTACATTACTCTAAATAAATACTATTTCATTTATTCATAGTGTATGATTAAATAATTAAAAAATATGTACCTATGTATTTATTAATAAGAGTCTATTTGAAATATGTAAATGTACAATAGCTTAAATTACATCAATAACTTACGAAAGTAATTTTTATATTATACACGTACACACAAACAAAGAAGCTGCAAGATTTACTGTTGCAGAGCATAACAAAATCTATATTATTCCTACTAATAATATTTATACGTCTAATTTGCTATGATTCCGATTGATAATTGGTAGAAAGGATTAAATATAATACCTATATACGATAAATATAACAAGCTTTTTTGAAAACTTTTTGGCTTATGAGCCGCCATCTGAAAAAACCGCTAAATTTTTGCACTATACCAGTTTTTACAAAATATCTTCCAAAGTATTCCAATACTTCCCGAGATAGACCTCTTTGAATTTACAGATTTTTTCTTAAAAATGTAAAAATCAAAGATTTTTAGTTGGTTTTTGCTCGATAGTAAGTATACCTATAGTGAATCCTACGCTAAAGTTTGACACTGCATTTATAGTAGAGGTAAATAGCTAAAGTTCCGAAGCTCCAAATGTGGCTTGTCGTCCAGACACATTTTGTCTTATATAACAAAATATCACCATTTGGTTCTTATAATGTAAAGTTGTGGTATATCTGACACTTTTCTTGATGAAACTTATGTAGTATATAATTTATTTATAATTATTTATCAATTATTTATTTACTTACAAATTTATTGATATATAATTCACAGACCTATTGAATATATGAGATATACAAACTTAGCAATAAATGAACTTTTTTTTGTTTTTAATAAATAGATACATTAATTTTGTCAGTATTAAGTTATTGCGTAACGTGTCTTCCTAAAAGACTACAAAAATATTCAAAAGAGAGTATCATAGTCTAAACGAGCTAGAAGAATCAGTTTGGTCTTAAACTTTAGCTACCTACCTCTACTATAAATGCTATGTCAGACTTTAGCGGAGAATACACCATTTACTTACTATCGAGCAAAAACCGATTATAAATCTTTATTTTGACATTTTTAAAAAAAAATTCTCTAATTTCAAAGAGGTCTATCTCGGGAAGTAATGAAGCTAAATATTCCGTTTTTGTATTAAATTGTAGAAAATTTTCTCTAGTTTAATAAGAACGTAAACGGCTTTTTTGCTCAAACTAATACTTTAGGAGATATTTTGTAAAAAGAGGCTAAAAAATTTAGCGGTTTCTTCAAGATGGCGGCGTCTGCGGTAGTGGGGAAAATAAGAAAACTTGGAACTTTGCAACAGTGTACCAATCCATACACCATATCAAAATATCAAAGGTACCCTAATTAATTGAACCATGCGAGATTTTTTGGTATAGTTTGACTGGGCTATATGTATATTCTCCAAGGATATTACATCGGTGGTGTTTCTATCACAGAAAGTTAATATTCTACGTTTTAGATATCTCTTGAAGGTACTAGATTTGGTAGACCATATAAAAATATGGCACAAAAGGCTTAATTATGTGTTCTGCATGTTCAACCATTTCGTCAGGTAGATAGCTTCTTTTTCGGTGGTTTATACCAAAAATTCTTTATGTTGTCATTAATAGTGAAATATTAGGTAAGTCTATTAAAAGAATATAATAGTTGATATGTCATCTTTGGATAATATGGAAAATCAAAACCTTATTTTGGCAAACTTACTTCAGTTCGGTAAAATATATTTAGGTACGTTTAACAACTAAAATAATTACTTTCACTTCTGAATGTTGCGCATCTCCAATATTATTTAAGAAGATAATAAAATATGAATAATGTTAAGTACAGAAGCGCAGTTGATTTTTGCCAAAAACACTAGTGTCACCTATAGACAACCTATAATTAAACAGATTTACTATGAAAATTAATTGTGGACTAAAATATAAACGTAAGTAATTAATACCTATTGATCTTTTCTGGTTACATTCTGAATCATATCTCCTAAACACACAGTTAAAGTTACGAAAATCACAATATAAGCTGTATGTTTTAGTTCATATGTTCAGAGACCGGACACGAGCGGCCGATGACTCATCACCCACGCGCACTATTGAAATTTTGTATTTTTAAAAAGTTTTTAATTTTATTTATATAATTGGATAACAAGTGGGTGGTGATCTATAAAATACAAAATACTTTTTTATTTGTTTATACTGTAGTTCAAATCGAGTAAATTCTCCGTACTTTATTAATCTCACGAAATATAAGGTAGGTAAATAGAAGAAAGGAATTTAACATTAAAATCGACTTTTTTGCTGTCCGTTTTCTCGACGAAACCAGATGTTGCATCACCATACGAATAGTGCTATTCAATAACTGCGTGATGTTATACATTATTTCTTTTGTCATTCATTACACAATGTTTAGAATAAAACTGCAGTCTATGGTCGACTGTTCTACTTTTTCTACCCTTTGTAACACATCACACAAAATGTCACTCATAAATATTTTATTTTCATTACTTTTTAACAGTTTTTGTGCGGCAATAGAAGCTTGATGGCATTGTCCATCATTCTTTTTACGATGACCCATGTTGTAAATCCAAAATTCATTAAACACATTACAAATTAAGCGAGAAAGAATACTTCAAACTGACTTGTTCTTTACCATGTCTATAGTCACATGAATTACTAAATATTGTTATTATTATTACTTCAAAAATTTTTTTTCCAAACATAAATTGTTTTATTCCTATTTATTTTATAAGGTGTACCTACTTGAAATTTTATAAATTGCTATAAATGAATGCTTGTATTTATTGATGCTTGACTGTTGAGATTATTTCTATATAGTCAGGTTCGTAATAAATACTAGCATAAATTCAAAATACTATGTAGACAAAAACGTGTTGAAAGCGTTTCTTTAATAATTTTTTGTGCCTGTTAGTTTTTTGTCTGTCTATGTTCGAGTTCATTTAAAAGCCCCAGATATAAATTTGTTGCTGTAATAGCAATCTACATTTCTATTGCTTCATCTCTCATCCTCAATTAAGTTCGTCTATTTGCCAACATGAACCGCCACCTTACCGACACCTAAACCTACCCCCCCACATTATATTCTTCATCACCACCAAACTGAAAACTAAACGCCAGCCTTAAGGCAATTTATAAAATTTCAAGTAGGTACACCTTATAAAATAAATAGGAATAAAACAATTTATGTTTGGAAAAAATATTTTTTGAAGTAATAATAATAACAATATTTAGTAATTCATGTGACTATAGACATGGTAAAGAACAAGTCAGTTTGAAGTATTCTTTCTCGCTTAAGGCTGGCGTTTAGTTTTCAGTTTGGTGGTGATGAAGAATATAATGTGGGGGGGTAGGATTAGGTGTCGGTAAGGTGGCGGTTCATGTTGGCAAATAGACGAACTTAATTGAGGATGAGAGATGAAGCAATAGAAATGTAGATTGCTATTACAGCAACAAATTTATATCTGGGGCTTTTAAATGAACTCGAACATAGACAGACAAAAAACTAACAGGCACAAAAAATTATTAAAGAAACGCTTTCAACACGTTTTTGTCTACATAGTATTTTAAATTTATGCTAGTATTTATTATGATATAGAAATAATCTCAACAGTCAAGCATCAATAAATACAAGCATTCATTTATAGCAATTTATAAAATTTCAAGTAGGTACACCTTATAAAATAAATAGGAATAAAACAATTTATGTTTGGAAAAAATATTTTTTGAAGTAATAATAATAACAATATTTAGTAATTCATGTGACTATAGACATGGTAAAGAACAAGTCAGTTTGAAGTATTCTTTCTCGCTTAATTTGTAATGTGTTTAATGAATTTTGGATTTAAAACATGGGTCATCGTAAAAAGAATGATGGACAATGCCATCAAGCTTCTATTGCCGCACAAAAACTGTTAAAAAGTAATGAAAATAAAATATTTATGAGTGACATTTTGTGTGATGTGTTACAAAGGGTAGAAAAAGTAGAACAGTCGACCATAGACTGCAGTTTTATTCTAAACATTGTGTAATGAATGACAAAAGAAATAATGTATAACATCACGCAGTTATTGAATAGCACTATTCGTATGGTGATGCAACATCTGGTTTCGTCGAGAAAACGGACAGCAAAAAAGTCGATTTTAATGTTAAATTCCTTTCTTCTATTTACCTACCTTATATTTCGTGAGATTAATAAAGTACGGAGAATTTACTCGATTTGAACTACAGTATAAACAAATAAAAAAGTATTTTGTATTTTATAGATCACCACCCACTTGTTATCCAATTATATAAATAAAATTAAAAACTTTTTAAAAATACAAAATTTCAATAGTGCGTGCGCGTGGGTGATGAGTCATCGGCCGCTCGTGTCCGGTCTCTGAACATATGAACTAAAACATACAGCTTATATTGTGATTTTCGTAACTTTAACTGTGTGTTTAGGAGATATGATTCAGAATGTAACCAGAAAAGATCAATAGGTATTAATTACTTACGTTTATATTTTAGTCCACAATTAATTTTCATAGTAAATCTGTTTAATTATAGGTTGTCTATAGGTGAAACTAGTGTTTTTGGCAAAAATCAACTGCGCTTCTGTACTTAACATTATTCATATTTTATTATCTTCTTAAATAATATTGGAGATGCGCAACATTCAGAAGTGAAAGTAATTATTTTAGTTGTTAAACGTACCTAAATATATTTTACCGAACTGAAGTAAGTTTGCCAAAATAAGGTTTTGATTTTCCATATTATCCAAAGATGACATATCAACTATTATATTCTTTTAATAGACTTACCTAATATTTCACTATTAATGACAACATAAAGAATTTTTGGTATAAACCACCGAAAAAGAAGCTATCTACCCTCGTATCTACCTGACGAAATGGTTGAACATGCAGAACACATAATTAAGCCTTTTGTGCCATATTTTTATATGGTCTACCAAATCTAGTACCTTCAAGAGATATCTAAAACGTAGAATATTAACTTTCTGTGATAGAAACACCACCGATGGATGTAATATCCTTGGAGAATATACATATAGCCCAGTCAAACTATACCAAAAAATCTCGCATGGTTCAATTAATTAGGGTACCTTTGATATTTTGATATGGTGTATGGATTGGTACACTGTTGCAAAGTTCCAAGTTTTCTTATTTTCCCCACTACCGCAGACGCCGCCATCTTGAAGAAACCGCTAAATTTTTTAGCCTCTTTTTACAAAATATCTCCTAAAGTATTAGTTTGAGCAAAAAAGCCTTTTACGTTCTTATTAAACTAGAGAAAATTTTCTACAATTTAATACAAAAACAGAATATTTAGCTTCATTACTTCCCGAGATAGACCTCTTTGAAATTAGAGAATTTTTTTTTAAAAATGTCAAAATAAAGATTTATAATCGGTTTTTGCTCGATAGTAAGTAAATGGTGTATTCTCCGCTAAAGTCTGACATAGCATTTATAGTAGAGGTAGGTAGCTAAAGTTTAAGACCAAACTGATTCTTCTAGCTCGTTTAGACTATGATACTCTCTTTTGAATATTTTTGTAGTCTTTTAGGAAGACACGTTACGCAATAACTTAATACTGACAAAATGAATGTATCTATTTATTAAAAACAAAAAAAAGTTCATTTATTGCTAAGTTTGTATATCTCATATATTCAATAGGTCTGTGAATTATATATCAATAAATTTGTAAGTAAATAAATAATTGATAAATAATTATAAATAAATTATATACTACATAAGTTTCATCAAGAAAAGTGTCAGATATACCACAACTTTACATTATAAGAACCAAATGGTGATATTTTGTTATATAAGACAAAATGTGTCTGGACGACAAGCCACATTTGGAGCTTCGGAACTTTAGCTATTTACCTCTACTATAAATGCAGTGTCAAACTTTAGCGTAGGATTCACTATATGTATACTTACTATCGAGCAAAAACCAACTAAAAATCTTTGATTTTTACATTTTTAAGAAAAAATCTGTAAATTCAAAGAGGTCTATCTCGGGAAGTATTGGAATACTTTGGAAGATATTTTGTAAAAACTGGTATAGTGCAAAAATTTAGCGGTTTTTTCAGATGGCGGCTCATAAGCCAAAAAGTTTTCAAAAAAGCTTGTTATATTTATCGTATATAGGTATTATATTTAATCCTTTCTACCAATTATCAATCGGAATCATAGCAAATTAGACGTATAAATATTATTAGTAGGAATAATATAGATTTTGTTATGCTCTGCAACAGTAAATCTTGCAGCTTCTTTGTTTGTGTGTACGTGTATAATATAAAAATTACTTTCGTAAGTTATTGATGTAATTTAAGCTATTGTACATTTACATATTTCAAATAGACTCTTATTAATAAATACATAGGTACATATTTTTTAATTATTTAATCATACACTATGAATAAATGAAATAGTATTTATTTAGAGTAATGTACACAATGATAATTTGCGTTAAGCACCGGTAAATAAAATTTATTGAATGAGTAAAAAATGTACCTATATATATTTATAGGTATCAAAATGCCTTTGTAGTCCCGTCGCAAAATTCAATAAATTTGTGCATCAAGAATTATTTAATTTTCTGAAGTAGACTAAATAAAATATACCTAGAGTTGGTATACCATCTTCTAGTTTATCCATGTTTATGTGATTGTTTGGATATTATATTCTGATAATAGTACGAGCAGAAGCATTGTTTAAGTCTTCGAGATTATCAAGATATAAGCTGTACCACTGCAGATTTTACTTATTTCAGTACAATACAATACACATGTAATCGTAATTAGATAACATTATAAGAAGTTAATTATATCGTATATTAAATCAATAAAGGTTTTCCCTTTTCGTCCAGTTATCACAACACACATATTTCAAATAATGTCAAACTGTCAAAAATTGCTATAAATATACATCGCTCGAAAGTAAACACTGTGTAAGATTATTATACCTATAGCAAATTTATTATCGTTTTTGTTTTTTATAGGTATATATTTTATATTACATTCCGCAAAGTGTTAAACTGTTGAATATATAATAATAATAATATATAACTGTTTTTATTATTAGACGAAGTATTGTGAGCAATTGTAATTTTGCGTAAATAAAAGTACCTATCCTGACATTTTTAATTAATAATAGGTACATATATACGCACAATTTCCAGTGCCCCCTAATGCCCAGAAGCTACACTAATATTCAAGTTCCTGGCGTGATAATTCTGCATCTTGACGGTTTTTCTCCACACTATAGTTGAATTGTAACCCTAATTTCATATAATGTCCACGCATTTTTATTTTGGATACCATTTACAAACGAAGATATTATTTTCGTTGCAGTATTTTTTGTTACAATGCAAACTAATTTTTTGAGGTCAAGAGGGGTGCAAGAATGCTATATTTTATTTGAAAATTACAGATAAAAAATATTTATTTTTACCTCTAAAAGGGGTATTTTATTCACAGTATATAGTGTAAAAACAGCCCAATTAGACATTTAAAAACCCCCTACGACCTCGAATCAAGTTTCCTTAACATAACTGTGTACTTTTTATAACAATTAAATTAATAGTTTCCGTTTCTTATCAAAAAAATGTGAGCCTGTTTTCAACGTGAATATTGTCCGGTGCAGCGTACCGAGACGCCAGCCTTAATTTGTAATGTGTTTAATGAATTTTGGATTTACAACATGGGTCATCGTAAAAAGAATGATGGACAATGCCATCAAGCTTCTATTGCCGCACAAAAACTGTTAAAAAGTAATGAAAATAAAATATTTATGAGTGACATTTTGTGTGATGTGTTACAAAGGGTAGAAAAAGTAGAACAGTCGACCATAGACTGCAGTTTTATTCTAAACATTGTGTAATGAATGACAAAAGAAATAATGTATAACATCACGCAGTTATTGAATAGCACTATTCGTATGGTGATGCAACATCTGGTTTCGTCGAGAAAACGGACAGCAAAAAAGTCGATTTTAATGTTAAATTCCTTTCTTCTATTTACCTACCTTATATTTCGTGAGATTAATAAAGTACGGAGAATTTACTCGATTTGAACTACAGTATAAACAAATAAAAAAGTATTTTGTATTTTATAGATCACCACCCACTTGTTATCCAATTATATAAATAAAATTAAAAACTTTTTAAAAATACAAAATTTCAATAGTGCGCGTGGGTGATGAGTCATCGGCCGCTCGTGTCCGGTCTCTGAACATATGAACTAAAACATACAGCTTATATTGTGATTTTCGTAACTTTAACTGTGTGTTTAGGAGATATGATTCAGAATGTAACCAGAAAAGATCAATAGGTATTAATTACTTACGTTTATATTTTAGTCCACAATTAATTTTCATAGTAAATCTGTTTAATTATAGGTTGTCTATAGGTGACACTAGTGTTTTTGGCAAAAATCAACTGCGCTTCTGTACTTAACATTATTCATATTTTATTATCTTCTTAAATAATATTGGAGATGCGCAACATTCAGAAGTGAAAGTAATTATTTTAGTTGTTAAACGTACCTAAATATATTTTACCGAACTGAAGTAAGTTTGCCAAAATAAGGTTTTGATTTTCCATATTATCCAAAGATGACATATCAACTATTATATTCTTTTAATAGACTTACCTAATATTTCACTATTAATGACAACATAAAGAATTTTTGGTATAAACCACCGAAAAAGAAGCTATCTACCTGACGAAATGGTTGAACATGCAGAACACATAATTAAGCCTTTTGTGCCATATTTTTATATGGTCTACCAAATCTAGTACCTTCAAGAGATATCTAAAACGTAGAATATTAACTTTCTGTGATAGAAACACCACCGATGTAATATCCTTGGAGAATATACATATAGCCCAGTCAAACTATACCAAAAAATCTCGCATGGTTCAATTAATTAGGGTACCTTTGATATTTTGATATGGTGTATGGATTGGTACACTGTTGCAAAGTTCCAAGTTTTCTTATTTTCCCCACTACCGCAGACGCCGCCATCTTGAAGAAACCGCTAAATTTTTTAGCCTCTTTTTACAAAATATCTCCTAAAGTATTAGTTTGAGCAAAAAAGCCGTTTACGTTCTTATTAAACTAGAGAAAATTTTCTACAATTTAATACAAAAACGGAATATTTAGCTTCATTACTTCCCGAGATAGACCTCTTTGAAATTAGAGAATTTTTTTTTAAAAATGTCAAAATAAAGATTTATAATCGGTTTTTGCTCGATAGTAAGTAAATGGTGTATTCTCCGCTAAAGTCTGACATAGCATTTATAGTAGAGGTAGGTAGCTAAAGTTTAAGACCAAACTGATTCTTCTAGCTCGTTTAGACTATGATACTCTCTTTTGAATATTTTTGTAGTCTTTTAGGAAGACACGTTACGCAATAACTTAATACTGACAAAATTAATGTATCTATTTATTAAAAACAAAAAAAAGTTCATTTATTGCTAAGTTTGTATATCTCATATATTCAATAGGTCTGTGAATTATATATCAATAAATTTGTAAGTAAATAAATAATTGATAAATAATTATAAATAAATTATATACTACATAAGTTTCATCAAGAAAAGTGTCAGATATACCACAACTTTACATTATAAGAACCAAATGGTGATATTTTGTTATATAAGACAAAATGTGTCTGGACGACAAGCCACATTTGGAGCTTCGGAACTTTAGCTATTTACCTCTACTATAAATGCAGTGTCAAACTTTAGCGTAGGATTCACTATAGGTATACTTACTATCGAGCAAAAACCAACTAAAAATCTTTGATTTTTACATTTTTAAGAAAAAATCTGTAAATTCAAAGAGGTCTATCTCGGGAAGTATTGGAATACTTTGGAAGATATTTTGTAAAAACTGGTATAGTGCAAAAATTTAGCGGTTTTTTCAGATGGCGGCTCATAAGCCAAAAAGTTTTCAAAAAAGCTTGTTATATTTATCGTATATAGGTATTATATTTAATCCTTTCTACCAATTATCAATCGGAATCATAGCAAATTAGACGTATAAATATTATTAGTAGGAATAATATAGATTTTGTTATGCTCTGCAACAGTAAATCTTGCAGCTTCTTTGTTTGTGTGTACGTGTATAATATAAAAATTACTTTCGTAAGTTATTGATGTAATTTAAGCTATTGTACATTTACATATTTCAAATAGACTCTTATTAATAAATACATAGGTACATATTTTTTAATTATTTAATCATACACTATGAATAAATGAAATAGTATTTATTTAGAGTAATGTACACAATGATAATTTGCGTTAAGCACCGGTAAATAAAATTTATTGAATAAGTAAAAAATGTACCTATATATATTTATAGGTATCAAAATGCCTTTGTAGTCCCGTCGCAAAATTCAATAAATTTGTGCATCAAGAATTATTTAATTTTCTGAAGTAGACTAAATAAAATATACCTAGAGTTGGTATACCATCTTCTAGTTTATCCATGTTTATGTGATTGTTTGGATATTATATTCTGATAATAGTACGAGCAGAAGCATTGTTTAAGTCTTCGAGATTATCAAGATATAAGCTGTACCACTGCAGATTTTACTTATTTCAGTACAATACAATACACATGTAATCGTAATTAGATAACATTATAAGAAGTTAATTATATCGTATATTAAATCAATAAAGGTTTTCCCTTTTCGTCCAGTTATCACAACACACATATTTCAAATAATGTCAAACTGTCAAAAATTGCTATAAATATACATCGCTCGAAAGTAAACACTGTGTAAGATTATTATACCTATAGCAAATTTATTATCGTTTTTGTTTTTTATAGGTATATATTTTATATTACATTCCGCAAAGTGTTAAACTGTTGAATATATAATAATAATAATATATAACTGTTTTTATTATTAGACGAAGTATTGTGAGCAATTGTACTTTTGCGTAAATAAAAGTACCTATCCTGACATTTTTAATTAATAATAGGTACATATATACGCACAATTTCCAGTGCCCCCTAATGCCCAGAAGCTACACTAATATTCAAGTTCCTGGCGTGATAATTCTGCATCTTGACGGTTTTTCTCCACACTATAGTTGAATTGTAACCCTAATTTCATATAATGTCCACGCATTTTTATTTTGGATACCATTTACAAACGAAGATATTATTTTCGTTGCAGTATTTTTTGTTACAATGCAAACTAATTTTTTGAGGTCAAGGGGGGTGCAAGAATGCTATATTTTATTTGAAAATTACAGATAAAAAATATTTATTTTTACCTCTAAAAGGGGTATTTTATTCACAGTATATAGTGTAAAAACAGCCCAATTAGACATTTAAAAACCCCCTACGACCTCGAATCAAGTTTCCTTAACATAACTGTGTACTTTTTATAACAATTAAATTAATAGTTTCCATTTCTTATCAAAAAAATGTGAGCCTGTTTTCAACGTGAATATTGTCCGGTGCAGCGTACCGAGACGCCAGCCTTAAGTGAAACAATATAACCAAGTGTTTTATTCGTTTAATATTCATAATGTTTCACCAAGAACCAACCGTAGATTCTATTAATTTTATTAAATATTTAAGTACACTACTGATTAAATAATTTTGCCAGTCTTATCTAACTGCCGTCCTGGAAGCCATCTTGGAGGATGGATGCAATGTTACCGGATACACAGCTTGGAGTTTCATGGATAATTTCGAATGGATGAAGGGATATACGCAAGTTTAAAGTGAAAAATAGCTTTAGTTATTGTAAATAAAATATTTTTCTTTTAAGGGAAAGGTTTGGTATCCACTTTGTTGATTTTGAAGATCCAGATAGGCCGAGGACCCCTAAAATGTCATCCTTAGTTTTCAAGAACATCATAGAAAAGAGAGAAATTGATTGGGATTATACACCAGATGGTTTCGAAGCGTGTGAATGGTAGTACTGAGAAAATGCCTATGAAGTTGAAGTACATCAGTGTGGTTTTTTTTTAATTTTAAAATTAATTTCTGTTAAAAATAAATTGAACTGAAATTATAGATATTTTATTTTACTTACGATTGCACTTCATAAATTTTAATAAAAGACTAGATACGTACGGCACTTATAGCACATTTCTATATATATATATATATATATATATATATAAGGTCCTGTTCGGCACCTCTTCGTAGGTAAAGCAATAACTTCTTTAATTACCTACACTATAATCTTTCATTTCATGAAAAATTCACGACTAGCAAGTACTAGCAATAAACGTTAACCCTCATTAAACATTCAATTATACATAGCTGTTGTGAGATTAAAAGCAGCCGATGTTACCTGGAAATAAAAACAGCTTCCTAGAAAGTACTGATGCCATTTGAATCCATAAAGTAAGTACTTTCACCTGTAATAATTATTTTTAAATCGACCGAGATACCTGGCTCAGGTAATAACAAACTACTACTAAAATATACCCTACAAAAGTATTGTTAATTTTGCAGTTTTTCATAATTAATATCTCTGGTTTTGACAAAGATAAAACAGCAATTCAGTTGTATGATGGTGTGTACAACAAATACATAAGTTAGAGCATTATCAAAAATTTTTAACTTTTACTGTCTTATACGTAGTATAAGGAAGTATTGTGATGACGAAAATTTTCGACCTCGAGATTTTTGCAGATGTCCACGTTTTGAAGTTCCCTGATACCAAAAAAGTGGTTTTTAAAAAATGTCTGTCTGTCTGTGTGTGACCACGATAGCGGTCAAACCGCTGTAGATATCTATTCCAAATATTGTATTTACGTATATAATCACCCTCTTGAGATCTAATTAGTTTTTCAGTAAAATCGGTAGACCGGAAGTAGTAGTTTACTTCAGTGAAAAAATCGAATTTAGCAAATAAGTCGTCAATTACTATGTTTAAACAAATTTATAAAGAATTTAAATGTACTCAAAATTAAATTTGAGACAAATTGTCTTAAAAAAGTTTTTCGAAATTCCAACCGGAAGTAGGTCTTTTACTCTTATCGAAAATCAGTTTCTTGCGAATATCTCGCAAGTCATGCTTTCTAGGCAGGTACATTAGGAATATAAAAGTATTTAAATGATAATTTTAAATATCTTTTGTATAAAAAACATTTCAAAATTCGGACCGGAAATACCACTTTTACTCTTACCGAATAGCGATTTCTTGCAAATATGTCGTAAATTATGCATTCTATATATATTTATTAAGAATACAAAATATTTTGTTTGAGTTGGATTTGCAATATTTTTTGTATACATAAAATTTCAAAATTCGGACCGGAAGTAGCACTTTTAGTCTTAGCGAGAAGCACTTTCTTGGAATATCTTGCAAAGTATGCATTCTATAGCGATTTATTAACAGAATGAAAGTACTTAGAATAATTTTTGTATAAAATGAGGTGTAGCCACCACACTACTTTCTTATACGTATGAGCGTTTCAAACTGTACAATTTTAAGAATTTTTTTAATACAAAACTTATTCAAAATCCTATTCTAAGTACTTTCATTGTCTTAATAAATCGCTATAGAATGCATACTTTACAAGATATTATCAAAAAAGTGCTCCTCGCTAAGAGTAAAAGTGCTACTTCCGGTCCGAATTTTGAAATTTCATATATACAAAAAATATTGCAAATCCAGTTTTAAATACTTGATAAATATATATAGAATGCATAACTTACGACATATTTGCAAAAAATCGCTATTCGATAAGAGTAAAAGTGGTACTTCCGGTCTGAATTTTGAAATTTTTTTTATACAAAAGATATTGAAAATTATGTTTTAAATACTTTTATACCCGTAACGTACCTGTCTAAAGAGCATGATTTGCGAAATATTCGCAAAAAACCGATTTTCGATAAGAGTAAAAGACCTACTTCCGGTAGGAATTTCGAAAAACTTTTTAAATAAAATTGTTCTCAATTTTAATTTTAAGTACATATGAATTATTTATAAATTTGTATAAACTTAGTATTTGACGAAATATTGGCAAAATTCGATTTTTATACTGAAGTAAACTGCTACTTCCCGTCTACCGATTTTACTGAAAAACTAATCAGATCTCAAGAGGGAGATTATACACGTAAATACAAAATTTGGAATTGATATCTATAGCGGTTTGGCCGCTATCGTGGTCACAGGCAGACAGACAGACACACACACGCACAGACATTTTTTAAAAACCACTTTTTTGGTATCAGGGGACCTCAAAACGTGGACATTTGCAAAAATCTCGAGGACGAAAATTTTCATCATCACAATACTTCCTTATACTACGTATAAGAAAGTAAAAATTATTAAAATTGTATAGTTTGAAACGCTCATACGTATAAGAAAGTCGTGTGGTGGCAACACCTCATTTTTTAAATTACGATCACATTTTTGTCGATTTTGAACACTATGCGCCCCCGCGAGTTGCCTGTCATTACGCAAAACAGAATAGCCGCGCTAACAAAGTATACCATCAGATATGCTGTTATTTAGCAGAGTCTTACCATATCATATTTATATCGAATAACTAAATACGATAATAAGTTAGCTTGAGTAGAATTAAACAAAGGAGCATTGATAATAAGATTGCAAAGAGAAACATATAAATGCTATTACAATAATATTATTGATTGAAGAACTGATAAAAGATATTGAGAATCTATTTTAAAAAAAAAACAGATGGCTCGTGTTTATTTACATTTAAAATTGATAATGATAAATTGATTACCTACATCAAATTCTTAAAATTGCTCTTGAAAACAACTACACATTGTTAAATTATCGTGTGTTATATAAGATCTGATTTTTGGAGATATAACTGTGCTCCAAATAATCCTCGATAAGCAAATGTAATAATAATTGACGAATATTGGCAAAAACTTCTGCGGGTCTACCGATTTTCCTGAAAATCTAACCAGGTCTCAAGAGGGAGATTATACTCGAAAATACAAAATTTGGAATTGATAGTTATAGCCGTCTCATCGTAATCGTGACCACACACACAGACACGGAGACATTTTTTAAAAACCACTTTTTTGGTATCAGGGGACTTCAAAACATGGACAACTGCAAAAATTTCGAGGCCGAAAATTAGAATTAAAATTACTGGCACTGTAACAATGTGAAAGAAATTGTAATATAACAAATTTGAATTAAAGTTATTTGAGAGCAGTGAGCTATATTTTAAACTGAACTTATCGTTTGGCTGACAGGCTCTTATCCATTTATTTGCTAATTCCACATCTTTCAAGAAACTAAAATATTTTATACTAGTCCCCTTAATTTTCCGGTTGTAATTTGAGCACCCAAAAACTGCACAACATCGCATTTTTAGATGATAAAAAACTGATAAATTACCACTGCAAACACAACTACAAGTAGCACACGTAATAAATACCCAAATATGAACACAAACTGCACTTGCTGCTTCGAAGATGACGCCATGACAATGAGTCAGATTTCTGACTTATATCAGGGTGTTTTTGTCATTCAATGTAGTCGTATTTTAAAAATTACCTACCTATCTAAAAAATATAGTATACAACAAGCTTTGAAAATAAACTCTTATAAAACATACTATGATTAGTTACTAGTTTTGAAAACCCGAGTGCGAAACGAACGATGGATTTTCAAAGCCGGTAATTGCTCTGACAGCCTTTATTGGACTTATTCTATCATATAACCTATTTTCTTTCATTATTTATTTAATTAATTAATTTAAATTAATTCCATTAGTCATATTGTTCTATTTTAGTAACTCAAGACAGTTGTCCCATATTGACTTCTTTTACTATTGTATATTTTAAAAATTACGAAACTATCCATCCACAAACATTTACGTAGACATTTCCACACCTCTGCCTCATAATCACGCATAATGGAACAGAATCACAGCCACCCGTTCGCTATAAAAAAAAACTACATGATAAAAGCATGAGAGAAAATTACTATTTGCGTTTCGGGCGGTAATTTTCATCAGATTTGTGTTTCTTTTCTGGATTATATTTAAAAATATTTGGATAGATGTGGCTTTTACTTGGTGAGGATCCATTGAACTCAACGTAAAATAAAACAACAAATTTGTTTAAATCTTCACTAGATATATATATATATATATATATGTATTGAAAAAATGAATGAAAATCTTCTTGGTAGTAGTGGCATACAATGAATTGAAAATAATAACAAGATGACAACTGGTTGTCAATTAGAAAACAATGACAAATATAAAATGTAAATCAAAATGTATAAATGAAAATGTATTCAAATAAGCATAGGACTATCGGTATTACTTATATAGT
This sequence comes from Amphimallon solstitiale, assembly GCA_963170755.1. Taxonomy (NCBI): domain Eukaryota; kingdom Metazoa; phylum Arthropoda; class Insecta; order Coleoptera; family Scarabaeidae; genus Amphimallon; species Amphimallon solstitiale. Next base: position 22,545,311 of record OY720676.1, on the reverse strand, counting down.
CACATCAAAGGGCCTAATTGACAACCAGTTGTCATCTTGTTATTATTTTCAATTCATTGTATGCCACTACTACCAAGAAGATTTTCATTCATTTTTTCAATACATTTGTATATTTGGCAAAGAATTGTAATATATTTTATATATATATATATATATATATATATATATATATATATATATAATATTTCCTTCACATGCGCCCTTTCTCAGAATTTTAAAAAAATATTAAATACGGAAATTAAACAAAATATCTCAACTATTATAAAAAAATAAAAAAAGTAAGACGTTGCATCTTTGTAGAAGAGCATTTTAAGCCGTATACTACTTTAAAAAGGAAATAGGATTTGTAATTTGTTTATAAAAACGTGGATACTTTTCCGATACTTTTATCTCTCTTGCACACTTGGCCAACACCTTTCGCCTTAACAAAGAAGCATTAATAATAAGATTAAAAGGAGAAACATATAAATATTAATTGAGTTGGCCGATACTTGCTGTACATCCATATTAATTAATAATAGTAAACGGGGTAAAACACAATTTACAATAAATCCAGTATATTAACACAACTTATTATAAAGTATATGACATGTTTTGCTATCACTGTATCATCTTCGGATTCAATTACTACCAAACCATATATTTTCTACAAAACCAGGTGATCAGATCTTCCAATGTCTAGGATACTGTGGGGAATTTTTGTAATTTACTTTAATAGGCCAATCAAATTAATATATTTTGAGGAATTAATTTCCAGCAAGCTGGAAATCATTTTAAAACCTCTATTTGGTTCTAAATGCGTGTAATCTGAGTTTGCACTATCCCAGGTGGTGAGCTTAACGTTTAGTAGCTGAAAAACCGCCAAATTTTTGCACCTTTTTTTATTTTTTTGCTTGTAGCTGGAAAACGGTGCGTCGGACAGAAAATGTTATTCTATTTAAAAATACAGAGGCCTAAATTCTGCGTCGACTGGCATTTAAAAAATCAAATTCGGTTTAGTGGTATAGCCAAAATCGAATGTTAAAGACAAAAGAAATTTCGTATTTTGGCGCAGCATTACATTATGCGGCTTTCCAAGACCACATATCTTGAAAACTGATACTACTATTGGAAAAACACGTGGAATAAAAGTTGTAGAGAATAAAATTCTACGTAATATAACTGCCTCAGTTTTTTAATTCTATTAACCGCCAAAGCACCAAATTCATCCACCATTTACGTCAAGAAACCTGGAAAGGGAACCTCTCAGAACACCTTCTACCCTCCCAAGTACTTCAACTTCTCGTCCGTTGTCAAACAGAATATTCTGTTCCTACATGCAATCAGTGGATGTGATACAACCTCTGCATTCTATCGCCAAGGGAAGTTGAAGTTTGTCAAGCTTCTTGAAAAGAACACGACATTACAAGAGACTGTCAAGGTTTTCCATCATGAAGATGCCGATCCTGAGGTTCTCATTTCAGCAGGTCAACGGTTCTTGGAAGCCCTCTATTCACCTAAGGCAGATGAGACCTCCTTGGACCAAATACGCTACGAGACATTTTCAAGATCACTAACAAAGCCAACTTTCGAGCTGGCTTCTCTACCTCCAACAAATGCAGCCGCCGCCCAACATATTCTGCGGGCGTACCTTCAAATCTAGGGCTGGTATGATAGCCAAAGGATCCTCTGAGCTGGGGATGGAGGAGGACGGACCTTGGCCTTCTCCCCACCATAAACACTAAGGATCCAGCTTCAGTTGAAATTCTCAACACAGTTTCCTGCAAATGTACAAAGGAGTGTACAGGGAAGTGCAGCTGCCGAAAAGTAGGCATGAAATGTTCAAGAATATGCCTCAACTGCAACGGCCAGTCATGCTCGAATTCAGCATTCTTCGAGGATGAGGATGTGACTGATATTGCGGTAGAAGCAGAAATTGGTGAGAATAGTCCCGTTGAAGATAATCCCGATAAAGAGGACCTTGATATACAACCGCGCCGTCCGAGCTTCTCAGATGAAGGACCATCAACATCTAAGAAAATGCGAACATGAATGCTGCTACATTTTGTGCTGCATACCTATCGATTTATATCATCTTTATATTCAAATTTTCATCAATAAACTTTAATTGTTTTTGTTACTTCATTGCACCTAAACTAGCTATGATTAATTTAGTTATTAGGAAATTAATAATAATAATAATAATACTTATTAACGATTTAATGGTAATACAGAACTTTGATAAACTTAATATTGATTTTTATTTGTACTACTCGAATTTCTACTCAGGTTATGCATATTCCTTTAACATTGCAAAGCAATAAGAAGTGCTGTTTTGGTGCAAAATGTTGATATTTTTTTATCGTAAATGACATAAAATTACTCAAAACGTCGAAAAAACGATTTCGAATTGATGCGAAATTTCGAATTTTAAATGAATGTATTTAAAAACTAAGGTATCTATGTAACGTGAAATTTTATTCTCTACAACTTTTATTCCATGGATTTTTTCATAGGAGTATCTGTTTGCAAGATATGTGGTCTTGGAAAGCCGCATAATGTAAGGTTGCACTAAAATACGACATTTTTTTCGTATTTAAAATTCGATTTTGGCTATACCACTAAACCAAATTTAATTTTTTGAATGTCAGTCGACGCAGAATTTAGTCCTCTGTATTTTTAAATAGAATGACATTTTCCGTCCGACGCACTGTTTTCCAGCTACAAGCAAAAGAATAAAAAAAGGTGCAAAAATTAGGCGGTTTTTCGGCTACTAAAAGTTAAGCTCACCACCTGGGATGGTGCAAACTCAGATTACACGCATTTAGCACCAAATAGAGGTTTTAAAACGATTTCTAGCTTGCTGGAAATTAATTCCTCAAAACGGATTTTTTCGACTTAATTTTATTGGCCTATAATGACTTTTATAGATAATAAAAAGTCTACAAAACCAGATCTTACGATGTCTAGGATACTATAGACATCGTAATTTACTTTAATGACTTTTTATTACCTATAAAAGTCATTAAAGTAAATTACAAAAATTCCCCACAGTATCCTAGACATTGTAAGATCTGAACACCTGGTTTTGTAGAAAATATATGGTTTAGTAGTAACTGAATATCCGAAGAAGATAGATATAACGAAACATGTCATATACTTTATAATAAGTTTTGTTAATATACTGGATTTATTGTAAATTGTGTTTTACTTCGTCTATAATTATTATTAATAAACATATACCTGCTATTACAATAACATTAATGATTGAAGTACTGATAAAAGATATTGAGAACCTATTTTAAAAAAAACAGATGACTCGTGTTTATTTACTATTAATTTTGATAATGATAAATTGATTACATCAAATTCTTAAAATTGCTCTTGAAAACAGCTGCATAATGTTAAATTATCGTGTGTCCATATAAGATCTGATTTTTGGAGATATAACTGTGCTCCAAACAATCCTCGATAAACAAACGTAATAGTAATTGATTGAATACGTGATTACTAAATCGTATATAACACATATCGCCAGATTTATTCTCTCAAAAGAGCGAAGATGAGGTGTGTGATCGTTTTTATTTTCATTTTGGCGTAAGTTAATTGACCATTTCAAATAGAATCAATGTTTCTCAATTAATAATATTGCTATTTAGATATGCCAATGCGCAAAATAACCGATTTCCAGATGACTTTCAATTTGGTGTAGCGACGGCATCTTACCAGGTTGAAGGTGCTTGGAATGTTAGTGGTAAGTGTAGTTTTTATACAAAATATTTCTTTTATTGTAAAATTCTTTACGCACTAATGAAATACGTATGAGTTAATTTTGTTTACTATAAGAAGTAGTATTTGAGTTCAATAATAAGAAGTAATTTTAAGAACAATTTAAGGTCCTTCTAAAAAGACTAGAAAAAAATATACGAATGACTTTATGACAGAAAAGTACTAATTTAAACATTAGATGTATAATGGTATAAAGCATCAGTTTGTCATATATATTTAAAAATGCTGACATTGTTAGACATGGTTGTCGAGAAAAAGAAATTATCAAACACAATTGTTTAGTTTTAAAAATTACAATGTTCACACGACATATGTTTCGCTACACTGTGGCTTCATCAGGTGGATGAAAATACAATTTCAAAGTACATATTAGCTCCTCATTAATACAAAAATATACAAAAATAGTCGCATTCTGAGAAATGGCGGACAGATTTGAATTTTAAATTGAGTTATTTATATCTAGTTGGTCATTTAAAATTATACCTATTTTGTTAAATTTATTAATTTCTAAACTTTCTAGCATATCAAGTTTTTTACTTTTTCTGTAAAATTGGTATTGAATTTATGATTCTGTTCTAAGCAATGATTCGCAAAAGTTAAGTCTGTCTTCTTATTCTTATAACATACTTCGTGTTCTTTCATTCTAGTATCGAAGGCCTTCCTGTCTGTCCCATATAAACTTTTTTACAGTCTTGGCATGTCAACTTGTACACCCCTGAGTTTGATCTATTGTCCGTTTTATCTTTATTGTTTTTTATTGCTTTTTGTTAGGAATTGTTTGTTTTGAATTAAATGGTATCTTCCCTACTTGTTTTAATTAAGTTCCCTACTGTTTTTAAAATTTTACCAACGTATGTGATGGAATGATAACTGTAGGTTCTATATTGTTCTTTACTGTGGGGTAAATTAAGGATAGCGCTTTAGGTTTCTGTAGTTTTGCTAAAATATTATTAATTAAATCTATTGACAAACCGTTATTTAGCGCTATAATGTATATTCTGTTTAATTCTAAATCAATGTTTTTTTTACTCAAAGGAAGTTCCTTTAATCAGAATAATTTGTGGTATCTCGACATACTTATTCAAAGTTTTCCGTCACATAGTACTGATTATAGCACTTTTCCTTGACTGCAGGTAAAGGAGAGAACATATGGGATAGATTGACACACACAAGACCCGAGCTAATTGCAGATCGCAGTACTGGAGACATTGCTTGCGATGCTTACCACAAAACACAAGAAGATGTTCAACTATTGAAGAATTTGGGAGTTAATTTTTATCGTTTCTCGATCTCCTGGTCGAGGATTCTACCTACTGGGTATGCGGATACCATAAACGAAGATGGAATCCGTTATTACAATGAATTAATCGATGAACTTTTGGCGAACGATATAACACCATTCGTCACAATATACCATTGGGATTTGCCGCAACCATTACAAGAGATCGAGGGCTGGTTGAATCCAGATTTAGCTGATATTTTTGCCGATTTCGCTGATGTACTTTACTCGTCATTTGGTGATAGGGTGAAGGACTGGATAACTTTCAATGAACCAATTCAGGTTTGCGAAGCGGGTTATTCAAATGCTGGAAAAGCTCCAGCATATACCTTATCTGGAATTGGAGGTTATCGGTGCGGCCATACATTACTTATTGCTCATGGCAAAGCTTATAGGCTTTACAATGAGAAATATAGGGACAGTCAGCAAGGTACATCAATAAGATTGTATGATTGATGTGAAATATAATGATATCCTTATTTGCAGGTAGAGTTGGCATAACAATTGATGCTGGTTGGTATGAACCAAATTCAGATTCGCAGGAAGATATCGAAGCCGCTGAACGCAGCATACAAATGAATGTAAATAGACAACCTCCCTTTATTAAATTCTGTTAGAATATCTACTTAATCTTTCAGTACGGGTGGTATGCTCATCCTATATTCTCCGAAACTGGCGACTATCCTCCAATCATGAGGGAAAGGGTGGACGCCATGAGCGCGTTGGAAGGCTTCGAGACCTCCAGATTACCTACTTTTACGGAGGAGGAAGTTGAAATGATAAGAGGGTCATCCGACTTCTTGGGTCTCAATCATTATACTTCTACATTATGTAGCCCAGTACCCGAAGACTGGGAATTAACTGGACCTAGCCAGTGGGTAGACGTTGGTGTCTTATGCGGTGTTGATCCAGAATGGGAGGTGGCTGCTTCTTCTTGGTTACATGTGGTGCCTTGGGGACTGAGAAGATTGTTAAATTGGATTAAGAACGAATATAATAATCCGGAAGTAATAATTACCGAGAATGGATTTTCGGATACAGGTGGATTGAACGATTGTCGCAGAGTTAATTATTACAATGTAAGTAATTAGTAATAATAACTTTTTATGCCGCAATCATGAATCACTTAATTAGGGTGCCCTTATAATACTTAACCTAAACAGGAAGGCCAACACAGTCAGACGTGTTATGTTTATTTGATGATGGAAATAAACAAGACCTTGCCTTTCATGTCAACTAAGTTGCTATATCAGCAATTGTACACGTACATACATACCGTTGCAGTTTTGTTGCGTCCCTTTTATAATTTATAGTTTTGTCTAGTATTTAACTCTTTGAAGGTATTTTTATTATAGTCATATATTAAATATTTAAGTACATTTCTGATTAAATAATTTTGACAGTCTTACCTAACCGCTGTGCTAGAAGCTATATTGGAGGATGGATGCAATGTTACTGGATATACAGCATGGAGTTTCATGGATAATTTCGAATGGATGATGGGATATACGTAAGTTTTAAAGTGGAAAAATGACTTTAATTATTGTAAATGAAATATTTTTCTTTTTTAGAGAAAGGTTTGGTATTCACTTTGTCGATTTCGAAGATCCAGATAGACCGAGGACCCCTAAAATGTCATCCTTAGTTTTCAAGAACATCATAGAAAACAGAGAAATTGATTGGGATTATACACCAGATGGTTTCGAAGCTTGTACTTGGTAGTATTGAGAACCAGCCAATGAATTTGTAGTTCAACAAGGAGATTTTTTGTTAAATTCATTTCTGCTAAAAATAAAACGAACTAAAATTATATTCTTATTATTTCTTTGATCTGGCTTATAGAATTCCTCATTGTGTAACAAAATTTTGTTTGAACGTGTATAAAAACACCAGACGTAATTTGTCGTAATAAATTCAACATTTTTATACTATTGTATTTTCGTAATTATCCGTTTTTTAAAATATTTTATATAATAGTTTGATTGATTAATTATTGATAGATACATGCTCGTGGTACAAATAATACGTTTTATTCATATGCGCAGGACATTTTTACGGATACATAAAGAACCCGTATTCTGAATGTATTTAACTTGAAATGCTGTTATCGTGCCTGTTTTATAGTTCATCTAAAACGCTGTCAAACCAATCTACTTAAATCCGTCTAAGCAGCTGCCGTAAATGACCTGCTGCTGTTTATTCCGTCCGTCAAAGTGCTGCCAAACCAGATCTGTACCTTCTCGCTTATTTAGCTGTCGTTAATGACCTGTTGATTATTAAGACCGCAAGGGTGTTGTCGAACCAGAGCTGTACTTTCCCGCTTAATTAGATGTCTTTAATAAACTGCTAATTATTCCTTCCTCAAGAGTAATAATAAAGATCTTGGCGTAGTCTACTGCAGCGGTTCCCAAACTGGGTGCCGCGACCATACGCCAGGGGTGCCGCGGCAATAATCAAAAAAAGTCGGCTGAAAATTGAGGAATTATTAAAATATAGTTATTTGATTGTCGGGGGGGGGGGGGTATTTTTATAATACGAAACAATTAACTCAAAAATTTAATAAAAAGGAGGAGCACAATTACAAAAAATAAAAGCCTTCCGGAAAATAATTACATATTTTAAAGCGTATGTTGAGAGCAGAGACATCTCCAACTTTCCTCGGTTGCAAACTTTCCAAAATCTGCATGATATCAGCAAAGACAGTCGTCATCACAATACTTCCTTATACTACGTATAAGAAAGGAAAAAGCACCGGCAGTTTTTTCTGAAATTTCCAATGTATTGGGTAACTTTTCCAATTTTTCTTTCCTTACAAACTTTATTCGAACTACTACGTACATTTAAAAAAAACTAATAGGTCTGTCATTTCTGAAGTGATGCGTTTACCACCGAACAGTATTTCATTTTACTTTCTTATACCTAGTATAAGGAAGTATTGTGATGATGAAAATGTTCGACCTCGAGATTTTTGCAGATGTCCACGTTTTGAAGTCCCCTGATACCAAAAAAGTGGTTTTAAAAAAATTTCTGTGTACCTGTGTGTCTGTCTGTCTGTGACCACGATAGCGGTCAAACCGCTATAGCTATCAATTCCAAATTTTGTATTTACTTGTATAATCTCCCTCTTGAGATGTGATTAGTTTTTCAGTAAAATCGGTAGACCGGAAGTAGCAGTTTACTTCGAAATTCCAACCGGAAGTAGGTCTTTTACTCTTATCGAAAATCAGTTTTAGCGAATATCTCGCAAGTCATGCTTTTTAGACAAGTGCGTTACGAGTATAAAAGTATTTAAAAACATAATTTTCCATATCTTTTGTATAAAGAAAATTCAGACCAGAAGTACCACTTTTACTCTTATCGAATAGCGATTTTTTGCAAATATGTCGTAAGTTATGCATATATATATATTTATCAAGAGTACAAAAGTATTTACAACTGGATTTGCAATATTTTTTGTATATATGAAATTTCAAAATTCGGACCGGAAGTAGCACTTTTACTCTTAGTGAGGAGCACTTTTTTGATAATATCTTGCAAAGTATGCATTCTATAGCGATTTATTAAGAGAAAGAAAGTACTTAGAATAGGATTTTCAATAAGTTTTGTATAAAAAGATTCTTAAAATTGTATAGTTTGAAACGCTCATACATATAAGAAAATCGCGTGGTGGCCACACCTCATTTTTGCTTAGACAGATTAATTCTCTAGAAAACTTGTATTTTAATATACTATTATAACATAATTTTTGTCAAATATAGGTTTTTTTCTCGGTAAATATCTCCTCATTACGAGCACTTTTATAAAAGAATTGTTCAAGGTTGCATAATTTAAAAATTATATTTTTATCTATTGTTATTACAATTATTATTTTAAGTGGAGTATGTAGATAAAACCCACTAATGATATAATTTGAAGTATATGTATGTTTGTTATTTGTACAGAAATAATTTACGAATTCCATTACATATTTTGTTAGAAAATTGGGTAAATATGAGGCATATAACGATGTTTATTTATTCTATGTTTTGTATGTAGGTATGCGTGCCAATTATCTTCCAGATCTTCTTTTTCATTATACGTAGTATAAGGAAGTATTGTGATGACGAAAATTTTCGACCTCGAGATTTTTGCATATGTTCATGTTTTGAAGTCCCCTGATACAGAAAAAGTTGTTTTTAAAAAATGTCTCTGTGTCTGTCTGTGTGTCTCTCTCTGTGTGACCACGATAGCGGTCAAACCGGTAAAATCGGTAGACCGGAAGTAGCAGTTTACTTCAGTGAAAAAATCGAATTTTGCCAATATTTCCTCAACTACTAAGTTTAAACAAATTTATAAAGAATTCATATCTATTTAGATTAAAATTGAGAACAATTTTATTAAAAAAGTTTTTCGAAATTTCTACCGGAAGTAGGTTTTTTACTCGTATCGAGAATCAGTTTTTTGCGAATATTTCGCAAGTCATGCTTTTTAGACAGGTACGTTACGGGTATAAAAGTATTTAAAACATAAGTTTCAATATGTTTTGTGTACCAAAAATTTCAAAATTCAGACCGGAAGTACCACTTTTACTCTTATCGAATAGCGATTTTTTGCAAATATGTCGTAAATTATGCATTCTATATATATTTATCAAGAGTACAAAAGTATTTAGTGCTGGATTTGTAATATTTTTTGTATAAATGGAATTTCAAAATTCGGACCGGGAGTAACACTTAGAATAGGATTTTGAATAAGGTTTGTGTAAAAAAATTCTTAAAATTATATAGTTTGAAACGCTCATACGTATAAGAAAGTCGTGTGGTGGCCACACCCCATTTTTTTCATTTGCGTTTGCTCTAATTTTGCATATTACAATTTAATTTTGACCTCAAAACATTTTCCCTCGTTTCAAATTGGATTATATTTAGAAAAATACTATCTAAGAGTAATTACAAATGTGATTATTGAACGTACGACGGTAAAGACTTTTATTGCCGAAATATATTTTTATTGACAGTAAAAATATAAAGCAATTGCTTAAATTGTTTTCGATTCGATAAGAAGGATTAAGCCTCTAATAAATTGGTAGAATATTCGGATTATATACATTTATTTGGACCACAGATGAAAGATGATGATCCTTCTTTTCGTGGCGATTTCTGTGTGAGTTTGATGTTTTCGTATTTTGCGTTTAATATAAGCGAGGTGGTTTGTAAAATTACATTTTAGATGTGTTTCGAAGGCAGGGGCTTATGAGTTTTCGGACGAATTCAAATTTGGAGTTGCTACGGCTTCCTATCAGGTTGAAGGTGCTTGGAATGTTGGCGGTACGTATTGAATTAATTAATAATGTTCATATCACATAATTTCAAATTCCCTCGAAGATGGTCAGTATCTTGACATTGGAACACCGTGTATTTTTCGTTGGATAGATTAGAAAATAGGCTAACTGCTTCATCTTTAATATTTGTATCGAAAATATTAAAAGGTAGACTTGATTACCCCGCAATTCCCTGTCTCTGTATACAGGCTGTGTCAACGATCTGACAAAGTAAATTTACTCTTTAATGTTTAATACAGGTTGTATTTGAAATAAGGGGACAGAGTATGATTAATGGAAAGGTTTAATTTTATTAGACTCAAATCCAAAATATTTTGCGCAAATTCAAATTTCAAAAATTACAAAAATATTTTTAAAATATTCGTAGCGCCACTGCACTTTAATACGACTGTAGGATATGCAAGAGTGGGGTACTAAGTAGAAGTGTGAAGTCGTGCGGGGTGCGAGGTCAGTCTCGTTAGATTGTTACGTGTGGATGTTTCGACTATGGCTTACACAACGCACCAACCGAAATAAATTATGTTTTTTTTAATTCATTTGCGTTCAATTAAAATAAAAGTTTCTCATAAGTAGAGTTGGGCAAATTTACAACACAAATTTGTTTTTGTGAGAAATAAGAAGTAAAAAGTTATTGAATTTAATCATAATAACAGTAATAGTACTTACTATGCATTTATTGTGGAAGAAAATGTAATATCTAAATAATCTCGGCATATCAATAAAAAAATTCTCGTTGTTGAAAACTAAGTTATTTTAAAAGAGAACAATCGAACAAAGTACACGCATCAATATTATCCCAAATAAGCTGATATTTCATATTAAGGTTGTTGAACTCTTAAGCATGGACACCTGTTTAGAAATAGTAAACAATGCTATCATTGGGGTTTTTATAACGTTTACAACTGTTATTGCGGTGTGTGTATCTATGAATGTATATGTTTATTTAGTTCCATAAAAATATTATTTATTACGACTCATAACGTCGGCTGTCTGGCCCGATACCTGCTAAATCCATAGGCGGCACATTAAACACTTTTCGGGGGTTTTTAATTTTGGCGTTCGTGTCGTAATTGACTCACAATTTTTGGGATTTATATTCTACATAATTGCGTCTTTCCTTTTATCATACTCTGTCCTCTTATTTCAAATACACCCTGTATAATTAAAAATTTGCGGACTGTAGTTCATAGGGTTGTGCTTGATTCACACACAATATATACCGGGTGTCCACACTTAAGTGCGCACTATTGATAACTCTGTTATCTTTGGAGGTGCAGAATCGGTCAAATGGGCAAAGTAGTACCATTTTTTATGGCGGTTACAATTGTGAAAATAGAAAAACAATTGAACGTCGGGTTCTCTAGATATTCGACCAAACAAATTTTTTTTTAATGGAACACCCTGTATATTTTTTGGCGATTGGAAAGAGAATCGCAAACTGAACAAAAGAGTCTTAGTACACTAGTATAAAAAAATGTCAAATAAAGTAGTTACTGAGAAATCTGTATCTTTGCTTTGTTTGCATGAAATCGATATACCTATGGAAAATTAAAGCGTCACATTGTCTAGTAGCTGTCAAATTATTTGTATTTGCTGTTGTTAAAGTTACTGTGTGGAAAAAGTACTGGTTTTACAATTTTTTCAACCGTAACAATGGCATTTACTCATTTGGAAAAGTGTAATATGTTGGAGTTGTACTTGAAGTTTAACAAAAATTCAGATAAAGCGCTCGAATGTTACATTCAGCAATTTCCTGATCGTGATGTACCAGATCGTCGCTATTTTTTAAAACTTTATCGAAGATTAAGAAGCAACGAAACAGTTTTTATAAAGAAGAGGATCAAAAATGATTTTATATTATCACAAGAGACAGAAATAAATGTATTGGCATATTTTCAGGTGCATCCAAATAATTCTGTAAGGGATTTGTCCAGAGAATCAGGTGTTTCTCGTAGTACGATCCATAAAATTTTGAAAAAAAATAAATATGTTTCCTTTAAATATCAGCCTGTTCAAACTCTACTTTTGGGTGACTATCAAAGACGATTAACTTTTGCTCAATGGTTTATCAATGCTTTTGAAGAAAATCACAATTTCTTCAGACACATTTTATGGAGTGATGAATCCAACTTTTCTAATCGCGGGATGATCAATAAAAGAAATAATCATTACTGGAGTCGTGAAAACCCATTTGTTGTTTATCCTTGTAATCCACAACACCGATTCAGTTTAAATGTTTGGTGTGGTATAATCGGATCCCGAATTGTTGGGCCATTTTTCTATCGGGGTTCTTTAATAGGAGAAAGATATGTGGCATTATTGACAGAAATTTTAGAAAATTTTCTGGATGAATTAAATTTGGTAGACAGACAGATTATTTACTTTCAACAAGTTGGAGCGCCTGCCCATAATCACCGCGAGACAAGGGAGTTATTAGAAAGATTATTTGGCAATAGATGGATTGGCACAAATGGTCCTATTCAGTGGCCCGCACGTTCGCCTGACATGACGCCATTAGATTTTTTCTTGTGGGGAGCAGTAAAAAATCAAGTGTACAAACATAGATATGCAATAGTGGATGAGCTTCAGGAAAGAATTTCCAACATCATTAACGCCATCGATGGTAGGACCATTTTAGGAGCTACTCGTAATGTTCACACAAGCTTGAGAAAATGTATTGAAATGGAAGGAGATGTCTTTGAACATTTAAATTGAATAATTTTCTTTACTATTTTTGTATTTATTTTTATTTGTTTATTAAATTAAAGGCTTTAATGAATGTTTAATTGTCCGTAGATATATCGATTTCATGCAAACAAAGCAAAGATACAGATTTCTCAGTAACTACTTTATTTGACATTTTTTTTATACTAGTGTACTAAGACTCTTTTGTTCAGTTTGCGATTCTCTTTCCAATCGCCAAAAAATATACAGGGTGTTCCATTTAAAAAAAATTTGTTTGGTCGAATATCTAGAGAACCCGACGTTCAATTGTTTTTCTATTTTCACAATTGTAACCGCCATAAAAAATGGTACTACTTTGCCCATTTGACCGATTCTGCACCTCCAAAGATAACAGAGTTATCAATAGTGCGCACTTAAGTGTGGACACCCGGTATATATATATATATGTTGTCACTGGATTCCGGGTTTTCTTCCGCGTTTCCACTGCTTGGTCTTTGGAAAGACCGATGCTGGTTTCTTGACGACGTTTCGGCAAAATCACACTTGCCATCTTCAGGTCTGCGATAACTGTCTGCTTCTGCTTCTTGTTATTCGTAAACTGACGTTTTCGGGATTCGGATGGTGGTTATATACTTCGTTAGCGTTTCGGTTGGTTGCCCTTGGACGAGTGTGTGCATGGTTCCGTGTCGTTGGGCTCGTGTTTGGAGTGTGACGGCTGGTTTGCGATGTAGAAGTATATCTTGTTAGTGCTGGTTTCCATGCTGTTGGTAACCTCTGGGTATCATCTCGTGAATTCAGATTGTTCGGATGTTTTTCAATTTCGATGGCTTCCCTGATGATTCTGGTTTTAGTATGTTCGATGTTCGCTAATAGCTTGGTGTTACTGAAGTCTATCGTGTGGGATGTTTCTTTTACATGTTGAGCCAGGGATGAAGTTTTCTCGTCTTTTCTTACGGAATTTTTGTGTTCGTCTCTTCTTGCGTTTACCCTTCTGTTCGTTTGTCCAATGTAAGTTTTTTCACAGGTGAGGCACGGAATTTCATAAACTCCTTGGTTTTCTAAAGGTATTTTGGTTTTAGGGTTTCGAAGGACTGTACTGATTTTTCTGTCTGCTTTGAATGTTGTTTCAATGTTGTGTCTTCGTAGGATTTTGGATATTCTATCGGTGGTGCCTTTCACATAGGGTAAGTAGGTTTTGGCAGTTGGTGTTTCTTTTTCCTCTTGTGATTTTGCCGAAACGTCGTCAAGAAACCAGCATCGGTCTTTCCAAAGACCAAGCAGTGGAAACGCGGAAGAAAACCCGGAATCCAGTGACAACACATACTACTACCCGCGGAAACCTGAAAGAGAACATATTACGTCTTTACGGGGAGAAGACTTTACACCAAACCAAGACCTTCGAAAAACTAAGAACAAGAAGAAGCAAACTGCTTTGTGACCTGATTTTTCTACAACGTTGCCGAGAGGAAAACATAGTGCCACAGACATTGAAACTGAAGTTCAACAGAAACACCAGACAAACCAAGAACATTCTGAAGAAAGCAAGTATGGCGCTACTGAGGGAATCCATCCACGAGACTAGAAAAATGTTGGATGATACCAACAAACAATTACTGCAACTACATTTGAACCTCAGCAACATTATCCACCCGATAATTTGGAGAATACTGGACCAGCTCAGTGAATTCCGTTCCGAGACAAATACCGATTGGACAAAAGCAAAACAAATAAAGAAGTTCAACCACCTGCAAGCAGAACAAAAACCCAGAGACACCAGAGTAGAGAACAAATCACTCAAAGTAGTATACAACTTATCCACCCATGGATTGGACGCAGCATCCCACAATGTTTTGGCTAAAGGATTTAACTACGCAATAGCTCCTGCCCGCATACCAGTAGAAGAAATAATTTGTGAAGTAGAAGCAACTATAGCTGGGACTGACAAGAATACGGCCGAGACTATCCGCCAAGATGTATCGCAAATATTAAGGACAGCCAAACCACCAAAGAAAAACCTATCACATGAAGAATTCTTGGCATTGAAACAACTAAGGGAAAACGAAAACATTATTATTCTACCAGCCGATAAAGGAAATGCAACAGTGGTAATGAACACAACCGACTACGACGCCAAAATAAGAACCCTCTTGGAGGATCCAGCATACCAACCAATCTCCACGGATCCAACAACATACCTGGAGAAAACAACCAAAACTAAAATCAAGGAGAGTCCCATCGACAAGGAAATCCAGACAGCACTCATTCCAAGGGAGAAGTCATCAAGATGCCCCAAATTGTACGGCTTACCTAAAGTCCACAAGGAAGGTGCACCCCTAAGACCCATAGTCAGCTCCATTGGATCACCTGTTCAACAATTGGCTAGATACCTAGCCCAACAACTACAACCTCATGTCGAAGAAGCCGAATCTTACGTCAAGAACGCAAGCCACTTCATCGATCTATTGAGACAAGAAAAAGTAGAACCAGAATGGTTATTAGTAAGCTTCGACGTAGTATCACTGTTTACCAATATACCAGTTGCCGAAGCTCTAGAGACCATCGAACGAATATACCAACCCCCAGTGCACATAATGAACTTGGTGAAACACTGTCTGACGAACACATACTTTATATACGAAGATCAGCGCTATAGACAAATAGAAGGCGCCCCAATGGGTTCTCCACTATCACCAGTAATAGCAAACCTTTTTATGGAAAACTTAGAAAAAACAGCACTAAGGACGGCCACCCACAAACCCAAACTCTGGCTACGCTACGTCGATGACACTTTCGTGATCTGGACACATGGAAAGGACCAACTCGACATCTTCCTGGAACATTTAAACAAAACCCATCCAAAAATAAAATTTACGATGGAAATAGAATCGAACAACGAATTACCATTCCTCGACGTTTTGGTCAAGAAGAAAGAAAATGGGAACTTAAGTCACACGGTATACCGAAAATCCACCCATACAGACAGATATCTGAACGCTCAGTCTCACCACCACCCAGCTCAGTTACAATCAGTAGTGAAAACCCTAGTGACAAGATCGCAGAGATTAGCAGACGAAGATAACATCAACCAACAAATGGACAAACTCCACAAAGCACTCCAGCAGAATGGTTTCAGTGAATCTGCTATCAAAAGGGCATCCAAGCCGAAACCAACAACACCACAAGAGGAAAAAGAAACACCAACTGCCAAAACCTACTTAACCTATGTGAAAGGCACCACCGATAGAATATCCAAAATCCTACGAAGACACAACATTGAAACAACATTCAAAGCAGACAGAAAAATCAGTACAGTCCTTCGAAACCCTAAAACCAAAATACCTTTAGAAAACCAAGGAGTTTATGAAATTCCGTGCCTCACCTGTGAAAAAACTTACATTGGACAAACGAACAGAAGGGTAAACGCAAGAAGAGACGAACACAAAAATTCCGTAAGAAAAGACGAGAAAACTTCATCCCTGGCTCAACATGTAAAAGAAACATCCCACACGATAGACTTCAGTAACACCAAGCTATTAGCGAACATCGAACATACTAAAACCAGAATCATCAGGGAAGCCATCGAAATTGAAAAACATCCGAACAATCTGAATTCACGAGATGATACCCAGAGGTTACCAACAGCATGGAAACCAGCACTAACAAGATATACTTCTACATCGCAAACCAGCCGTCACACTCCAAACACGAGCCCAACGACACGGAACCATGCACACACTCGTCCAAGGGCAACCAACCGAAACGCTAACGAAGTATATAACCACCATCCGAATCCCGAAAACGTCAGTTTACGAATAACAAGAAGCAGAAGCAGACAGTTATCGCAGACCTGAAGATGGCAAGTGTGATTTTGCCGAAACGTCGTCAAGAAACCAGCATCGGTCTTTCCAAAGACCAAGCAGTGGAAACGCGGAAGAAAACCCGGAATCCAGTGACAACACATACTACTACCCGCGGAAACCTGAAAGAGAACATATATATATATATATATATACAGATATAAACAAATAAACACCTAAAAGTATCAAACTGTAATTTTGTTAGAAGCAATATTTATAATAAATTTTCAAAGTGACCCCCATTTTGAATAGAACACATTTGCAGCCTTGACAGAAAGGACCTATTTACATGTTGCAACTTCACAATGGAAACTGTTTCTAAACCACATATTATACTTTTCCTCATATCTTCTGTAGTTGGAGGTGTCTAGTATACAATATTTTTTATGTACCCCCTAGAGAAAAATCAAGTTTGGTCAAATCTGGCGATCTAGGTGGCCAACTAATGGGACCACCGCTGTCGATCCATCTACCTTAGAATTCTTGATTCAAATAGTGTCGGACATCTAGTGCAAAATGTGCTGGAGCACCGTCGTGCTGAAGCCACATATTTTCCCTTAGAACTGGAGGAACGTTTTGCAGAAGCTGAGGCAAGTCATATTGCAAGAAATTCAAATATTGCGCACCATTTAAATGTCCGTGAAAGAAATGTGGTCCAATTATAAAGTTGCCCATAATACTAACCCAAACATTTATAGTCCATTGCCTCTGCTTATCAATCGCTCTTAATATTCTTGGGTTGTCTATTGTATAATGATGAAGATTATGACGGTTGGGCTACCACTCTAAGTAAATGTCCATTCCTCAGTAAATAATACCTTTTGGAAGAAGTTAGGTGTTATCCATTCAATTTCTAATCCCCATTCGCAAAACGTTCTACTAGTCTCTAAATCAGGCCCCAACAGTTCTTGATGAAAGGAAATACTGTAGTTATAAATCTACTGCTAGGCACTACAGGTTTCTAATCTGTAACTAGAAATTTGACATCCTGAAATGAATGCGTTTAATTTATGTAGTCAGTGTGTTTTTTACCCGATGCTCTAGTTTAATTGCTATGGATATGGCCTAAAGCTACTTATGGGAATTGTATCAGTAGCTTTATGCCATATTCTCTCAATAAATAACTTGACCTAAGCTGCAGTCGATTTATTCAAACTATCTATCATATTATTTGTTTTATAATCTTTACGTTCGTTTCCTTTAGATAAAGGGGAAAGTATTTGGGACAGATTGACACATTCCAAATCGCATTTAATCAAAGATGGTAGCACTGGTGATGTTGCATGCGACGCCTACCACAAGACCGTCGAAGATGTGCAACTGTTGAAAGACCTGGGAGTTGATTTCTATCGTTTTTCCATTTCTTGGCCGAGAATTCTTCCTACAGGTCATGCAAACTACATAAATACCGACGGTATTCGTTACTATAATGAATTGATCGATGCACTTTTGGCGAATGATATATTACCATTCGTCACCATGTACCATTGGGATTTACCACAGGCTTTGCAAGATATCGGAGGATGGCCTAATCCGCTGTTGGCAGATCTCTTTCAGGATTATGCAAATATACTTTACGAAAATTTTGGTGACAGAGTCAAGAACTGGATTACATTTAATGAACCAACTCTCGTATGCGAACATGGTTATTCTTTAGGAGGCATGGCTCCAGCATATACACAATCAGGAGTTGGCGGGTATTTATGTGGTCACACCTTGCTCATAGCTCATGCAAAAGCTTATCGGCTTTATGAAGAGAAATATAAAGCAACACAAGGGGGTGAGTGCAATTGGAACTTAAAAAATTCTATAATAAAATAACCATAAAAGCTTTAAACAATTTTTATCTATGCTATAGCTAGAATGTCCAAGTACCGGGACCAAAAAGGTCTTCGGGACTTTCCCAATTGCCAATTCGCCTTTGATTATTTTAATTAATTCATTTGGATTGGATTTGGCTGACGATATTGATATTGCTCCTGTGGATAGAGATATTGCATCTTCCATAACCATAATTAATTTTTCTGCCAATGGTACTTCTTGATGCGACTCATTTTTTGAATAGCATAGCGGAACATCGTCATGATTTGAGTTTTCATCTTCCTATTGCAATGTTGGTGTTTGGTGCTTTAAAACAGCTTGTAAATCTCTGCTAAAAGGTGTGCCAGTTTTTGAAAGTTCTTCAAACATCAGCTTAAAGCTGGCATAGTCTATGTAAAAGTTGGCATCATATCTGCACAAGGCCAACAATTAAAAACTTGTTCTAAAACTTCAATACCGTGGTCACCGAGTATCACCGGCACGGATAAATCAATCATAGCCTACTGAATACAGTCTTTTAGAAAAACAAACCGTTGCAGCATTTGAGTTAATCTGTTACATCAGGTTTTGCAATCTAAAATAAGATTTTGTGCCCTGCTGTGTTTTTCTTTCACATAGTTCTGCACAACAGTGTTTTTTTTAATGGGAGCGGTGGAATAATTTAACAATTCTTCTTAATTGGGTTATTAGTGCTTGAATGTTCCAATCATTTGTTAAATGAAAAGATACTTGTTCATCATTTTCAACTAACTCAAGAACCTCTTTTTCAATATTGTCATTATCATAATCATCTTCGTCACTGCTACCATCAGCATTATCACTACTATCACCATTATTGTCAAAATTGCTTCTGGTATTTTTTGCTTATTTTTAGAATACATGATGGCAATAACTGCAAGTTTAATGCCATGAGCAAAGCACAGATGCTGGAAAGGCTGTATTAGTTTTTCCAATTTCACCACTACACTGGCACTATCTGTTGTGACAATGTCGTCTTTCAAGGTTAATCTAAATCGTTTAAGTGTTGTTTGAACAGGGCTAACACAAGTTTCTGCAGGCGTAGATCCTTTGGCAGGTACTTATATTAACGCATGTGGTCCCAGGACCACAGCCAAGTCTCCATACTTCTTATGTGTCCATACCATCGAAGTCTTTGTACTTCTATGAACTTTACAATTTCTCTCTCTTGAGGATGTTTTCTATTTTAAAGTTCATGAGCCTTCTGTATTCCCCATCTATCATATATTTTTCCTTCAAACCTTCTCAGTTTCTCGTGTTCCACATTTTTCAGGTTCATTGTTTCTGCCCCATAAAGACTAGTGGTCGGAATGCTGTTCCGACTACCCTGGTTTTTGAATTGTTGCTTATGCTTTTACTCTTCACTATCCTTTTGTATTTATTATAAGTCTCCATTCTCACTGTTCAGCATTACTTCTATGTACTTAAAGTTTTCAACCATTTCAAATTCGTAATTTTCTATTTTTTCCTTCCATGCTTATTGAATTTCTATGCCCTCTGCTTATTTTCATGGTTTTAGCATTGCAATTGCCACCAAAATTTTCAATAAAATCAATGAAATGGATGCTCTAGAGTCAGCATTACAGCAACCAACGCCCATACACGCGCTTCAGTTTACTATGCTTCTATCTATTGGAGATTTTTAGTAGTAGTAGCAGTCATTATTATTTTTTATATTGGTAGGCGACCTATTGGCGAGACACTGGATGCACATATATATGCAGTAGTATAGAATATGATAACCTAGTTAGAGATAGACCATACCCCCTTGGCGCGTTGGTTTCGCATAACAGAGGTCGCTGAGATTTTTTCATAGACGCCGTTGTGTGAAGAGATGATATACGGCGGATTTGGAGCTCATTTAGCATTGCAGCAAGCACGTTGCACACTGATGAAGTCATAGTAGATTGAAACACGTATTTGTGCGTTGGTTGCTGTAATGTCGACTCTAGGGCAGATTATGTACCCATATCATTTTTGATTTTTTTTTAAATTTATTATGTACAAAATTTACTGGATGCTTATTAAGGTATTATATTAGGTAGAGTTGGTATATCTTGCGAAAGCGGTTGGGCTAAACCGGCCGATCCAAGCAATCCAGATGACGTGCGAGCTGCCGAGACTAGGCTGCAAATGAATGTAACAATAAAACGCATTTAAAATTTCGCCATTAAATCATATTTTTATCATTTTAAAGTTGGGTTGGTTCGTCCATCCAATACTATCCGACTCTGGTGATTACCCCGCCATAATGAGAACGAACATAGACGAGTTGAGCGCCAGCGATGGTTTTCCTAGATCCCGATTGCCGCATTTCACTCCCGAAGAAATCGAACTCCTGAAAGGCACAAGCGACTTCTTGGGTCTGAACCATTACACCTCCGCACTCTGTACGCAAATTCAAGGACCAGTAACCGGACCATCGCATTACGTAGACGTCGGTGCTGACTGTAGCGCGGATCCTACTTGGGAAACGGCCGCTTCTACTTGGCTGAAAGTATACCCGCGAGGTCTCAGAGAATTATTAAAGTGGATTAAAGATGAATACAATAATATAGAGGTGATCATCACGGAGAATGGATTTTCTGATACTGGTGGCACACACGATTGCAGAAGGATCAATTATTACAATGTAAGTACCAACCGGAAATTTTGCTGACAGTAAGTAATTGATAAATATTGTTGCTGAATAATTGCTATACTGAATTGTTTCATATGATAACTAGGTAAAGGATTTGATTAATTAAACGTTTAGCAATTAGCAACAGTACTGGATGCAAGAACAGAGTAATTCGCCCGGTAGCACAGTCCGCATCCAGTAAGCCCAGGGTCGTTCAATATTTATTATTGTAATTGAATTTATACCACTAATAATTGAATTAACAAAGAGTGAATAAATGCGTATATTTAATTTAATGACAAAACTCACCTACCTTAATCTTAAGTCTTACAATTCCTCAATCAGAAGTTCCTCAGGTAACCGGTGTTGATTCTTTTAGATGGCTAATTGTTTACATGAATGATCTTGTGATTATGCATGAAGTTATTATTGGACGCCACCTATTTTGACTTGAATCGTTATTTTTTTTTTTATTTTATTTATTATCACTAGAATTAGCACATCGTGGCTCCAGGTATATTAGTGAATTAAAATAGGAAACAGTCACTGAGCTTTCGAGTCGCCTCAAGGAACGAGGATTAATTAATTTAAAACACAAGTGTCGTAAACTTAACAATATTTATTACCTAAGACAATTTAAAGCAAAATACAATAAACATTTAACACCAATACATTGATGTTTCACTTCCACATTTTACATTAGATTAAACAATCCCTAACTTAATACTCTGGCCAGATAAAATAAATTGTGGTCACACAAAGATGAACACAAATAACATATGACAATATCTTGGTTGCAAATACAAATGGTAAATTAAAATCGGATATTAACTCTTGAACAAAATGCAACAATTAATGTATGGATGAATTTGACAAAGTGAATAATTCGTACTGGAACTTTTAAAAGATTAACTTAAAGTTACGATAACATAGGCAATAGTACAAAGATTCTAACAATGAACTCGAAATTTCAGATTAATACTATTGTTTACAGTAGTGTAATGATTCAAACAACAATGTGAACAGAAAAATACAGATTAATCCTATTTTAAAGGTTATCCGACGGACTAAATATTACAGTTTTATTGTTACACAACCAGAAGTAATGATTGTAGATTTATTACAACGACGGTACAATAATTTCTAAGCCGCTCTGAGACCTAATTAATACGGTAATTTACCTTGGTGTGTGCAGACACGATGCAACGGTCGATGACTCCTGCGGGGGTAGATGTTGTTCCGCTTAGTTTGACGAAAGTTGGTATCCGACGGCAATGATTAAGATCGTTTCAAATTCCCATAAGGTACATCATCTGGATCTGCCAAACCTTCTTTCAGGTTGGACTAACGATATTTAGATAATTTTGCACTCACTATGTACGTTAAATCGTCACTCGACTAGCTTTTGACACGGCTATATTACGTACACGATGATCACAATCTTAACATGCGTCAACCATTAAATAGCCATCGACCAGCAAGGGTCTATACAAAATTACTTCGATGTGTCTACAGTTACTGGGCGGATAACAACTATTAATAATCCGATTTTCAAGCGATCTTGCCCTTTTATTCGTACTGTTGGAGAGGGGTGAAACACGCCTATTTCCGGATTCTAGAAGGTTCTCGACTTCTTCAAGAAGGAATTTTTGCACACGACGCATACGATGTAATAGATTTAATAGCTTGGTTCCCAGGGTATTGTTGAATAATGGGCTATTGATAACCCGAGTACACGTGCGGTGCCAAAATTTAGTTGTCGTCGCGTCATACAAAAGGGTATTTAAGAAAAATTGTTGTACGTGACTCTAATATTTGCTTTATAAGAAGAATTTTACTTTGGATTATAAAGGTTGTCATTCAGATGTTATTTTTAAGAAATGTTAGATGTAGACGTTATTTTAACCGAAATTGATACGTAGTTGGAAAAATATAAAGGACTGTTTATTCAAGAAGGTTAAACAAGCTTAGCTGTAGAATTGCAATACATATTTAAGTTTTAAATATATTTTGTGTATTGAAAATAATAAATAGTATACAGAATGAGCCAAAAGAATGATATTATAATTAATTTGGAATTCTTAAGTAATTAAATAATTGCTCATTTAAGTAAACAGATATTATTTAATATTTTGAAATGAAATTAGTCAGAAGTGCCAAAAGCACGCAACAAATCCCCCCTTAAGTGCCTTAGGAAAGTTACTTCAGTAACTTTCCGATTAAGTAAAAGAAAGCACCAGGGTATTATGATATGAACAAAATTTTTCAAGCATAAAGTTAGACTGAAGGTCCCAAATAAATTCGTAGGTAGACACGACGAGTAAGCACATAATTTCCAACGGTACACAAAAGAGCAGATGGTAATCCATAACTGAAGGTTAAGTGAAGTTAAACAAGAGGTTAGGTGAATTTTGAAAAATGACGAAAAAGAGAAAAAAGTTTCTTACAACTACTGACACAGGCTGACCTGAACAGAAACTATCAATGTAGACAATGCTACAATGAGAGTTAATCAAAATATCCAAACGGCGTTACATAAATTTTGATACAGGGTACATATTAAAATGCAACCGAAGTTACAAAGAAAACTGAAAATATCCTAAAGGCGTTATACTAATTTTGATACAAGGTTATATTAAAATGTAGGCAATGCACTACAATAAAAGTTAATAAGTTAGGCCGAAAAAGGTTCATTAAATTTTGACAAAAGATAACAAATAAACCAACTCCCACGTGAAATTCCTTAAAACTAAGTAAAGTTGGTCTTCGTCAGCTACATTTAAAGCCAACCTATGAAGACCAAAGCACAAAAAAAAAAATAAGATGGCGGTGTCGGGCAACAAAAAAAGGGTCAAGACTAGGTTGTAAGCAAAAGAATAGGAGACCATCCACCTCCCCCTGAAAATGGATGAATACTCCCCACGGACTTGACACCGCTCTCCCGCAGTG
The DNA here is from genome assembly GCA_963170755.1 of Amphimallon solstitiale. NCBI lineage: Eukaryota > Metazoa > Arthropoda > Insecta > Coleoptera > Scarabaeidae > Amphimallon > Amphimallon solstitiale. Next base: position 22,520,994 of record OY720676.1, on the reverse strand, counting down.
GAATCGTTAGTCGAATTGTCGACATAAGTCAAAATTGGGTGCCTGCAACCACGCAATTATGGTGCAGCGACAAACCCGGGTTTTAGCCGAAGCTCACGGTAGAAAATTTTGAAGGGGATGGGGGCCGAAAGACGCAATCGGTGAGAGAAAACAAAGTCAAAATTGGTATAAATTCAGTCATCACCCGATCCAGACAGTTCATCTGTCAACAATAATATTACCAACATCAAATAATCAAGCAGGTGGCACACGCAGCTTTACTACGAAACAAAATTGGAGGGGTAGGGACTTTATACCCCGGCAGCACCTCCACCAAAATAGTCATCTAAAATGACAAAACTAAAACACCAAACAGCGTCATGCTAACATGACAAAACCACGCTCTTGAAAACAAACCACGGGTGATGATGAAGTAACGAAGTCTAAATCGGGATAATTTGTCCTGGGCCACCCCCAGACTGGCTAGAGTGTACAGGTATTTGTACAAAAGTTCAAATGAATTCTTAAAAAAAACCAACATTAAATTCTCGCATACGAGGGTCATCACAAACCAAAACCAGTAGCTAAACTACAATCATAAATAACAAGTGAGTGGCACAAAGTAGCTAAACTACCACACAATAGAGGGGAAGGGGACTTTATACCCCGACAACACCTCAAACCAAAATGTCATCTCAAATGACAAATCAAAACGCCATGCATACATGACAAAACCAAACACTTGCACACAAATTTTTAACAACTACAAGATGACACTCGCACACAGAGTTACATTCAGGAACAAAATTGAGAAAAGTCAAATATTAAAGGTCATAAGCAATTCACTCCACCAGATAAATTTAATCAAAACTAATGGGCATATTAAGTAACAAATTCAACAGAAGTATTAAAAAGGAAAATGTGGAATGAACAGCAGGTCGAAAATATCCTATGATGAAAAGATTGCATTAAGATGGTGGTTGCGCAATATAATGATCCATTTAGGGGACTTTTACCCCACGCTGGTTACACGGCTGCGGAATTCTTATAGCCCCAACAGCAGGCCCAAAAAAATTTTCTTAATATGAAAAGATTGCATTAAGATGGTGGTTGCGCAATATATTGATCCATTTAGGGGACTTTTACCCCACGCTGGTTACACGGCTGTGGAATTCTTATCGACCCCAACAGCAGGTCAACAATATCCAAAGATGGAAAGATTGCATTATTGAAGAGAGAGAGAAAAAAAGAATAGAAAGGATATATTAAAGATTGCATTAAGATGGTGGTTGCGCAATATATTGATCCATTTAGGGGACTTTTACCCCACGCTGGTTACACGGCTGTGGAATTCTTAAAGACCCCAGCAGCAGGTCAAAAAAATCTTTGTCTAGTCTGGCGGGTGTGCCTTTAGGTCTTGGATATGCCAAGTAGAAATTCGACCTTGGTCATCAATAAGTTCATATGCCCAAGGCGACACAATACGAACTATCTCAAAGGGTCCTGAATATTTAGGAGCAAGCTTGGCAGCAAACTGCTTAGCAGCATCCGATAAAACTTTATTCTTTCTCCAAACTTGCTGTCCTACCACAAACTTAATAGGTCGTCGTCTGAGATTGTAATCATGAGCACTGCGCAGATGCGCTTTCTTAATACGGGCCTGTATGTCTTTATACAGCGCGGCAAAAGCTAACTTTTTATTATCAATATTCAAAATAGGTGTTTCAGCTTCATTCGGAACAAAATTCTCATCATTGCCATTTAAAGTGACTTCCCTACCAAAGTTGATGAAATTTGGAGTTACCTTAGTGACTTCGTGTTCAGATGATCTAATGGCATAACCGATTTTTGCTAAATACTGATCCCAGGTTTTGTGATTATTTTTAACATAAGCAGTTAACATTGTTTTAATTGTCCTGTTGACGCGTTCTGTAGGATTGGCTTGTGCATGGTAAAGCGCAGTGTAGGCTATTCGAATATTATAATTCTGGGTCATTTTTTGAAAAACTTTACTTTTAAACTGAACACCGTTGTCAACTATTAAATGAGAAGGGGCTCCAAAAAGAAGTATCACATGATCTTCAATAACTTTAGTGACACTAGCGCCTGTAGCAGTTCGCAGGGGAAACACTAAGGTGGCCTTACTAAAAATATCACAAACAGCTAAAATATATGAATATCCCTTAGTGGAACGGGGCAGGGGTCCCATTAAATCCGCAGAAATTATCTGCCATGGTCTGGTGGCAGTGGGTGCTTTACTACGCAGATGTCCTGCAGGTGGTTTATTTTCCGATTTAATACTGAGACAGGTCCCACATTTCCTGACATATTTGGCAACGCTGGTGGCCATTTTGGGCCAAAAATACTTTTGGGAAACACGGGAGATGGTCTTAGAAATTCCTGGATGTCCACAAGTGGGATCATCATGACAAGATTGAATGATTGAGGTGCGGCGTTCTCGTGGAGGAACTAATTTCCACTCCTGACTGGGATGACTAAGTTCGGAGTAACGAGGTTTGATATATTTAAACAATTTATTGTTTTCCACACGCCATAAGGGATAACGATGGGGTTTATCCTGCACTTCTTGAATCATTTTAAGATACCAACGATCGATGGGAGGTAAGGGATCTTCAGCCTGAACTAAATCAACAGTGGTACTGACGGAGCGTGACAAAAAATCAGGGACGGCATTTTCCGAACCTTTTCTATGAATCATTTCAAAATCATAGGGCTGCAGTCGCAATGACCACCTGGCCAGGCGACCATGAGGGTCCTTTAAATTATGCAACCATAATAAAGAGTGGCAATCCGTAATTACCTGAAAGTGATACCCCTCTACATAGTGACGCACATGCTCAATAGCCCAAATAACACCTAAACATTCACGCTCAGTAGCACTGTACTTACGTTCTTGAGCAGTCAGAGAACGAGACATATAACAAATAACTTTCTCCCCATCGTCATATTGTTGGGTGAGAACGGCCCCAAGGCCATAAGCTGAAGCATCAGTTTGAAGAATAAAGGTCTTAGAGAAATCAGGACAAACCAGTAGTGGAGATGAAACAAGTTTTTCCTTTAGCTGTTTGAATGCCACTTCGCATTCATTGGTCCAAGACCATGGAGTCTTTTTTCTAGTAAGATTGGTCAAAGGTGCAATGATGGTGGAGAATTGTGGTACGAAACGTCTGTACCAAGAAGCAGTTCCGATAAATCTTCGTACTTCCTTGACATTCTTAGGTGGTGGGATGTCTAAAATGGATTGTACTTTTTCAGGATCTGGGCGCAATCCCAGTTCATCAACTACATAACCCAAGTATTTTAATTGAGGACGGCAAAATTGACTCTTGGCAAAATTCACGGTAAGTCCTGCATTATGAAGACGGTCAAAAACTTCATTTAGAGTGGCCATATGGGATTCAAAAGTTTGCGAAATAATAACGATATCATCAAGATATACAAAAACAGAAGGTTGGAGGTCAACTCCAAGAACAGAATCCATGAGACGCTGCCATGTGGCAGGCGCTCCTGTAAGACCATACGGCATGCGTACAAAACGGTATAAGCCGCCACGCACACAAAAGGCAGTGCAATCACGAGAACTCTCCGCGACAGGAATTTGCCAATATGCACTCTTAATATCTAACGAACTTAAATATTTAGCATCTCTTAATTGATCCAAAATGGTAGAAATATAGGGCAAGGGATACGAATCTTTTTGAGCGACAGAGTTTAATTTACGATAATCAACACAAAAACGATAGCTATTATCTTTTTTCTGAACTAAACAAACAGGTGAGGCCCAAGGACTGTTACTAGGTTCTATGATTCCTTGCTCTAACATTTTTTTTATCTCCTGGTCAATAGCTTGTTGTTTGATTGGTGACGCAGGATAATATCGTTGTTTAATGGGTTTAGTATTTGGCAATAATTGAATTTCGTGAGATACTAAATGAGTTTTACCTAATGATTTGCTCATGAGTACGGTTTTCTCAGCGACTAATTGATCTAATAGGTTCTTTTGATCAACGCTCAAAGAGGTAGCACTAGCTATACTATTAATATGAATTTCAGGGTCCTGTTTACTAAAGTGCCAAATATTCTGACGTAAGTCAGGCACTATATTCATGGCCATCCAAAAATCTACTCCTAAAATTAATGTGTGTGGCAAGTCAGGCACAACTAAAACATCAATTAAACAAACTTTGCCCTCTAGGCAAAAAGGTACAGTAATAAATCCTGTACTCACACACACCTGTCCGTTCGCAACTGTACACTCAACAGCTTGCGGTTTCAGACAAAAACCCAAATTACTCAAAATTTGATAGCCGCGCCAGCCAACCAGTGTTCTAGAGGCTCCGGAATCTAATAAACCTATTACAGGATAACCCTTTACTTGAACTTCTAAATATGGGCGTTGATCTCCAGAAACACGAGAAATGACATAATCGAGAAAAATTTTACCGGTATTTGATAATACAGAGGCTGGGGTCGAGGAAACAGCGACGGGGACGACCTCTCGACCTACGATCGTCTCCCCCTTGCGTTTTCCGAGCATCGAGGACATGTGCCTACGGTCACGTTAGGTTGACCACATTTATAACAAAATTTCTTCCGAGCTTTCTTACAATCATTAAATCCATGCCCTCGGTCTCCGCAATTGTAACACCGAAAATCTCTAGAAACTTTGTCTGAAGATGCTTTAACTGAATTTACTGCAGGTTTATTCACTGCTTCGCGCTCAACACCAGATGTCGACACGAAAGCAAAATCTGGCTCTACATAGGTGTTACGCCTGCGTGACGGTGGACGAAAACTATCTGCCCTAAATTTCTTTTTCTCGAGCTTGAGGCATTCATCCTCAAGCTCCGCCAATGTCGTTACTGTTGGCAATTGCATAATATAAAAAGGTGATAAATTTCTAGATATAATTCCCAATTGCACATCCTCCGATGCTTCCCCATAACGTTTAAACATTGATAACATGCATGAAAAATAGTCTATGAATGACTCAGATGGATCTTGAGTTCTTGACAAAATATCTTGAAACAATCTAGATTGATAATCTGGTGGCTCATAATGCTTACACAATAATGCCGATAAAGTCGGCCAACTGTCAAACCTATGTCTGTTTGACCTAAACCACAGCAAAGCTTTTCCTTCAAATAAATCAATGGCGGATTCAAACAAATCGCTTTCTGAAACTCCGCGTGCAATTCTTAATTCATTAACTCTTTCTAAAAATTGATGCACCGAAAATTGTCTAGAATCCCCATTAAATTTCAAATTCCATTTTCTGACTGGCAAGAAATTACGCGACGCGCGCGATACTGTAATTGGACTAGATGCTTGTGCTGTTGTTCCACTGGCATTACTTGCTGCACCCGTACTCCCTAATGTGACACTCTGTAGATCATCAGTGACCTGATCCACTTCAATAGTATCTAAGTGTTGTAACAATTCTAATAAAATTTGAGTACGTTTCTGAGATTGTTCCGCGTTTAACTGTGCAAGAGGTAACCGATTGATTCTATTCATACAATGATGAAGGCGAGTTTGAATAGCCGCAGAACTACCACCCGGTGACAATGCGTATTTTTCCATTGTTGGTTTAAGATCTTTGAGCTTAGCTTCAAGCTCCGTTAATTCCTTGTCAATATCTACCTGATACTCTGGATATGACAAAGATTCTTTATGTTTTTCTAGTTTTAACAATGGTCTCAAAGCCTTTCGCAATTGTTCTACCGTATCATCGTTCGTTGTAGGTAACCCTCTTAAGCTCAGTTCGTAGACTAATTCGTCTTTACGTAAGTAGCTTACATTAATAGTTAATGATGCCATGTTTACAAAATTAACAACCACTGAACAATCAGACTACAATATTTACAAAATCAAAACTGAATTAATTCAATTAATATTAACTGAATATCAAAATTAAATGTAAAAATAGTTCCACAAAATTATTAAAATTGAAAGAAAAGCAAAGCGTACCTTTCCCAACCAATCCAAAATGAAATAAAAATTTTTAAGAAATTTTTATTTTCAAATAATGTTTAATAAAATTATTAAAATTGAAAGAAATGACAAAACAAGCAAAGTAATTTAATTTGATTATAAGTAAGTGTTGTCACCAAACACACGCTTCACTCTGTATATATATATAAAAATTAAAAAAGAAAAAAAATATTTAAATAATCAGAAAAAAATTTATTTTAAAAAAGTGGGTGGTAATTTCACAACACCCTGTATACGTATATTAATATTAATATTTAAACAATTCACGTTGGGCGCCAAATTGTTGCTGAATAATTGCTATACTGAATTGTTTCATATGATAACTAGGTAAAGGATTTGATTAATTAAACGTTTAGCAATTAGCAACAGTACTGGATGCAAGAACAGAGTAATTCGCCCGGTAGCACAGTCCGCATCCAGTAAGCCCAGGGTCGTTCAATATTTATTATTGTAATTGAATTTATACCACTAATAATTGAATTAACAAAGAGTGAATAAATGCGTATATTTAATTTAATGACAAAACTCACCTACCTTAATCTTAAGTCTTACAATTCCTCAATCAGAAGTTCCTCAGGTAACCGGTGTTGATTCTTTTAGATGGCTAATTGTTTACATGAATGATCTTGTGATTATGCATGAAGTTATTATTGGACGCCACCTATTTTGACTTGAATCGTTATTTTTTTTTTTATTTTATTTATTATCACTAGAATTAGCACATCGTGGCTCCAGGTATATTAGTGAATTAAAATAGGAAACAGTCACTGAGCTTTCGAGTCGCCTCAAGGAACGAGGATTAATTAATTTAAAACACAAGTGTCGTAAACTTAACAATATTTATTACCTAAGACAATTTAAAGCAAAATACAATAAACATTTAACACCAATACATTGATGTTTCACTTCCACATTTTACATTAGATTAAACAATCCCTAACTTAATACTCTGGCCAGATAAAATAAATTGTGGTCACACAAAGATGAACACAAATAACATATGACAATATCTTGGTTGCAAATACAAATGGTAAATTAAAATCGGATATTAACTCTTGAACAAAATGCAACAATTAATGTATGGATGAATTTGACAAAGTGAATAATTCGTACTGGAACTTTTAAAAGATTAACTTAAAGTTACGATAACATAGGCAATAGTACAAAGATTCTAACAATGAACTCGAAATTTCAGATTAATACTATTGTTTACAGTAGTGTAATGATTCAAACAACAATGTGAACAGAAAAATACAGATTAATCCTATTTTAAAGGTTATCCGACGGACTAAATATTACAGTTTTATTGTTACACAACCAGAAGTAATGATTGTAGATTTATTACAACGACGGTACAATAATTTCTAAGCCGCTCTGAGACCTAATTAATACGGTAATTTACCTTGGTGTGTGCAGACACGATGCAACGGTCGATGACTCCTGCGGGGGTAGATGTTGTTCCGCTTAGTTTGACGAAAGTTGGTATCCGACGGAAATGATTAAGATCGTTTCAAATTCCCATAAGGTACATCATCTGGATCTGCCAAACCTTCTTTCAGGTTCGACTAACGATATTTAGATAATTTTGCACTCATTATGTACGTTAAATCGTCACTCGACTAGCTTTTGACACGGCTATATTACGTACACGATGATCACAATCTTAACATGCGTCAACCATTAAATAGCCATCGACCAGCAAGGGTCTATACAAAATTACTTCGATGTGTCTACAGTTACTGGGCGGATAACAACTATTAAGAATCCGATTTTCAAGCGATCTTGCCCTTTTATTCGTACTGTTGGAGAGGGGTGAAACACGCCTATTTCCGGATTCTAGAAGGTTCTCGACTTCTTCAAGAAGGAATTTTTGCACACGACGCATACGATGTAATAGATTTAATAGCTTGGTTCCCAGGGTATTGTTGAATAATGGGCTATTGATAACCCGAGTACACGTGCGGTGCCAAAATTTAGTTGTCGTCGCGTCATACAAAAGGGTATTTAAGAAAAATTGTTGTACGTGACTCTAATATTTGCTTTATAAGAAGAATTTTACTTTGGATTATAAAGGTTGTCATTCAGATGTTATTTTTAAGAAATGTTAGATGTAGACGTTATTTTAACCGAAATTGATACGTAGTTGGAAAAATATAAAGGACTGTTTATTCAAGAAGGTTAAACAAGCTTAGCTGTAGAATTGCAATACATATTTAAGTTTTAAATATATTTTGTGTATTGAAAATAATAAATAGTATACAGAATGAGCCAAAAGAATGATATTATAATTAATTTGGAATTCTTAAGTAATTAAATAATTGCTCATTTAAGTAAACAGATATTATTTAATATTTTGAAATGAAATTAGTCAGAAGTGCCAAAAGCACGCAACAATATTCTTTATAAATAACTCTCGGAATAGTTTTTATACTATTGGTCAATAAAACAGATCCGTACGTAGTACTAGACGATACATTTTTAATGTAGGGGAATGTGGGGGCAAAATGATCCCTGTATCAAAAAATAAAGCCAAATAGGTTAAAACTTTGACACATCAAAGGCCCATTTTAATGATAGATTGGGGTAAAATGGACTCTGTGAGGCAAGTAGGCCCTTCATATTTTGGGAAAAAGTATATTTTTGTGTAGTAAAAAGGTAATTAAACCTGAAAAAGTAGATAAAAAATATAATGTGGAAGTAGGGTACTTACGCCGATTGTGGGACCACATCCCCCCACTCCTACTACCCCCCTCCCCCCCCCCGCAAGATAGGTAGAACCCTCTACCAACCCAACTGATATGGCGCCCCCTCGCAGTCGCCAACCCAACTGATGTGGCGCCCCCTCGCGGTCGCCAACCCAACTAAAAATTGCAGATTTCATCATTACCAACCCAACTAAAAATTGCGGATTTCATCATTACCAACCCAACTAAAAATTGCAGATTTCATCATTACCAACCCAACTAAAATTGCAGATTTCATCATTACCAACCCAACTAAAAATTGCAGATTTCATCATTACCAACCCAACTAAAAATTGCGGATTTCATCATTACCAACCCAACTAAAAATTGCAGATTTCATCATTACCAACCCAACTGATGTGGCGCCCCCTCGCGGCCTCCAACCCAACTAAAAATTGCAGATTTCATCATTACCAACCCAACTAAAAATTGCAGATTTCATCATTACCAACCCAACTGATGTGGCGCTCTCTGACGGCCACTAACCAAACTAAGAAATGGCAGATTTCATCATTACCAACCCAAATACCATGACGCCCTCTCACAGCCACTAACCAAGAAATGGCATCTCTCATGATTACCATAATGCAGCATCCTCTCACGGTCACTAGCCAAACTAAGGTGACGTCAGACAAATGGCGGACCATCAAGATGGTCTTTGTTTCTAGAGAATTCCTGAATAAATTACCAGGCTTGCTATCGCGCTTCTCAATGTACTTCAAACAGGTCTAAACATGTTTCCAGCGGAAACCGCAACGGCTGTCTGCTCCTGTGATAGCCGCATGCTTGAAATGTATATCTTATAAAATAAAATAAAACAAACAATATATTTTTTAAGAAAAACAATTTATTTATTATTATTTATAAATTAACAATATTATTTTAAATTAACAATATCTCCAAGACCAGCTGCTGTTTATATACATTGTAAAGTTGCGCTATTTACTCGTCATGTTTTCTGCCTGTAAATAGAAAACGCATCCAATTAGTTTTTTTGCGCTTCTCCAGAGGCTTTTCATAGACACATAATTCCCCAGTTTCTACCCAATAATATTTGTGTATTCGCATAGTCATGCAATTCATACAAAAACTAGGACTGTGTATAGTATTTCGTCTGAGAGTAAAATCCCAAAGAGTTGTTTTATTAATTTCTCGGTAACGTAAACATACAGTACATTGTTTTCGTCTAGATAAATAATATTCTCCGGTTGAATGGGTACATCCATACCGCCAGGAATGTCGTAATTGCTCACTAGTTACGCTGGGAGACATCCGAAAATATAAACCTTGTGACGTCACTGGAACACGAGACACATGTACCAACTGGAATACTGGAACGTGTTCCATTATTTCAAAACCTATATACTCATGTTCCGTTCCATCCCCTCCACTGTTCGTAATTTATTCACTTCAATGAAGTGGAACAGAACACCACATAATAGTTTTGATTTCTAGGTTCGTGTTCCATCCCCTCAATTTTTAATATGATCGATAAAAATATAAACTGTACATCTAAGATCGGCATACCATTTTAAAATTATAAAATAATTATACAGTATGCTACTGGACGAGATAGCAACCAAGTATGAATATACAGGACGTTTCAAAGGTAGGGATTTTTAGAAAAGCAAGATGGCGAATCCAAGATAGCTACCAAAAATCTAATAAACTAAGGTGACGTCAGGCGAAATGGCCGACTATCAAGATGGTCGATAAAAATATAAACCGTACATCTAAGATCGGCATACCATTTCAAAATTATAAAATAAATATACAGTATGCTACTGGACGAGATAGCAACCAAGTATGAATATACAGGACGTTTCAAAGGTAGGGATTTTTAGAAAAGCAAGATGGCGAATCCAAGATAGCTACCAAAAATCTAATAAACTAAGGTGACGTCAGGCGAAATGGCTGACTATCAATATGATCGATCAAAATATAAACTCAACTTCTATAAAATACCCAACTCCGTATCACGCATCACAACAACAACCCAACATAGTTTCAAAACGCCACAACACCAGATCAACTTAGGAAGATACATCTAGCTCAAACCCAACATATTTTCAAACACCACCACCGAGGATTTATATTTGACATCAGCATACCATTTCAAAATTATAAAATAAATATACAGTATGATACTGGATAACATAGCAACCAAGTATGAATATACAGGACGTTTCAAAGTAGGGATTTTTAGAAAAGCAAGATGGCCGCCAAAAATCTAATAAACTTCGGTGGCATCAGGCATCAATCCATTAAAACCACTATCAAATCATTCTCTTTAAAAGCCATCATTCCAAAACAATACATTCAAATCATACATTCAGCGATAGATGCATAAATGAAATGTATTTATGCAGCCTAACAGTTCAAAAAGCTCGATATCGAGCTTACCAGCATATTTCTAACAGATCTAAACATGTTTTCTAATGGAAACCACAACGTTTGATCGCTATCAACACCTCTATGATAGTAGCCTTATTTAATATATCTATATCATAAAATAAAAAGGAACAACATATTTTAAGAAAAAACAATTTATTAAAAAATAATAACCACATTTTGTAGGCGAATTATAGCATATCAATCATAGGGAAAAACATTAAACGAAATACAACGATAAACAATTATGACATATAAATCCATAGGTAAAGTTATATAGGTAATAAACATCATTCTCTCCATAGAAGACCTAGATATTTAATACCACATACATAAATACATAGACACTCTAATCCTCATATGAATAAATTGATAGACTTATAATAATTATTTTCATCCATAAGTATACATACATACTTTTATATATATCACTACAAGAAATAAGTCGACACCGCTGCGATAGTCACCTTATTTAATATATCTATATTATAAAATAAAAAGGAACAACATATTTTTAAGAAAACAATTTATTAAAAATAAAACAACTACACACATCAAACAAACCTCAACCATACTTTCAATTTCACAAATATCAAAATTTAAATAAAACAATCAAATGCAAAGGCAAGGAATGTTCTCGAGGTGATCCATATAGTGCAATATAACAATGCAGTAAAACGATAGAGCTGAGATACATGGTCTATCAAAATTTTTATTACCCACTCTTTCAGCAATCAAAACTTTTTGACAAAACACTATACATATGAAAAATAGACATAGCATTAAATATTTCCATTTTAGAGATACCCCAGTTTAATCCCAATTTTAAATAACATATATTCTTAAATTGATTTAGTTAACTTTCTTATAATATTTAAAAAAGGTTGAAAAAGAAAACATACTAAGTCCCACAACAGATAAAATATGTACTATCTTTTTACACTTCATGTTTAGTACTGTCATTAGAAGAAATATGCCTGAGGTACAGCTTTTAATATGAAATTTAGGGGTTTTTTACACAAAAACATAGTTTATGCCTAATAAAACTAATTTTGAAACACAATGTGCACATAGTATTAAAAAAGAGAATAAAAACATTAAACAAGGTACGCTTCACACGAAACATTATTATAAATTACATTTTAAAAACATGGAATTCTATTTTATTTGGATGACATTGTATTTACAAATAGTTTTTATATCATTACAAGAAATATGCTTTTCATTAAATATTAACCACTGAACAACAGCAGTATACACAAAAAAACTTGATAGTCACCTTATTTAATATATCTATATTATAAAATAAAAAGGAACAACATATTTTTAAGAAAACAATTTATTAAAAATAAAACAACTACACACATCAAACAAACCTCAACCATACTTTCAATTTCACAAATATCAAAATTTAAACAAAACAATCAAATGCAAAGGCAAGGAATGTTCTCGAGATGATCCATATAGTGCAATATAACAATGCAGTAAAACGATAGAGCTGAGATACATGGTCTATCAAAATTTTTATTACCCACTCTTTCAGCAATCAAAACTTTTTGACAAAACACTATACATATGAAAAATAGACATAGCATTAAATATTTCCATTTTAGAGATACCCCAGTTTAATCCCAATTTTAAATAACATAAATTCTTAAATTGTTTTAGTTAACTTTCTTATAATATTTAAAAAGGTTGAAAAAGAAAACATACTAAGTCCCACAACAGATAAAATATGTACTATCTTTTTACACTTCATGTTTAGTACTGTCATTAGAAGAAATATGCCTGAGGTACAGCTTTTAATATGAAATTTAGGGGTTTTTTACACAAAAACATAGTTTATGCCTAATAAAACTAATTTTGAAACACAATGTGCACATAGTATTAAAAAAGAGAATAAAAACATTAAACAAGGTACGCTTCACACGAAACATTATTATAAATTACATTTTAAAAACATGGAATTCTATTTTATTTGGATGACATTGTATTTACAAATAGTTTTTATATCATTACAAGAAATATGCTTTTCATTAAATATTAACCACTGAACAACAGCAGTATACACAAAAAAACTAATATAAAGACAGTATTAACGTTCTAACCAAAAGATTTGCAAAATAATAAATATATACTTGTTCATCGCTTAAAAACAATTGAAAAATTGATGTTTGCCAAGCTATTTATCAATATTTAAGAGTTAAAAATTATCATCATTTTCACATTTACAGATACCCCATGTTTAATATCAATTTGAATTAACATAAATTCATAAAATGAGTCCATCTTTTCACACATCATGCATTTTTGTACAACAGCGAATGTATTACATTTTAAAGCACTTTATAATTTGAGAAAAATAGCAAAACCTATCACGAAACATTATTATAAATTCTATTTTATTTGGATGACATTGTATTTACAAATAGTTTTTATATCATTACAAGAAATATACTTTTCATTAAATATTAACCACTGAACAACAGTAGTATAATAAATACTCGCTTTCAATTATTTAATATTGAAATTACATAAAATTCAATGCAATACACTTAAAACATTTGAAAAATCATGTTTGGTAAGCCCAATATATATCAATATTTAAGACAAAAATTATTATTAATTTTCCATCTACAGATACCCCATGTTTAATATCAATTTGAATTAACATAATTTCATAAAATGAGTCTATCTTTAAATTTAGGGGTTTTTACACAAAAACATAGTTTACGCCTAATAAAACTAATTTTGAAACACAATGTACACATAGTATTAAAAAAAAAAAAAGATGATAAAAACATTAAACAAGGTACGCTTCACACGAAACATTATTATAAATTACATTTTAAAAACATGGAATTCTATTTTATTTGGATGACATTGTATTTTGGTAAGCCCAATATATATCAATATTTAAGACAAAAATTATTATTAATTTTCCATCTACAGATACCCCATGTTTAATATCAATTTGAATTAACATAATTTCATAAAATGAGTCTATCTTTAAATTTAGGGGTTTTTACACAAAAACATAGTTTACGCCTAATAAAACTAATTTTGAAACACAATGTACACATAGCATTAAAAAAAAAAAAAGATGATAAAAACATTAAACAAGGTACGCTTCACACGAAACATTATTATAAATTACATTTTAAAAATATGGAATTCTATTTTATTTGGATGACATTGTATTTACAAATAGTTTTTATATTGAAAAATCACGTTTGGTAAGCTCACTATTCTGATACACCTCCACACCAGCTTTATCGAACTAACTGAAAGAAAAAAAACACAATTCCATCTTAGATCAATGCATATATTATCCTATATGGTATATATTTGAATATCCTTTTTTTTTCCGATCACATAGATTCCCTAGTGAGATGAGGCTTATAAAAACATAAACAAGCTACATTCTAAATCCCTATTTTTAAAATCTTAAAGTCAGAGTATTTTTTTACTATCTCATGTTTGATTATGAACCCACTAATTTCCCAACGCAAATAAAAGAGATTCTCAAGTAACAGTACCACTTTCATGCAGCTTAAAAAGCATATTTTTAGTTATAATACAAATACGTTTAATTATTTATATTTACCCAGGTGACGTTTATAAATCATCAACGCTATTCTCCACCAACGTCATTTCCCGACCATTCACAAGCACCGTCATTCTCCGATCCACCATACCAATTTCCCCTATAACAACCCTTTGAATCGGTTTAACCTCCTGAATCTTAAACCCAGACATATCAAAGGGCTGCAGCGGTTTTGGTCGGTTGACTTGTATCAAGGGCGGGGGCCGTTGAGGACCCATTAAATTCATCTTTTTCGCCGGACTTGCAGGTCTCTCGCAACAAACACAGTCAATTTCGCGTTTATTAGACATTGCACCTACATACACTGAACTACCAAAGAACAGGATATTCCCCTATATCTATTAAAAATGACCCCCTCCCCCAAGCAAAATTTAAAGAAAAAGTTCTCACGGAAAACACGGGATTACCTAAAACAATCTTTTACAATATCAAAAGAGAATTTCACCTGGATCCGAATTTCAAAGTGGCTCATTTGTGTGATGAAATCAAACGACCACCGTCCTAATTATACTAGAAACCTTAACGATAGACAATTAGCATTAAATTAAAAATATGGCCAAGTATCTCATAACTTTCAATACCATAAAAAGCAAATTAACGACATTCATTCCAGGTAAAGAAAAAATTGCACCCTGTGCAGTAAGAATTATTCACATAATCAACCCTTAGGGAAAAAATGCGATATATATATATATACATATTTAGTAGACAAATTAAGAAAAAATGTAGTTTCACAAATTATACGAGCCCCACATATCAGTAGACAAATTAACAAAAAAAGATTGATTTAACCAAATTCCAACATTCTAACAAAGAAACATACTTTATATATCTGGAGATGTTTTCCACATAATTCAAACCACAACTTAGACCGAGACATTTTTATATTTACCCGACAAAGGAATAAGTCGAACACAGTTATGATGCCCCTGCAATACAAAAAAAAGATGCCCAATAAACATGCCACACTCAACAAATCTATTAGAAAACGCTACAACTTCCCAGCAGGTGTAAATTAAATGCTAATAATGTAAAAATACCTAAAAAATATTTCCTAAAACAAGGTTATTTTAGTTAAATATAAAACTTTGTCTGCCCATGTGTATACAGAAGTCCAATTTGTTTACACAATCAGTAGGTATAAGTAATATATATTATGCGATATGCTAGCATATATACAGAGTAGTGTTAGAAAAGGGTTATAATAGAAACATAGTAGATAGAATAAAATTTAAACTAGAGAAGAAAAGATTAATTAGTAATAAGACTACCCTAAATTCAATAAAACATAAAAAATATTGTAAATTCACTTGCAATAAAATGTTTGTCCTTAAATACTGATAAATAGTGGGCTATCTGTTGTAAATGGAAATTAATAATAATTTTTTGTCTTAAATAGTAGGCTTATTAGCTATAGGCGTATATTTATACGATTATATAAAGTGGGAAAATAGGATGTGCACATATACACATTTTTTAATTAATAATAATAATGTACATCACATATATTTATTTTTAAATTATAAAATGCCAACAAATTGACGAACAACATCACAGCTTTCTATTTATACATACATATATTGGGAATTATTGCACTAATTATAAAACAAAATTAATTATAGATAGACAAACATTATACAGGTATATCGCAAACATGTAATGCTAAGATAATCAGAGTCCTGCTTTCGGAAATTGCTGCAAATGCCAACAAATTGACGAACAGCATCATATTTTTTTTATTTATACGTACATATATTGTGAATTATTACAGTAATTATGAAACAAATTTAGTTATAGGTAGACAAACATTATACAGGTATATTGCAAACATGTAATGCTAAGATAATCAGAGTGATATATACATACATGTAAAGAAATTTATAGTTTATTCAATCTCTTATTAAAAGACTTATTAATAATTTTCAAATGAATACCTGACAGTGGTGGAAAACTGTTGAAATTTGGATAGATTAATAGTTACATATGCGAGCTTCAGAATAGCTTCTGAACATGTTGGGGAGAGGTTTAAACTGCTTTCTATTCAACTTGAACTCCGGTGAACTTGCTAAAAAAAAAAAAATCGTTAAAATCGTCGATTCCCCATCACAGAAAAATAGTGTATCATACAAGGGAAAAAAAGTATTATCGGTTTCCCATCACAGAAAAATAGTGTATTATACAATGGAAAAAATTAGATTTTAGCTCTCGGTAATTTATCTTACCTCGAGCTAAAATCTAATACTTTTTTCCCTTGTATGATACACTATTTTTCTGTGATGGGGAATCGATAATACTTTTTTCCCTTGTATGATACACTATTTTTCTGTGATGGGGAATCGACGATTTTAACGATTTTTTTTTTTAGCAAGTTCACCGGAGTTCAAGTTGAATAGAAAGCAGTTTAAACCTCTCCCCAACATGTTCAGAAGCTATTCTGAAGCTCGCATATGTAACTATTAATCTATCCAAATTTCAACAGTTTTCCACCACTGTCAGGTATTCATTTGAAAATTATTAATAAGTCTTTTAATAAGAGATTGAATAAACTATAAATTTCTTTACATGTATGTATATATCACTCTGATTATCTTAGCATTACATGTTTGCAATATACCTGTATAATGTTTGTCTACCTATAACTAAATTTGTTTCATAATTACTGTAATAATTCACAATATATGTACGTATAAATAAAAAAAAATATGATGCTGTTCGTCAATTTGTTGGCATTTGCAGCAATTTCCGAAAGCAGGACTCTGATTATCTTAGCATTACATGTTTGCGATATACCTGTATAATGTTTGTCTATCTATAATTAATTTTGTTTTATAATTAGTGCAATAATTCCCAATATATGTATGTATAAATAGAAAGCTGTGATGTTGTTCGTCAATTTGTTGGCATTTTATAATTTTATAAATAAATATATGTGATGTACATTATTATTATTAATTAAAAAATGTGTATATGTGCACATCCTATTTTCCCACTTTATATAATCGTATAAATATACGCCTATAGCTAATAAGCCTACTATTTAAGACAAAAAATTATTATTAATTTCCATTTACAACAGATAGCCCACTATTTATCAGTATTTAAGGACAAACATTTTATTGCAAGTGAATTTACAATATTTTTTATGTTTTATTGAATTTAGGGTAGTCTTATTACTAATTAATCTTTTCTTCTCTAGTTTAAATTTTATTCTATCTACTATGTTTCTATTATAACCCTTTTCTAACACTACTCTGTATATATGCTAGCATATCGCATAATATATATTACTTATACCTACTGATTGTGTAAACAAATTGGACTTCTGTATACACATGGGCAGACAAAGTTTTATATTTAACTAAAATAACCTTGTTTTAGGAAATATTTTTTAGGTATTTTTACATTATTAGCATTTAATTTACACCTGCTGGGAAGTTGTAGCGTTTTCTAATAGATTTGTTGAGTGTGGCATGTTTATTGGGCATCTTTTTTTTGTATTGCAGGGGCATCATAACTGTGTTCGACTTATTCCTTTGTCGGGTAAATATAAAAATGTCTCGGTCTAAGTTGTGGTTTGAATTATGTGGAAAACATCTCCAGATATATAAAGTATGTTTCTTTGTTAGAATGTTGGAATTTGGTTAAATCAATCTTTTTTTGTTAATTTGTCTACTGATATGTGGGGCTCGTATAATTTGTGAAACTACATTTTTTCTTAATTTGTCTACTAAATATGTATATATATATATATATCGCATTTTTTCCCTAAGGGTTGATTATGTGAATAATTCTTACTGCACAGGGTGCAATTTTTTCTTTACCTGGAATGAATGTCGTTAATTTGCTTTTTATGGTATTGAAAGTTATGAGATACTTGGCCATATTTTTAATTTAATGCTAATTGTCTATCGTTAAGGTTTCTAGTATAATTAGGACGGTGGTCGTTTGATTTCATCACACAAATGAGCCACTTTGAAATTCGGATCCAGGTGAAATTCTCTTTTGATATTGTAAAAGATTGTTTTAGGTAATCCCGTGTTTTCCGTGAGAACTTTTTCTTTAAATTTTGCTTGGGGGAGGGGGTCATTTTTAATAGATATAGGGGAATATCCTCTTCTTTGGTAGTTCAGTGTATGTAGGTGCAATGTCTAATAAACGCGAAATTGACTGTGTTTGTTGCGAGAGACCTGCAAGTCCGGCGAAAAAGATGAATTTAATGGGTCCTCAACGGCCCCCGCCCTTGATACAAGTCAACCGACCAAAACCGCTGCAGCCCTTTGATATGTCTGGGTTTAAGATTCAGGAGGTTAAACCGATTCAAAGGGTTGTTATAGGGGAAATTGGTATGGTGGATCGGAGAATGACGGTGCTTGTGAATGGTCGGGAAATGACGTTGGTGGAGAATAGCGTTGATGATTTATAAACGTCACCTGGGTAAATATAAATAATTAAACGTATTTGTATTATAACTAAAAATATGCTTTTTAAGCTGCATGAAAGTGGTACTGTTACTTGAGAATCTCTTTTATTTGCGTTGGGAAATTAGTGGGTTCATAATCAAACATGAGATAGTAAAAAAATACTCTGACTTTAAGATTTTAAAAATAGGGATTTAGAATGTAGCTTGTTTATGTTTTTATAAGCCTCATCTCACTAGGGAATCTATGTGATCGGAAAAAAAAAGGATATTCAAATATATACCATATAGGATAATATATGCATTGATCTAAGATGGAATTGTTTTTTTTTCTTTCAGTTAGTTCGATAAAGCTGGTGTGGAGGTGTATCAGAATAGTGAGCTTACCAAACGTGATTTTTCAATATAAAAACTATTTGTAAATACAATGTCATCCAAATAAAATAGAATTCCATGTTTTTAAAATGTAATTTATAATAATGTTTCGTGTGAAGCGTACCTTGTTTAATGTTTTTATCATCTTTTTTTTTTTTTTAATGCTATGTGTACATTGTGTTTCAAAATTAGTTTTATTAGGCGTAAACTATGTTTTTGTGTAAAAACCCCTAAATTTAAAGATAGACTCATTTTATGAAATTACGTTAATTCAAATTGATATTAAACATGGGGTATCTGTAGATGGAAAATTAATAATAATTTTTGTCTTAAATATTGATATACAAGGTGTCTCTAAAAGGTCTTTAAACAACTCTACCACGTATTTTTCGGACCAAAATAAACCGATTTAGCAAAACTTGGCTTAGTCAAAGTTGCTTAGTTTGTGCGCAATACGGTCCTGAAGTTGCAGTTGGAAAATTGTTTTCTTGTTATAAATTTGAAACGGCTGGAGCGATTGCGCTAAATTTTGTCACGTTTACATAGTTTTATGAGTCAAGAAATTCTGTATCAAAATTGTGATAGTAATCAATCCATAGGCGGAGAACCTGCGTTTATAAATATTAAAACATTTCCATTTTCTACGGCAATGGATAAAAAAGAGTTTGTCTATAAAATTTAGATTAAGTGTCTTAAGTACAAGAAAAAAGGTACTCTTGGTAAGACTCGAAAAATTGCATCGTTTTCTCAAAAATCGCATTTTAAGATTTGAGAACATTAACTAGAGGACGGCAGCGCATACTGTGTGCTCCATGTATAAGTATCTTTAAGCCGTGTACACGTGTCTTAGGCCGTTTAGACGTCTCTTTAAACTATGTACACGTCTTTTGACGTGACAAAATTTAGCGCAATCGCTCCAGCCGTTTCAAATTTATAACAAAAAAACAATTTTCCAACTGCAACTTCAGGACCGTATTGCGCACAAACTAAGCAACTTTCACTAAGCCAAGTTTTGCTAAATCGGTTTATTTTGGTCCGAAAAATACGTGGTAGAGTTGTTTAAAGACCTTTTAGAGACACCCTGTATATTGGGCTTACCAAAATACAATGTCATCCAAATAAAATAGAATTCCATGTTTTTAAAATGTAATTTATAATAATGTTTCGTGTGAAGCGTACCTTGTTGAATGTTTTTATCATCTTTTTTCTTTTTTTAATACTATGTGTACATTGTGTTTCAAAATTAGTTTTATTAGGCGTAAACTATGTTTTTGTGTAAAAACCCCTAAATTTAAAGATAGACTCATTTTATGAAATTATGTTAATTCAAATTGATATTAAACATGGGGTATCTGTAGATGGAAAATTAATAATAATTTTTGTCTTAAATATTGATATATATTGGGCTTACCAAACATGATTTTTCAAATGTTTTAAGTGTTTTGCATTGAATTTTATGTAATTTCAATATTAAATAATTGAAAGCGAGTATTTATTATACTACTGTTGTTCAGTGGTTAATATTTAATGAAAAGTATATTTCTTGTAATGATATAAAAACTATTTGTAAATACAATGTCATCCAAATAAAATAGAATTTATAATAATGTTTCGTGATAGGTTTTGCTATTTTTCTCAAATTATAAAGTGCTTTAAAATGTAATACATTCGCTGTTGTACAAAAATGCATGATGTGTGAAAAGATGGACTCATTTTATGAATTTATGTTAATTCAAATTGATATTAAACATGGGGTATCTGTAAATGTGAAAATGATGATAATTTTTAACTCTTAAATATTGATAAATAGCTTGGCAAACATCAATTTTTCAATTGTTTTTAAGCGATGAACAAGTATATATTTATTATTTTGCAAATCTTTTGGTTAGAACGTTAATACTGTCTTTATATTAGTTTTCTTGTGTATACTGCTGTTGTTCAGTGGTTAATATTTAATGAAAAGCATATTTCTTGTAATGATATAAAAACTATTTGTAAATACAATGTCATCCAAATAAAATAGAATTCCATGTTTTTAAAATGTAATTTATAATAATGTTTCGTGTGAAGCGTACCTTGTTTAATGTTTTTATTCTCTTTTTTAATACTATGTGCACATTGTGTTTCAAAATTAGTTTTATTAGGCATAAACTATGTTTTTGTGTAAAAAACCCCTAAATTTCATATTAAAAGCTGTACCTCAGGCATATTTCTTCTAATGACAGTACTAAACATGAAGTGTAAAAAGATAGTACATATTTTATCTGTTGTGGGACTTAGTATGTTTTCTTTTTCAACCTTTTTAAATATTATAAGAAAGTTAACTAAATCAATTTAAGAATTTATGTTATTTAAAATTGGGATTAAACTGGGGTATCTCTAAAATGGAAATATTTAATGCTATGTCTATTTTTCATATGTATAGTGTTTTGTCAAAAAGTTTTGATTGCTGAAAGAGTGGGTAATAAAAATTTTGATAGACCATGTATCTCAGCTCTATCGTTTTACTGCATTGTTATATTGCACTATATGGATCATCTCGAGAACATTCCTTGCCTTTGCATTTGATTGTTTTGTTTAAATTTTGATATTTGTGAAATTGAAAGTATGGTTGAGGTTTGTTTGATGTGTGTAGTTGTTTTATTTTTAATAAATTATTTTCTTAAAAATATGTTGTTCCTTTTTATTTTATAATATAGATATATTAAATAAGGTGACTATCAAGTTTTTTTGTGTATACTGCTGTTGTTCAGTGGTTAATATTTAATGAAAAGCATATTTCTTGTAATGATATAAAAACTATTTGTAAATACAATGTCATCCAAATAAAATAGAATTCCATGTTTTTAAAATGTAATTTATAATAATGTTTCGTGTGAAGCGTACCTTGTTTAATGTTTTTATTCTCTTTTTTAATACTATGTGCACATTGTGTTTCAAAATTAGTTTTATTAGGCATAAACTATGTTTTTGTGTAAAAAACCCCTAAATTTCATATTAAAAGCTGTACCTCAGGCATATTTCTTCTAATGACAGTACTAAACATGAAGTGTAAAAAGATAGTACATATTTTATCTGTTGTGGGACTTAGTATGTTTTCTTTTTCAACCTTTTTTAAATATTATAAGAAAGTTAACTAAATCAATTTAAGAATTTATGTTATTTAAAATTGGGATTAAACTGGGGTATCTCTAAAATGGAAATATTTAATGCTATGTCTATTTTTCATATGTATAGTGTTTTGTCAAAAAGTTTTGATTGCTGAAAGAGTGGGTAATAAAAATTTTGATAGACCATGTATCTCAGCTCTATCGTTTTACTGCATTGTTATATTGCACTATATGGATCATCTCGAGAACATTCCTTGCCTTTGCATTTGATTGTTTTGTTTAAATTTTGATATTTGTGAAATTGAAAGTATGGTTGAGGTTTGTTTGATGTGTGTAGTTGTTTTATTTTTAATAAATTGTTTTCTTAAAAATATGTTGTTCCTTTTTATTTTATAATATAGATATATTAAATAAGGTGACTATCGCAGCGGTGTCGACTTATTTCTTGTAGTGATATATATAAAAGTATGTATGTATACTTATGGATGAAAATAATTATTATAAGTCTATCAATTTATTCATATGAGGATTAGAGTGTCTATGTATTTATGTATGTGGTATTAAATATCTAGGTCTTCTATGGAGAGAATGATGTTTATTACCTATATAACTTTACCTATGGATTTATATGTCATAATTGTTTATCGTTGTATTTCGTTTAATGTTTTTCCCTATGATTGATATGCTATAATTCGCCTACAAAATGTGGTTATTATTTTTTAATAAATTGTTTTTTCTTAAAATATGTTGTTCCTTTTTATTTTATGATATAGATATATTAAATAAGGCTACTATCATAGAGGTGTTGATAGCGATCAAACGTTGTGGTTTCCATTAGAAAACATGTTTAGATCTGTTAGAAATATGCTGGTAAGCTCGATATCGAGCTTTTTGAACTGTTAGGCTGCATAAATACATTTCATTTATGCATCTATCGCTGAATGTATGATTTGAATGTATTGTTTTGGAATGATGGCTTTTAAAGAGAATGATTTGATAGTGGTTTTAATGGATTGATGCCTGATGCCACCGAAGTTTATTAGATTTTTGGCGGCCATCTTGCTTTTCTAAAAATCCCTACTTTGAAACGTCCTGTATATTCATACTTGGTTGCTATGTTATCCAGTATCATACTGTATATTTATTTTATAATTTTGAAATGGTATGCTGATGTCAAATATAAATCCTCGGTGGTGGTGTTTGAAAGTATGTTGGGTTTGAGCTAGATATATCTTCCTAAGTTGATCTGGTGTTGTGGCGTTTTGAAACTATGTTGGGTTGTTGTTGTGATGCGTGATACGGAGTTGGGTATTTTATAGAAGTTGAGTTTATATTTTGATCGATCATATTGATAGTCAGCCATTTCGCCTGACGTCACCTTAGTTTATTAGATTTTTGGTAGCTATCTTGGATTCGCCATCTTGCTTTTCTAAAAATCCCTACCTTTGAAACGTCCTGTATATTCATACTTGGTTGCTATCTCGTCCAGTAGCATACTGTATATTTATTTTATAATTTTGAAATGGTATGCCGATCTTAGATGTACGGTTTATATTTTTATCGACCATCTTGATAGTCGGCCATTTCGCCTGACGTCACCTTAGTTTATTAGATTTTTGGTAGCTATCTTGGATTCGCCATCTTGCTTTTCTAAAAATCCCTACCTTTGAAACGTCCTGTATATTCATACTTGGTTGCTATCTCGTCCAGTAGCATACTGTATATTTATTTTATAATTTTGAAATGGTATGCCGATCTTAGATGTACAGTTTATATTTTTATCGATCATATTAAAAATTGAGGGGATGGAACACGAACCTAGAAATCAAAACTATTATGTGGTGTTCTGTTCCACTTCATTGAAGTGAATAAAGTACGAACAGTGGAGGGGATGGAACGGAACATGAGTATATAGGTTTTGAAATAATGGAACACGTTCCAGTATTCCAGTTGGTACATGTGTCTCGTGTTCCAGTGACGTCACAAGGTTTATATTTTCGGATGTCTCCCAGCGCAACTAGTTAGCAATTACGACATTCCTGGCGGTATGGATGTACCCATTCAACCGGAGAATATTATTTATCTAGACGAAAACAATGTACTGTATGTTTACGTTACCGAGAAATTAATAAAACAACTCTTTGGGATTTTACTCTCAGACGAAATACTATACACAGTCCTAGTTTTTGTATGAATTGCATGACTATGCGAATACACAAATATTATTGGGTAGAAACTGGGGAATTATGTGTCTATGAAAAGCCTCTGGAGAAGCGCAAAAAAACTAATTGGATGCGTTTTCTATTTACAGGCAGAAAACATGACGAGTAAATAGCGCAACTTTACAATGTATATAAACAGCAGCTGGTCTTGGAGATATTGTTAATTTAAAATAATATTGTTAATTTATAAATAATAATAAATAAATTGTTTTTCTTAAAAAATATATTGTTTGTTTTATTTTATTTTATAAGATATACATTTCAAGCATGCGGCTATCACAGGAGCAGACAGCCGTTGCGGTTTCCGCTGGAAACATGTTTAGACCTGTTTGAAGTACATTGAGAAGCGCGATAGCAAGCCTGGTAATTTATTCAGGAATTCTCTAGAAACAAAGACCATCTTGATGGTCCGCCATTTGTCTGACGTCACCTTAGTTTGGCTAGTGACCGTGAGAGGATGCTGCATTATGGTAATCATGAGAGATGCCATTTCTTGGTTAGTGGCTGTGAGAGGGCGTCATGGTATTTGGGTTGGTAATGATGAAATCTGCCATTTCTTAGTTTGGTTAGTGGCCGTCAGAGAGCGCCACATCAGTTGGGTTGGTAATGATGAAATCTGCAATTTTTAGTTGGGTTGGTAATGATGAAATCTGCAATTTTTAGTTGGGTTGGAGGCCGCGAGGGGGCGCCACATCAGTTGGGTTGGTAATGATGAAATCTGCAATTTTTAGTTGGGTTGGTAATGATGAAATCCGCAATTTTTAGTTGGGTTGGTAATGATGAAATCTGCAATTTTTAGTTGGGTTGGTAATGATGAAATCTGCAATTTTAGTTGGGTTGGTAATGATGAAATCTGCAATTTTTAGTTGGGTTGGTAATGATGAAATCCGCAATTTTTAGTTGGGTTGGTAATGATGAAATCTGCAATTTTTAGTTGGGTTGGCGACCGCGAGGGGGCGCCACATCAGTTGGGTTGGCGACTGCGAGGGGGCGCCATATCAGTTGGGTTGGTAGAGGGTTCTACCTATCTTGCGGGGAGGGGGGGGAGGGGGGGTAGTAGGAGTGGGGGGATGTGGTCCCACAATCGGCGTAAGTACCCTACTTGTGGATATAACTTTTGTGTTAGTATTTTACCTATTTACAAAGTTTAAAAAGATTTTTTTTTGGTTTGGAGTTACTCTTGCACATAGGGCACGTATCCATCTCTTGCACGAATAACATAGAATCCATTACTCTATGAGAGCACCCTGGCTAAATAGTTCTAAGCAAAAAAATGCAAAATGCACCATCCTTTTCACTGCCAAAATGTCTCTTATTTATTGCTTTCATAGTCTTCTTTAAAGCTTGCGGTCGGCATTATTAGTCTTTTTTTTGGTAATATTATTGTAACGTTTTCGGTTTTCGTTTTTTATTTATTTAAAATAGTCTGTATATTCATACACGTAAAATTAATTACAATATAAAAAATGTAAAACTAATGTATCACACTTAAACTACTATGATTTAAATTAACACATGTATTTATTACACTATATTTATGTTTACTCTTCGACTACCACTTAAGGAAGTTCTTATTTATTTCTTATATTTATTTCTACTTTGGTCTGTTCCGCGCGACGGCTACTTCTTATTCCGGAATTATTCATCCATCGGTGACCCAGCCGCCTTATTTACACATACGAAACATCTGGAAGCATTCGCGTAAACTCCATCTTCCTCTCGATGTTTGTAGAACATTCCACAGACATTCTGTCTCGATGCAGTACATATATAAAATGGATGATTTATTGGTTTATGATGTTTACCAGTCGCGTCGAGATGATTTACAACCTCTCTTTTGTCGTCTCGCGGATGTCTACTGGTTTCGTTACATTATAGTTTGGCGTTGCTGCTTGTGACCGTCGAGAACTTCTGGATCAAGTAGGCGCTACAGACAGGGGAAAACTGTGGACTTCACATGACTCCAACAATGATAGAGAAGTGTATGATCATCAGACGATCATTCACTTCTCCGTCATTCGTTAGAAGATTCGTCAGAGGACGATGTTGATTGTTCTCTGGGTCTTTTTTGAATTTTACTTGAAAGACATTTATTTTGTTTTAATCCAGGTGATGGCGTTCATTCATGTTCAAAGCAATTGCCGACGTTATTTTCAAAACTAGTCGCCATAGGACGGAGAGTGGTAATAGATGATTTGAATTTCCAGTTTGGAAAAATATTTGGATTCATGGGAAAAATTCCAGTCTTTTCAAAATCGCTCAAGTAATTATTAAGCTTTTTTTCCTGTTCCATTTTCTCCACCTGCATCGTAGTCTATAGTACTTTATCTTCAGGGTCTCAGTGTCCGCATTTCACCAGTGTGCCACAAAATGCTCTCCTTTGGGTATCGCAATAGGGTATTCTCTATTTATCTGCCTCTTCCTAAGTAATAAAGCTGTTTAGGTTTATCGCATTTAAGTCATAGAAGTATTTTCTCATTTTCTGGGCAAACACACTTTTTTCAAAAATATGTGTTAGACTTTTATTCTTCTTTCATTTCGAAGTAGATGCGATTGTGATAGGTGTTAGATTACCAGTTAACAACTCCCACCTTGATATTCGTGTTGCACATCCAGAATCTGAAGTCCAAGTGATATCAGTACACTACTTACTGGTCCGTCTCTCAAAAGTCGAAGAGTTTTCCAGTTTGTAGTGTTCAAACTCAGCTCCGTTGTCCATGACCTATGTAATATATTCGCGATAAACGCAAATCCCCATTTCGAACTCTTGGATTTGTAATACTTCGCAATGACTGCTTCTAAAGTGTTGCTTAAATCTCAAACACGATCGACCATGTAGAATCCTTAAAATTTTAAAATCCACATTGGGAGAGCAGTATCACAGTTACTTAATTGACTTTTTAAATTCTTGAAAACCAAGAAATATTATAGAAAACTTGTGTCTTAAGGCATTTTGTAGCACTAGTCTTGAAAAAACTCGTTTTTTAAAACTATTGTTCCATATTTTTCAGTCTTACTTAACAGAGGTTCTAAATGCAATTCACGAAGATGGTTGTAACGTTCGCGGATATACAGCTTGGAGTTTTATGGACAATTTCGAATGGATGCAGGGATACACGTTAGTACTATCAAACAATTTAATACAATAGGTAATCTTGTCTTCGTTGATGCATTTCAGAGAACGATTTGGTATTTACCTGGTAGACTTTGAAGATCCTACCAGACCGAGAACAGCGAAAATGTCCTCGCGAGTCTACAAGAACATTATGCAGACCAGGCAAATTGATTGGAATTATACACCCGAGGGATTCCCCGTCTGCGATTTGAACATCAGTCCACTTGAATTGTAGAGAGTTCATGAAAGTAAATTATTATTAATTATATCCTGCGTTTGTATCAGTTGTATATGAAATGAAATATAATAATTATGATATTAATATAAATATTTGTTTTATTGTAAGAATCTATTGAATTACTGTCTTGGTATATTGTTTTATTTCAATTGAAAGAAGTGTGGTTTTGAAACAGATTTTTTTATACAAAAAAGTTTTTCGAGATTACTTTTAATATACCTATGTAGAAAGCATAGTTTGTAGATATTTACTAACAAAAAAAACTGCTTTTCGAAAAAAATACCGGTAATAATTTTGGAAGCCTTTTTTTAATAAAATTTTTCTTAAATTCCCTTTGAAACACTTTTCTATTCTTTAAAAATTTGTTTAAGTTTTCTAGTTAAAAAGATATTTGATGATATCAGTGAGGTAAGCGTTTTGCTACCCCTTCTGTTAAATAATCAAATCCTTAAACTAGAATAGGGAGAGTAAATATGGCTTCACCACGGAAGCTATACATCAATTACTCTAATCCACTCTCTCTAATCTACTGTTTCGTTGTATGTAACACCAAGGATGAATACTCGTTTACTTAAACTTTAATCTAGCTTATACAAATAATAGATCTTACCTGTCACTAGCTCAAATACTGTTGGTAAATATTAAAGGCGCGTCTGCCTCCAGCTCTAGTCGTATATTGGGCGTGAGTTGCTACACAAAACAAGCTGTTGGATATATAAGGACGCCACCCTCTTTGAGTGTACTGACGCCCTTCAAATAGTTATCTGGATTCGGGAGATAACCAAATAAGAAAGAAATGGGGAAAATTAAAGGCAAGACACAAACTCACGAATTAAAGAAATAAAATAACAATTTATTTTAACCCTGTATATGGGTATACCCTTAGACCATTTATACATATAGACACGCCGTTTTCCGTCCCGCCTTGAATACGAACTGAAACAAACAAGCCCACCCGTGACGTCACATTCACGAGTGGGCTTTTTCTGCTGTTGTTGTATGTCAAACGTCTAACGTATATTCAGATTTTTTTTTACAAATATTCTTGAAATATCAAGATTATAATGTTTGTAAACAAATATTCTTCAAATAAGAAGATTGGGAATTTTAAGAAATTAAAATGAAGAATTTTCTTTACTTTTGTAGTACAAAGTCTAGATATGTAGTTGCAGTGTGCCCACCCGTGACGTCACCCGTGTAGAATTATGTTTGCTTCACTACTTGATAGTTAAGGCGTGTTCGTATGATCTAAGGGTATAACCCACAAGATAATAAAAAAATTAATTAAAATTGATATAAAAGATGAAATATAAACTGAATATTAAGGCAAAATTACAACTGATATCAAAATTAGCTCTAAATATAATCAAGTCCAGTTCTAAAAGAAGAATTTGAAAATTAAATGAATGACAACTCAAAATTTAACAAATGCAAACTAATCTAAAATTATGTTGTCAAAGTAGCTGTAGGCGAAAGTTACACATAGAGAAAACTTAAAAAAGCAATAGCAAGTAATGACATTAAACTATGATCAAGCCTATTAAACCTACATCAACATTACACAGCAAGTGTGCATATATTCGCAACACCCGGTACAAGAAATCAAAATTTAAATAGCGCAAATTAGTAAGTCACACAATTAATGGTCAAAAATGGTTTGAGATCTCATACCTAACAGGTTGTCACAAATAAATAAAGGTAACCAATGAGTTACTAAAGATTTGAAAAATTATAACAGCGATTAAGAAGTATCAGAAAATTATGTGTTAAATTGGGCGAAACAAAAGTACAAATTTATTGATATTTAGGAAATAATGGCAACTATAAATTAACACACTATATGTGGATACGTATTAAAATTTATCCACAAATAAATTTAATCCAAAGGGATTCACTCGTAAAACAATATATCAACCATATGAGCACCTCTGGTATATTAGGTTAATTGCAAAGTAAGAAGTTGAAATGAAATACTTGCTATTCACAAAATACTAAACTACTTCTCGTTAAAAATTAAATACAATTGTCTATTAAACGGCCTCAGCATATTTACAACCACATATTAATACAATCCAAAAATAGTTGGAAGACTGGTGAATAAAAGCTAATAATAATAAATCAATTCACATAACATTCACAACAACAAAAAGGAATGTCCTGCAGTAACATTAAATAACCAACAATTAAAACAAGCTGACTCTGTCAAATATTTTGGTATGCACCCGGACAAGAAGTTAAACTGGAGGAAGCATATATTTACAAAAAGAAAACCACTTGGAATAAAACTCAGTAAGTATTAG
Organism: Amphimallon solstitiale; assembly: GCA_963170755.1. Lineage (NCBI taxonomy): Eukaryota > Metazoa > Arthropoda > Insecta > Coleoptera > Scarabaeidae > Amphimallon > Amphimallon solstitiale. Next base: position 22,490,481 of record OY720676.1, on the reverse strand, counting down.
TGATGTTGAATTCAGTCAGAATGGTACAAACAAAATGCTCCCTTATATTCTAATTTTAATACCGCTAGATCAAAAATTATATTGATAAAGGTTTGCTATGGAATGTAAAACGTCTGTCTTAAGTTATATCATTAAGTATCACTCTGTGATTATATATTTACAAATTTAATGTCAGTCAAATGTCAGTATACCTTTATCAATATAATTTTTGATCTCAGAGTATATATTACGTTAAATAAATAAAATTTGTTAAAAGTATCACACAAAACATTCAAAACTTTTATAATGAAATCGACCTACGCAAATACAAGTAATACTAATAATTGGTTAAATTCAGATATATTGTACAAAGTTATTTACTCTAAATAAAATATTTCAGACAAGAATGCATTCTAAAAGTTATATATTATGAGAGTAACTGGAAATGTAAAGATTATTTGAAACCAGTATTCGTTACTTCGGATCTTATCGAGTAGCGAATACTTTAGTAACGGATAGTTACCTTTGCAACACCACTAGTAAGTATTACTGGATGTTAGGTGGAAAATCAAGGTTATCAATTAGTAACAAACTCCTATTGTACAAAGTTTACATGGACTTTGGGAAACAGCAAGCAATTCTAATATTGAAATACTCCAACGCTATCAAATCAAAGTGCAATGCTTAATTGTTGTGACAGCATTAATGCTCAAATTTGTTCGTAAAACGAACGCTTCTTATAGAAATTAGAAATCTGTATAAATAATACTTCAAAAATAATATTTTTGGTTGAAAACATACAATGATAACGAAATAATGTATATTAAGATTGGACGAAAGTTACAATATGTATTACTTTTGTCCTTTATTATTATACATATACTTAAGTGTTTACTATATTTATGTCTCCTGTATTTAATTTAAGATTTTATACACTGTTTTTAGTAATTATTATTTGACAATGTCTATGTTTACGATGTACCACGACAATAAAGTTTTATTTATTATTGCTATATTTTTATGTTCTTAATAAATATTAATTATAGCATTATTATTTCCATTAGCCATTGCATACCACATCAAAAAAGAAACAAACTGTACGATACTTCATTAAAATTAATTGTTAATTATACACATTTAAATTACTACATTGGAGGTCATTAATGTCCCCACCAACATATATTATTAGTATTAAGTATATTATATATTTCATATACATATTGCTGTGGTATTTTCTTGAAAATAAATGAATAAATAAAATAAAGAAACAAACAAATAAAAATCAAGGAAAATAAAACATTATTATGTTTATTTTAAGTAAAAATAATTTTACATATTCAATATAAATTACAATTTTATATATTTCAATATAATAAATATTTTATTAAATAAAATACAGAATAAACTCACTAATTAATATAAATGTATGTAGTTTTAATTATATTTTTGTGTTCACTTAAAAATTCATAACTAGGCAATTGTATACACAACAATGCAATATGGGTTGCATACCCGTAAAAATAATAGGATTCACAATTAAAAATAAGAATGGAAAAATATAAAACAATGTTAAATAAATTAGAGCACGAAATCATGTTAAATATTCTATAAAACAATATTCAAGTACTGACCTCCGTTTAATAAAAAAGGATATATAAGAATTTAAAGCATTATTATTAGTGGTTAATAAAAATGTAGGTCACTCGAGAACACACTCTTTAAGCAGCAATAATGGTTCAGAATGAGAATTAATCACCAAGAATATCAATATTATGACCACTAACATTGTCAAGAAGAAATGTTATGTATCACTATACACGTTTCACTTATATTTTCTGTACAAAATATTATTGAGTGTACGTAAGGGGCACGATCTGTTTATTTTCTTCTCTACACAAATACATTTCAAGAAAAGACCAAGCTAAAACCAAAAATACAATATTAAACAAAGGTCTATATACATGAATAAATAAATATATACCATTCATTTCACGGTCACAAGATCAATTGTATATTCTTTTGCATGGGACAAGAAATGCACGCAAAGGTATATGATTTATCGGTTTTCGATATACATCAATGCATCCAGAATATAAATATTGAGGCCTAGTTTATCATTGAAAATAAAACATTATGCTGGCTATGCAAATTCACTGATATTCACAAAATAAAAAGACATTGTTGAATGTACGTCTAAATATGCGATGGTACATAATTTTGTTCACGTACAAATGACATTCCAGGCTAAAATAAATAAATAAAGCATTAGTAAAAATATAATAAAAGACAATAAAAGAATACTTACCAACGAATAAAATCATTCAAGGTGTCCATGGAATAAAAAATAAAAAGATATGTAAAATAATAACAACAACAAACATGGTGGAAACAAGGTCACGTGATTGCATAATTTCGATAGTTACCGAAATTAACACGGAGGGCGTGACAGACGAAAATTCAAACGAAACGCACGACTTAAAAACAAAATGAGCCGTTTGGCAAATGTTTTTCGTTATAAAAAGCGGGACAGAAGCGAAAAGCAGTCAGTCGATAAGTGGTCCGGATTCTCTTAAAACTCAAAAGAAAATAGTGAAAACAGTGCGCCGAAGAAATAAAGGGTCTAAAGGCATAAACGCCTTAAGATTCAAACACGGTAGTCGCAAGAGGCGACAATGATAAGTGCGCTCGAAATACACGAAGAGACGCCAAGGAACGCGATTGGATCGCATAAAGAACCCACAATAATAAATTCAATAAAAATGGAGGGATTGAAATACCAGGAGGAATTTGAGATGCTATATAACGAAGAAAAGTGAGTACAAGCACAATAAATAAACTCCATCTTGCAATTCTAAAGTAAATAAATAAAAGAGCCTTCATGACTGCTCCATATATTAGTAAATTTCGCCGGATAGCAATAAAATTTTATAAATACTATTTAAACAATTAAATATAGATTCTTCTTTGAATATGTCTTGGGTCGACGTGTGAATCTTGGCTCGAGACGGTTCAACGAGGTATTAATAAACTCTCCGGATAGCAATAAAAATTTAGAATATTATTTAAACAATTAAGAAAATAAATTCTTCTTTGAATATGTCTTGGGTCGACGTGTGAATCTTGGCTCGAGACGGTTCAACGAGGTATTAATAAACTCTCCGGATAGCAATAAAAATTTAGAATATTATTTAAACAATTAAGAAAATAAATTCTTCTTTGAATATGTCCTGGGTCGACGTGTGAATCTTGGCTCGAGACGGTTCAACGAGGTAGTAGTAAATTCTCCGGATGGCAATGGAAATTTTGAACGTTATATAAACAATTTAAAACAAACTCTTCTTTGAGTAAGCTCTGGATTGACGTGTGAATCTTGGTTCAGAGCGACTTAACGAGGTGCTAACGCTTTTATAGGATAGCAGTAATCTTCGAAACATGAGCATACATGAAGGACTAGAGCAGTAAATTTTATTTTATTCATCTTTAACAATTTGTAAAAATTAAGGATTGCAAGGTGCTTGTACCGCGGATGAAAGAGACTGGATATGACAATGAATTAAATAATGTATTGTATTGCATAGTTATGATATTTAATAATGTTTTTGTAAATATTTATATATAAAATAAAATAAGTTGTGCTGACATTCTATATCTACTTATTTATACCCATCCCAGGAGAATCTAAGGAAAGTAAACATCACAATCACAGCTAGAACTCACAATAAGTATAAGACTGTGACACATCATCCGATATGAAAATATAATAAATTCACACTTAGACCCTGAGATCAATAAAATATATTAATTTATTAATTCAATTTTGGTCATCAACCAATATAGAAGAAGTCACAGCATTAATTTGGCGCCCAACGTGGGGCTGTGTTAAAGCCTACAACATTTTATATATTAATTTGGCATCCAACGTCCTAGGCTTATCGTTGGCCAAGATCAAATTTGGCACACAACGTACAAGGGCTTATCATTGGCCAAGATTTTAATTTGGAGACCATACGTAGTAGGCTTATCGTTGGCCAAGATTAACCTTAATTTGGCACTCAACAATAAAAGGCTGTGTGAATTTACTTTCCTTATAACGCCATAAGCACACAATATTCTCCTATTGGGACAGGGTGAATAAGAGATAGGATAAAAACAAAAATAAAAATGGCTGATGAAAACAACAAAAATAAAGGCGAAAAACCTGAAAAGGTTGAAGATAAGGAAACAAGACCACAGTTTACCAGATACAGAGATAATTCCTGCAGCAACCGTTCAACCTCTAGCTCAGAATCAGAGAAACACGAGTTGGAAGGTGATCAATTGGAAGAACCGATCGTTGGAAGTACATCTCTCAAGAGAACAACCGAAAAATCATCGGAAGATAAAATGGATAATTTGCTTCAAGTCCTATTACAAATGAAATCAGACAATGAAAAACTAAATAAAAAATTGGACCAAAATAAAGAAGAAATGAAATCAAACAATGAGAAATTAAATAAAATTATTATAGAAGAAATGGAAGAAGACAATAAAAATTTGATAGAAGAAATGAAAGCAAACAATGAAAATCTGAATAAAATAAATCAAGGAATTGACAAGAAATTCCAAGATTTTCGAACAGAGATGCGTCAGTTAAATGTTAATTTAGAAAACAAAATAACAGAGTCTGTGTCAGGTTTAGCCAAAGTAATAAGGGACAATACAAGAAGGTGTGAGAATACGTACAAATCACTGATAAAAGGAACAAATGACAGAACGGAAAAAACGATAGAACGATTTGACGAAGAAGAATCATTTGGAAATGAAATAATAAACACCGACAACGAAGAAATTACGAGGAATATGCCAACCCATGAAGATGATATACAAATAGAAACAAAAGTCAAAGAAGCCTCCACAACAATACGTACATGGAGAAGAACCAAATACATGGATTCCAACAAGAAAATCCTGAGAACACAGTTGGACACATTGCTATATGAAGAAGAAGATGACAAGAATTCACATCTATACATTTCACGGCAAACATTAGAAATATTCATAGGAGCAGGAAGATACACAGGTTCATGGAAACGACAGGCACTGATTATACAACTTGAAAATTTTTCAAAGACACACAAGGAAGTTAAAACACTGAGGTGGACCGAAGAGGTTGCACTGATAGAAAAGGGAAGGATAAGTATAGCCATAGAAATAAATAAAGAAAATAAAGTATCACTTTACCAGTCAATGAATATACGTTCGAGTAACCAAGAAGATAGAGAACCTAGAGCAACAACGACGTACATCGAGGATATACTTCGACACAACAAAAACATTATTGACTTTCGCCTAAAGATTTTGGGAAAATAAATTCCCAATAAATCAAGGAGCACGGCGGAGGATAAATTGGGGTCCTCCGATGGAACATGGCGATTCCACTCCAACCTTAGCCGACGACGACACCCCAATCAAGGAGCACGGCGGAGGATAAAGTGGGGACCTCCGATGGAACATGGCGATTCCACTCCAACCTTAGCCGACGACGACACCCCAATCAAGGAGCACGAAACGAAACATGTACAAATATGAAGATCCGATAAAAATAACCAATGAACTACCACAGATATCAATCAAAATTGGGGAAGAAAAATAAATAAAATAAAAGCTACTCGACTACAGCGTTATGAATGAAAATTTTAGAGAAAACAAGGACGATATATTCCTATAAAGAAGATTAACTTCATTACAGCAAATAAAGAACCCTTGATAATCATTGATAAAGTTTTCTGCGTTAATGTAAAATAAGTAAAATAAAACTACTAACAGAATTTGTAGTAGTAAATAATTAAAATTGCAATTGCATATTGGGAATGGACTTTTAAGTCAATATAGCACAAGACTGGATATGAAGGACAAGACTTTTCACATAAGAGATATGATAATTTCATGGAGCGAAGAAGCACCAGTAGAGAAATAAATAAAATTAATTAATAAATTATATGTAGAAGAAATAGAAAAGGAACTCACGCAAGAAATGATTAACGATTCATATGACAATAAATGTACGCATCTCGTGAAGCATCCAAAGAATAAGGACTTCACATTAAAAAGGGATGGTACAAGTATAAATTGCAATGAAAAGTGTAAAAATCATGTGAGCAATTTTAAATAAGCACAAGAGACTAGTCGAGGACAGTCCTGGCTTGGTAAGAAATTACGAGCATAAGCTCGAGGTAAAATGAAAAGGACCTTTCTATGTGAAAATCTATCCAAATTCCCAATAAATATTATTTAAGTGAAATTATAGAAATAAAAGAAATGCTGAAGGACAATATAATGGAAAAAGCAGAATCGAATTTTATCAGAGAAATATAGAAGATTCAAAGAAACATTATCAATGAAGTACACAGATGCCAAGTGGTTTGCTACGATAGTTTTAAAAGATTCTTTTTGAACCAGGTAACATTAAGAAAATAAAAGAGGAAATACTATTCATGCAAGATAAATTCCCCGACTGATATGTGGAAGGCAATAAGATTTTATACATGCATATCAATTGTAGGCTTAATTGATGCCACGCAAGAGATATTGAACCCACACGAAGAAAATATTTCCAATTTATTATATATTTGTATGTGTTTCACTTTAAATAAATTAAGTACCACTTTCCTATTAAAAATGAAAGGTAAAACTCAAACCAAAATATCAAACAGAAATGAAGGGAGAAAAGTTGAAATATAAACTCACACGATGAAAAATATGAACCCATGAGGAAATAAAGAGGGATAGTTCCCAAGATTATATCATTTATGTTATGTGTAAATAAATATTAAGAAAATGAAAAGGATAGTTCCCAAGATTGCATTATTTAAGATATGTAAATAAATATTACGAAAAATAAAAGGGACAGTTCCCAAGATTATATTATTTAAGTTGTATATATATATAAATAGACATTAAGAGAATTAAAAAGGGACAGTTCCCAAAATTATATTATTTAAGTTGTGTAAATAAATATTACAAAAATGAAAAAGGGATAGTTCCCAAGATTATACTATTTAAGAGATGTAAATAAACATTAAGAAAATAAAAGGGATAGTTCCCAGAATTATATTATTTAAGCTAAATAAATAAGGCAGTAAAGTAAAAAAGGGACAGCTCCCATGAACACATTATTTAATTTATGTAAATAGATATTAAGGAAATAAAAGGGATAGTTCCCAAGACTATAGCACTTAAGTTATGCAAATAGATATTAAGAAACAAAAGGGGATAGTTCCCACAAGAAAATATAGTAAAACTTAGACGTAAGAATATTAGCTAAGTAAATGTTTAGAAAATACCATTAAGTAAAGAAATTGCAATGTGCCCATATTTTTCGTAGTCAACTATGGCATATTGACAGTTTCTTAACTTGGGATATGCTGTGGTATTTTCTTGAAAATAAATGAATAAATAAAATAAAGAAACAAACAAATAAAAATCAAGGAAAATAAAACATTATTATGTTTATTTTAAGTAAAAATAATTTTACATATTCAATATAAATTACAATTTTATATATTTCAATATAATAAATATTTTATTAAATAAAATACAGAATAAACTCACTAATTAATATAAATGTATGTAGTTTTAATTATATTTTTGTGTTCACTTAAAAATTCATAACTAGGCAATTGTATACACAACAATGCAATATGGGTTGCATACCCGTAAAAATAATAGGATTCACAATTAAAAATAAGAATGGAAAAATATAAAACAATGTTAAATAAATTAGAGCACGAAATCATGTTAAATATTCTATAAAACAATATTCAAGTACTGACCTCCGTTTAATAAAAAAGGATATATAAGAATTTAAAGCATTATTATTAGTGGTTAATAAAAATGTAGGTCACTCGAGAACACACTCTTTAAGCAGCAATAATGGTTCAGAATGAGAATTAATCACCAAGAATATCAATATTATGACCACTAACATTGTCAAGAAGAAATGTTATGTATCACTATACACGTTTCACTTATATTTTCTGTACAAAATATTATTGAGTGTACGTAAGGGGCACGATCTGTTTATTTTCTTCTCTACACAAATACATTTCAAGAAAAGACCAAGCTAAAACCAAAAATACAATATTAAACAAAGGTCTATATACATGAATAAATAAATATATACCATTCATTTCACGGTCACAAGATCAATTGTATATTCTTTTGCATGGGACAAGAAATGCACGCAAAGGTATATGATTTATCGGTTTTCGATATACATCAATGCATCCAGAATATAAATATTGAGGCCTAGTTTATCATTGAAAATAAAACATTATGCTGGCTATGCAAATTCACTGATATTCACAAAATAAAAAGACATTGTTGAATGTACGTCTAAATATGCGATGGTACATAATTTTGTTCACGTACAAATGACATTCCAGGCTAAAATAAATAAATAAAGCATTAGTAAAAATATAATAAAAGACAATAAAAGAATACTTACCAACGAATAAAATCATTCAAGGTGTCCATGGAATAAAAAATAAAAAGATATGTAAAATAATAACAACAACAAACATGGTGGAAACAAGGTCACGTGATTGCATAATTTCGATAGTTACCGAAATTAACACGGAGGGCGTGACAGACGAAAATTCAAACGAAACGCACGACTTAAAAACAAAATGAGCCGTTTGGCAAATGTTTTTCGATTTATAAAAAGCGGGACAGAAGCGAAAAGCAGTCAGTCGATAAGTGGTCCGGATTCTCTTAAAACTCAAAAGAAAATAGTGAAAACAGTGCGCCGAAGAAATAAAGGGTCTAAAGGCATAAACGCCTTAAGATTCAAACACGGTAGTCGCAAGAGGCGACAATGATAAGTGCGCTCGAAATACACGAAAAGACGCCAAGGAACGCGATTGGATCGCATAAAGAACCCACAATAATAAATTCAATAAAAATGGAGGGATTGAAATACCAGGAGGAATTTGAGATGCTATATAACGAAGAAAAGTGAGTACAAGCACAATAAATAAACTCCATCTTGCAATTCTAAAGTAAATAAATAAAAGAGCCTTCATGACTGCTCCATATATTAGTAAATTTCGCCGGATAGCAATAAAATTTTATAAATACTATTTAAACAATTAAATATAGATTCTTCTTTGAATATGTCTTGGGTCGACGTGTGAATCTTGGCTCGAGACGGTTCAACGAGGTATTAATAAACTCTCCGGATAGCAATAAAAATTTAGAATATTATTTAAACAATTAAGAAAATAAATTCTTCTTTGAATATGTCTTGGGTCGACGTGTGAATCTTGGCTCGAGACGGTTCAACGAGGTATTAATAAACTCTCCGGATAGCAATAAAAATTTAGAATATTATTTAAACAATTAAGAAAATAAATTCTTCTTTGAATATGTCCTGGGTCGACGTGTGAATCTTGGCTCGAGACGGTTCAACGAGGTAGTAGTAAATTCTCCGGATGGCAATGGAAATTTTGAACGTTATATAAACAATTTAAAACAAACTCTTCTTTGAGTAAGCTCTGGATTGACGTGTGAATCTTGGTTCAGAGCGACTTAACGAGGTGCTAACGCTTTTATAGGATAGCAGTAATCTTCGAAACATGAGCATACATGAAGGACTAGAGCAGTAAATTTTATTTTATTCATCTTTAACAATTTGTAAAAATTAAGGATTGCAAGGTGCTTGTACCGCGGATGAAAGAGACTGGATATGACAATGAATTAAATAATGTATTGTATTGCATAGTTATGATATTTAATAATGTTTTTGTAAATATTTATATATAAAATAAAATAAGTTGTGCTGACATTCTATATCTACTTATTTATACCCATCCCAGGAGAATCTAAGGAAAGTAAACATCACAATCACAGCTAGAACTCACAATAAGTATAAGACTGTGACACATCATCCGATATGAAAATATAATAAATTCACACTTAGACCCTGAGATCAATAAAATATATTAATTTATTAATTCAATTTTGGTCATCAACCAATATAGAAGAAGTCACAGCAATATGTCTACTTATATAAATAAGGAAAAATTATACTTTCTAAATGTAGTAGTTGATCTTCATTCAATACAGGTATATATTTACATTTTTATTAATTCTTTAATTTTTAACCTAATGCACTATTCTTAACCTTAACCTAATTTACAACAAATGATAGTATTGAAGGTATTAAATAAAAAATAAAATATAGTTTAACATGAGATACAAACTTCTAAACCTGAGCAATAAAAACCAAAAAATTTCTGTTTACAACATTTCCTACATGTATGGTAACGTCTCACTTCTACTTCAGTAAGTGGGCGTATGCGTTTTTAAAAACGACTACAACGCATCCTCACCGCTCGCCTTCTAATTTGGCGTCTACAGTACATGTAGGAAATGTTGTAAACAGAAATAGTTTCGTTCTTGTTTCGTGTTTCTAATGGTATTTAATTCTAACATATCTAATTTTTTTTTGCTTTTGCTGTGGTTAGGCAGTTTTGTTTACTTTTTTTTCGGTTGAAGTCTCAGTATCCATAACAATAGAATTTCAAAATTCTGATAGAAAGGAAAACAGTTTTTCTCCGAATAGCTTAAATTATGTGATCTAAGTAAATTTACATATTGCTGTGACTCTTATAAATTTATAAATATATAAAATAAATTTAATTTACTTAATTAAAGCGTAACTAAGAGTCAAGCACGCATCCCAGTGCTAGGCCTTATGCTAGACTAAGATACGGTGAACTTTCTGCTGAAAGGTAGGTTAAGCAAAACATTTTACATGCAACTAGCTCAGTTTGAAAATAAATAGTTCTCTCAGGGGCAGAAAATATGAGTTGATTCTCCTGCTCTTTAATTATCTCCAGGTCAGGTAAAGAAATAAAATACAAAATAAATCTTAATATCTAATTTATTAAAATAAAATAATTTTAAACGAATTCAAAAGTTTTTAATCTACAAATATTTACACACAAAAAATCAATATTCAGTCATAATTCAAATTTATACATCATCATCAATAAAATATTACAAGAAATAAAGAATAAATGACATTATGATGTGAAAAACTTATGTCTAAAAGAAAATGTGAACGTGATTATTATGATTAATATTTGCCATAGATACATGTAAACAATCAAAAATAAAATAAATTACCCGTGATGAATTGTACTGGGATATAAATAAAAATAAAATTTGTACGGTCTACCATTTGCTAACAAAATATAGACATTAAGGAAGTGGCTTTGCCCTAATTAGTCCTGTCCGGCGCCTTTTCTCGCTCCCAACACAGTACCATCAGATAACAAATTCACACAGATGAGTATCCCAAAGTTCCACCCCACGAGCATGTCTTTTTCAACTCGTTGGACGCAACCCGAACATACATCACAATGTGCACACCCCTTAAGGAATATATATATTTTAAATTAAATAAATAAATGAAATAAAATAATGTCTCTGCGCATTCAATAAATTAACTTGGCCCTGATTAGTTCTGCCTGGTGCCTTTTCTCGCTCCCAAACGCAGTACCACCAAGACCAATTCGTGTTTTTTTTCAAATTCACCAGGACTCCATGCTATGAATTAAATTATGACATAATTCATTTCACACATCCCTGATGTATTATTCAACACGTTAATATTGAACACCCAAATACAACAAAAATATACTCAATACACATATCAAAAGAAATAATATATACATTAAAAAAAAAATAAACTTTACCTTTTTCGCGAAATTCCAATACAAAAACACCACTACAAATAAAGAATTTGGTACGCCACTATACACACATTTATAACAAATATTGTTTAATCACCTCAATTCTTCGTACATCGTATTAAACTCATCCATCATAAATTTTCAATGAAAATTTGATTCACTTATCTATATAACCTATATACACATAAAACAAAATTATTAATTTCAAATATCTTTTGTAGGATAAATAAACTTAAAAGAAAAATAAATTATACGGAAATGAAATGATTATGTTATCCAAAGTTATCACTACAAATACTAGAAAGTTCTGTCATAATGTATGGCATAGTACCCCTACATGCAAAACAAAACTCTCTGGAAAAAGAAAATAAAATGAAATTAAACAAATTCAAAAACCGAGTTCATAAATAAAAGTATTTTCATACATAAGTAATTATTCAAATACATTTAGACATTTCAATGTGATACGCGCTGCATGTTAAAAATAAAAATATTATAAGTGTGGAATCTTGTTAAAATTTTATAAGTATCGAAAATCTCAAAATTTATTCTAAGTCCGGATTTTAAAATAATCCTTTAAAAAGAAGGAGGAAGTGGTTTTCACCTACTTTTAGACTAGTTAATATTGCGGTTTTCACCAAGCAATCCCGGAAATTTTGTCCGTCCGCGCTTTTATGCTTAAATTTCTTTATAAAAACATCCGGCAACTTTCGGCAAACACGAATCCACTTCCAAAATTGTATATCGACGGTGCTGCCCTTATCGGTCACATGGGGAAACAGTGTATTAATAATCCTTGAAAAAGGTAAACAAACATGCGAATATAAATTCGTCTATACGTTTATGACTCAGGCGTGCACCTGATAAACAATACTTTTTGCGCCGTCTACACAGTCGATCCTTGCCAATGTCAGAAGTCCTTGTGCCGGAAACACCTGCTCGCTCCTTTTCACGTAACATTTGATACGTCTTAATATTATAACCTTATAAAAATTTACTAAGATCCTTTTATTGTTTTACTTAAATAAAAATAAAGTTTTCGTAAATTATCGATATAGTGAATATTTATATACACATCATAGTAAAAATGAATAAAGTAAAATTAATTTAAATAAAATCTTAAAGTGATCTTGATTATACTTATTTATTTACATATTATTATTTATTCAAGATCACTGCATAAATATCCCTATGGGAATATCTGCGATTTATAAGCGAGAATCGCTAATGCCAATGGTATAAATTCAAGATTTCCCATAAATACCAGTTAATATACTTATACATTATTTACAATATTATTGATATAAAACATAGAGACATGAAATTTCCCTATAATATGCTTATTCTATCTATATACAAATCAGAAGTGAATATGCAAAACTCTTGGAGTTTATTTTAAACTTTACTCCTTTCATGACGAGAAAGTTTAAACAAATGACATTTAAAACACCTAAATTAATTGAACTACTTATAACTATATATACAAAAGTGTACTTAAATTCTTTAAATTTTACACCTTTCATAGGTATTACAAATATTGTAATTGCATCATCGAGTTCCCTTAAAATGAAGTGGCAATTGTCGTCCACTATTTTGGGAAAACTTCTTAACATTTTTAAGTATCTGGGCTGTGGGTACTTTTCAACTGCATCCAAAACCTCTATTCTCGCATGGGTCCATATAAATTTCACACCCTCTTGTAAAATCATTTTATCATTCACATGATATGACACATTTTCATCATGTGAGTTCAATATGTGCTGTACGGGCTTTACATACCCATAATGTAAAATATTTTGATCCTTATGAACAATTTTATTTAAATTCACTAATAAATTTACCACTATTGGATATAATTTCACGAAACATTTATATAGCTGTACCAACCAAAGAGAATTAACGTTTACAAACCACTTTGCATTAGTACTTATTAACAATAATGTTTCTATTAATTTGGGGAGTTGTAGCTGTTGTTTTATTGATTGAAATAAACATAAACTTAATTTATTATTCTCAATGTTTTCTAAATAATCTAAATATTCCTTAATTACTACTGTGATGGGGTTCATTAAATTATATACTAAATTTTCAATAATTTCATCTTTTAACAAACTTTTAATTTTAAATTGAACACTTAATTTCTGCTTATGGGAAGATGGATGAGTCGTTTCTGTTTTAATACAACTTATATAGCCTACTGTTAAATCTATATTACCATTAAATAATTTAACATCTTTTGTCAAAGGATCACTCACATTATCATTATTAATCTGTTTGTTGCAAATCAAATTTTTGTCACCCATATTTATTTCCCGGTGTGAACATTTATTTATTATGTCACCCATATATTTCGTGGCGTCTTTCTTTTGAAGACCCTCCACATGGTGTGTACATTTATTATTTATGTCACCCGTGGCAAACATGGACTCTTCCCTTTGAAGATCATCCACATGGTGTGAACCTTTATCCTTGTCAATCAAACTATCATTATTTATTTTTAAAGTGAGATCCCTGTCAAAATTATTAATCATTGAATTATTAACTAAAATCTTATCATCTTGGGCACCTTTGTCCCAAGACATGTTTACTTTATTATTGTGGAAGGTTCTATTTTCCCTTTCCAATTTTGATGTATATAGACTCAAAAAATCCATCCCAAGTACGCAGCAATATTTTAATCTTGGTGTAACAATAAATTGTGTTACAAGTTCTACATCACCCATCTCTATATTTATACAAAATACATTATCTTGCTTATAAAAACCTAATTTTTCAAACCTTTTATCAAATAATCCCCCATCTAAAAGTGACAATTCTAATTCACTATCTATTACAGCTACACCATATACATCCCCTACTTTAACATCTACCAGTGGAAATTTTGTGGTTATATTACTTAAATCTACGACGTTTCTCTTGCCTCGTTGTTTCTTCTTTCTCCCTTTGGTTGGACCTACCAAAAATCCAGGTCCTTCTTTATTGCTCCTCTTGACGCATCTCTTGTTACAGCTTCTGTTTTATTTTCTTTATTTTCTATAATTACGTTATTAAATCCTCGGGTATCTTCTGTTTCATTTTTCCCATATTTCCTTGCTACATGACCCTCCTGTCTCCAATTATTATTATTATCATTACTACTACTACTACTCATATTCTTGTTGTTATTATTTTCCACTTTTCCTCTCTGGTAACTATTATTCTGATACCGATTACCATTGTATCTTTGTTGGTTATTGTGGTTATTACCATTATATCTTTGCTGGGCATTATAATAGTTACCATTGTTACCTGCTTTATACCCATTTTACTTTCTTATACGTAGTATAAGGAAGTATTGTGATGATGAAAATTTTCGACCTCGAGATTTTTGCAGATGTCCACGTTTTGAAGTCCCCTGATGCCGAAAAAGTGGTTTTTAAAAAATGTCTGTGTGTGTGTGTGTGTGTGTGTGTGTCTGTGTGTGTGTGTCTGTGTGTGTGTGTGTGACCACGATAGCGGTCAAACCGTTGTAGGTATCAATTCCAAATTTTGTATTTACGTGTGTAATCTCCGTCTTGAGATCTGATTAGTTTTTCAGTAAAATCGGTAGACCGGAAGTAGCAGTTTACTTCAGCGAAAAAATCGAATTTTGCCAATATTTCGTCAACTACTAAATTTAAACAAATTTATAAAGAATTCATATATACTTAAAATTAAAATTGAGAATAATTTTATTTAAAAAGTTTTTCGAAATTCCTACCGGAAGTAGGTCTTTTACTCTTATCGAAAATCAGTTTTTTGCGAATACTTCGCAAATCATGCTTTTTAGACAAGTACGTTTCGGGTATAAAAGTATTTAAAACATAATTTGCAATATCTTTTGTATAAAAAAAATTTCAAAATTCAGACCGGAAGTGCCACTTTTACTCTTATCGAATAGCGATTTTTTGCAAATATGTCGTAAGTTATGCATTCTATATATATTTATCAAGAGTACAAAAGTATTTAAAACTGGATTATCAATTTTTTTTGTATATATGAAATTTTAAAATTCGGACCGGAAGTAGAACTTTTACTCTTAGCGAGGAGCACTTTTTTGATAATATCTTGCAAAGTATGCATTCTATAGAGATTTATTAAGAGAATAGAAGTACTTAGAATAGGATTTTGAATAATTTTTGTAAAAAAAATTCTTAAAATTCTATAATTTGAAACGCTTATACGTATAAGAAAGTCGTGTGGTGGCCACACCTCATTTTTTATTCTGAGATACACTCCTATCTTCCACGTCGTCCAGACGCTTTACCAATTCCAAGAGTTGCTCAACGGTGTCTATACCCTGTAAAGCAACTGCTTGTACTACCTCATGCTCAAAATGATTAGCTAATTGGGTAACAATGTCACACTCCTGGATCACAGGCTGTATGTGCTTCAAGAAAGAATATTTCCGAATAACATAATTTTCTCTAGACGTGATGGAACGATATTTTCCAAAGGTAAGGTCATGTCTAATGCGTCTTTGCTGAGTTTGTCCCCAGTAATGTCTAATAAACATGTTCTCTAATTCTTCGTACGTCTGTACCTCATCAATTACCATATCATACCATAGTAACGCATAGTCTCTAAGACATCCTCTCACGAAATGTAATTTTGACATATCATCATTGATACCACGAATATATGTCTTAATGGTTTTAAGAAATGCCATTGGGTTGTCTTTATTATACCCAGAAAATTTTGGTATATTTTCCGTACCAATTGATATCTGTTGTGGTACAACACAAGGTGTAATTGTACCTTGTTCAACTCTCGTTTTTAAATTCTTAATTGTATCTTGACAATTTAATGTCATATCCTGTAGCTTTAAAAGAGAGTCTGTGCATGCACCATATTTAACCCTACAGTCCTCAAATTTATTTGTTAAATTCAGATCCAAGGATTGTATTTTTTCATCTTGTCCTCCAATCCTTTCTTCTATCAGTCTAAAATTTTCTCTTACTACACCGGCCCTCTGATTCATTTCATCTATTAAAAAATTACTGCTATCCTTGCACTTCTTTTCATTTGCTTCAATTTTTTCATTGATCTGTGTAACACTCTGTTTCACATCTTCTTTTAATTTATAGTTCATTGTAGACATTTCCATTCTACAAGCTTTAATCCTTTCATCAATCTTCTCATTCATCGACTTTACTACAGCTTGTATCTCTATTTTATTCTCATCCATTTTCTTGTTCATTTCCTTTTTGTTTCTATTCATCTCTTCTTTGTTTTCTTTAAACTTCTCATTCATTTCAGCTTTATTTTCATCTAACTTTCTATTTATATCTTCTTTCATTTCTATCTTGTCACTTTCCAATTTACAGAAAAGTTTTTCAAATAAAATATCAAATCTGTCTCCGCCTGGCATTTCTTTCGTTTCAATTTTTACATTTTCAGTTACATTTTCATCCTCATCAAGAGGTAGCGTCTTTTCTGAATCTGTCACAGAGGAAATGCCTTGTGGTTCCCTGTACGTTTCAAATAAATATTTGGTATCCATACTACTTTCAGGATTTTCACCTTCACCTTTATACTCAGACATATTTACTTTATCTGTCCTGGCACTTAAAGAGACTTATTTGTGGAGAAAAATAAATCAAAACTTGACAAAATTTTATTTGTGAATTAGGTATATTTATTAATTATTCAAATGCACTTAAAGGTGAAAATACCTCCCTTTAATTACACAGCTATTTGAATATTAAATAATCAATTAATTTTTATCTAAACAGTTTAAAAATGTAAAAGCTTTGCCCCACTACGTTGGTCGCCATATAATTATTATGGAAAGTGTTAATAAATGATATATATAAATGTAAATGTATCATGGCCCCACGTTGGCTAGCGTCCATATAATTATGCTGTGACTCTTATAAATTTATAAATATATAAAATAAATTTAATTTACTTAATTAAAGCGTAACTAAGAGTCAAGCACGCATCCCAGTGCTAGGCCTTATGCTAGACTAAGATACGGTGAACTTTCTGCTGAAAGGTAGGTTAAGCAAAACATTTTACATGCAACTAGCTCAGTTTGAAAATAAATAGTTCTCTCAGGGGCAGAAAATATGAGTTGATTCTCCTGCTCTTTAATTATCTCCAGGTCAGGTAAAGAAATAAAATACAAAATAAATCTTAATATCTAATTTATTAAAATAAAATAATTTTAAACGAATTCAAAAGTTTTTAATCTACAAATATTTACACACAAAAAATCAATATTCAGTCATAATTCAAATTTATACATCATCATCAATAAAATATTACAAGAAATAAAGAATAAATGACATTATGATGTCGTGAAAAACTTATGTCTAAAAGAAAATGTGAACGTGATTATTATGATTAATATTTGCCATAGATACATGTAAACAATCAAAAATAAAATAAATTACCCGTGATGAATTGTACTGGAATATAAATAAAAATAAAATTTGTACGGTCTACCATTTGCTAACAAAATATAGACATTAAGGAAGTGGCTTTGCCCTAATTAGTCCTGTCCGGCGCCTTTTCTCGCTCCCAACACAGTACCATCAGATAACAAATTCACACAGATGAGTATCCCAAAGTTCCACCCCACGAGCATGTCTTTTTCAACTCGTTGGACGCAACCCGAACATACATCACAATGTGCACACCCCTTAAGGAATATATATATTTTAAATTAAATAAATAAATGAAATAAAATAATGTCTCTGCGCATTCAATAAATTAACTTGGCCCTGATTAGTTCTGCCTGGTGCCTTTTCTCGCTCCCAAACGCAGTACCACCAAGACCAATTCGTGTTTTTTTTCAAATTCACCAGGACTCCATGCTATGAATTAAATTATGACATAATTCATTTCACACATCCCTGATGTATTATTCAACACGTTAATATTGAACACCCAAATACAACAAAAATATACTCAATACACATATCAAAAGAAATAATATATACATTAAAAAAAAAATAAACTTTACCTTTTTCGCGAAATTCCAATACAAAAACACCACTACAAATAAAGAATTTGGTACGCCACTATACACACATTTATAACAAATATTGTTTAATCACCTCAATTCTTCGTACATCGTATTAAACTCATCCATCATAAATTTTCAATGAAAATTTGATTCACTTATCTATATAACCTATATACACATAAAACAAAATTATTAATTTCAAATATCTTTTGTAGGATAAATAAACTTAAAAGAAAAATAAATTATACGGAAATGAAATGATTATGTTATCCAAAGTTATCATTACAAATACTAGAAAGTTCTGTCATAATGTATGGCATAGTACCCCTACATGCAAAACAAAACTCTCTGGAAAAAGAAAATAAAATGAAATTAAACAAATTCAAAAACCGAGTTCATAAATAAAAGTATTTTCATACATAAGTAATTATTCAAATACATTTAGACATTTCAATGTGATACGCGCTGCATGTTAAAAATAAAAATATTATAAGTGTGGAATCTTGTTAAAATTTTATAAGTATCGAAAATCTCAAAATTTATTCTAAGTCCGGATTTTAAAATAATCCTTTAAAAAGAAGGAGGAAGTGGTTTTCACCTACTTTTAGACTAGTTAATATTGCGGTTTTCACCAAGCAATCCCGGAAATTTTGTCCGTCCGCGCTGTTATGCTTAAATTTCTTTATAAAAACATCCGGCAACTTTCGGCAAACACGAATCCACTTCCAAAATTGTATATCGACGGTGCTGCCCTTATCGGTCACATGGGGAAACAGTGTATTAATAATCCTTGAAAAAGGTAAACAAACATGCGAATATAAATTCGTCTATACGTTTATGACTCAGGCGTGCACCTGATAAACAATACTTTTTGCGCCGGTCTACACAGTCGATCCTTGCCAATGTCAGAAGTCCTTGTGCCGGAAACACCTGCTCGCTCCTTTTCACGTAACATTTGATACGTCTTAATATTATAACCTTATAAAAATTTACTAAGATCCTTTTATTGTTTTACTTAAATAAAAATAAAGTTTTCGTAAATTATCGATATAGTGAATATTTATATACACATCATAGTAAAAATGAATAAAGTAAAATTAATTTAAATAAAATCTTAAAGTGATCTTGATTATACTTATTTATTTACATATTATTATTTATTCAAGATCACTGCAATATGTATAACATATATTTTTTAAAAAATCGTTATACACACACACTTAATAAAAAAAACTGATTACAATAGTAATTAATAATAGGATTGTCAATGATAGAATCGCATGAATTTTATCATTATATCTTAAAAATGGCAATCTAAATGTATAAGTGTAAACGGCAAAAATTCATTGTTCCTTACTATTATCATTCAGTTATCTCTATTGTGACGTACTCTACTTATAGAATGGCAGTGTATATGTATGAAGATATTGCAGGATAGTATCGAAACGAACAATACAAAGAAGATGAAGCATATCGTTCTATTATTAACTGTTTTGCTTGCGTAAGTTCATTCTTCTTTATTATTGAAATGATTATTTACAATATTTCTTTAATGTAATTAAGGTCTTCGTGCCAAGGCCAAGAATATGCTTTTCCTGATGGTTTCATGTTCGGTGTTGCCACATCATCGTATCAAGTGGAAGGTGCATGGAACGTTAGTGGTAAGGATTTTCTACATTGTCAAGGTTAAAAAAAAAACAAAAATCCGTGTTAACCTAGAGCGATAACAAAATTTCCATAATTAGATGGACTAGGTTAAACCGCTGTTTATATTTTCTGGAATGACATCAGAACCGGTTAACTGTTTATAAATCAGCATTTCCTTTTCAATCGAGTTATATCTCCGAGGTAACTCGTGGAAAAACAAACAATATTCTTTCAAGTTAATTGTCATTTTGTTAGTAGTAAGATCTATAACCTGGGAATTCGTGGGGAACTGATTGTCTCATTTTTAAAAGACAGAAAAAATGTTGTTAGACTTGGTGACGTCAGATCCGAGGAATATAATATGGACGTTGGAGTTCCACAGGGCAGTGTCCTGGGTCCATTAATATTTTTATTTTTTATAAATGCCTACCTAGTTTCATAAACTACGGCAAAATATTTCTGTATGCTGACGATACAACAATAGTGGTTTCCCACTAGGATCTGGAACAGCTCAACAATAATATCAATATAGTTCTACAAAGTTTTGAGGACTGGTGTTGTGCCAAAAAAATAATAATCAACCATGATAAGACGGTTATTATTGAATTTTTCAACAGACATAGAACACGCTCAGGTTTAGACATAACATTTAATAATCAAATTATTGAGGTCTCTAGAAATTGTAAATTCTTAGGTACAATTCTTGATGAAAATATGTCATGGGAAAACCAGGTGTATTATATTCTTATTTATGAATATATTTTATATTGCTATGCTTGCAGTTATCATAATTATTATAGTATAACCATATATAATCAAAATCACATGTAGTTATTACACGTCTCTTTATTGTCTGTGATTGCCATACATGCCTAGTACACTTGTCCTAATATCTAGCATGTATCATTTATCCTAACATAACATTAACCTACATTATCATACATCCTTTTTCTTACAAGCTAAATGATTATACATAATCATCCAATTTTAGACGCTTAACCACAACCCGACCAGATCTTGTCCTGTAATTATTCATTCTGTCATCTGCTGGTGATTGATTGATTTCAGTTTGTTGATTTTCCTTAGTATTCACTGGTATATTGTCATGAACAATACTTTCATCAACCACATTCGATTTATTTAGAGACTGTCTCAGATCTCTACGATTTCTTCGAATCTCACTCCCTACACTATCTCTAATCCTATATGATCTTGGCTCTTCCGCTCTATTTACAACTCTACCCTGTTCCCAGCTTTTCGATAACTGATTGAACACTGTAATTTCTTGTCCTTCCTCTAATTCTTGTAAATCTTTTGCCGCTTCATATTGTCTCCTTTCCAACTTTTCTATAATATTATCATTTATTTTTGGTAGCAGTAATGTCGACACTGTTGGTATTTTACTTTTACATATCCGATTCATTAATAATTGTGCTGGTGAACGTCCTATATGTTTTAATGGGGTATTTCTATGCTCCAATAACTCATACACATCTTTTTTCGCTTCTATTGATTTTTTAATCATTAATTTGGCAATTCCAACAGCTTTCTCAGCTAGTCCATTCGATTGTGGATAGTTCGGACTCCTCGTGATTACATTAAAATTCCATTCATTTGCAAACCTTCTGAAGTCATAACTATTAAAGGGGACATTGTCACAATTCAGTACGTCAGGACTACCATACCTGGCAAATATGGACTTCAATTTCTTTATTACTTGTTCTGCTGATTTATTAGCTATCGAGACTAACTCAAGCCAATTCAAGTACGTATCCATCACTACCAAATATGACACCCCCGCACACGTAAATATGTCCACTCCAACCCTTTCCCATGGTCGATTTGGTACAGCATAGTTATGTAATGTTTCTTTTACATTTTTTCTAGCAAATTTCTCACATATCAGACACTTCCTTACTGTATGTTCTATGTCTGCATTTATATTTGGCCAATATAGACTCTGCCTCGCTCTTGCTTTGGTTTTTTCTATTCCAAAATGCCCTGTGTGCACTTTCTGTAACATTTCTTCCCTTAGACTTTTAGGCACAATCACTTTCTCATTCATTAGTAGTAATCCTTCACATAACTTTATATTCTCTCTGCATTTCCAATATGGTAATATATGTTCTTGTTTCTTTTCAGGCCACCCTTTCAGACAATATCTTATTACTTCTTTTAATTCCTCATCCTTATGTGTTTCTTCTTTAAATATCATCTTCTTCTCATCTGACATTGGTATGTTCTTCACTACTGAATGTATTGACAATTCTAAATAACATTCCTCTTCTTGTGATAACTCATCCATTATAGGAGCTCTTGATAATGTATCAGCCAAAAACATAAGCTTGCCTGGCACATAAGATATTTTCAAATCATAATCTAACATTTTCAATCTCATCCTTTGTAAACGTGCAGATAGTTTATTAATATCTTTTTTAAATATCACTTCCAATGGTTTGTGATCTGTTTGCACTACTATCCCTGGAAGTCCATAAATATAATTACGAAACTTTTCCACACCAAAACTTATTCCCAACATTTCTTTTTCAATCTGCGCATATCTCTGTTCAGTTCTAGATAAACTCCTAGATGCGAATGCAACTGGATGTCCATCCTGAACCAAGCAAGCACCCAGTCCATCCTTTGATGCATCAGTTTGTATTATACTCTCCTTCTCTGGATCAAAAAATACTAGAAGTGGGGCATTCGTCAGCACATCCTTCAATCTTTTCAATGATTCTTCGTGTTTATTTATCCATTTCCACTGAACATATGATCTTGTCAATTCTCTTAACGGGGAAGTAATAGCTGACAAATTTGGAATGAATTTTCCCACATATTTTGCCATCCCTAATAATCTTAATACATCACCTTTACACTAAGGTTTTTTCATGTCATTTATTGCTCTTACATATTCTTTATTAACTTCTACACCTTTATTTGAAAATATATGACCCATAAACTTCACAGACTTTTTTTTAAACTGCATTTTTTCCAAGTTAAATTTGACATTATATTTTAGAGCTCTTTCTAATACCAGTTTCAGTTTTTTATTATGCTCTTGACTATCCTTACCAGTTACAATAATGTCATCGAAATATATTCCAACACCTTCAATGTCACCAAATACTTCTACATTTTTCTTATAAAACACTTCAGGCGCTGATTTAATTCCAAACGGAAGTCTGCAAAATTTATATCTGCCAAACGGTGACATAAATGTACACAATTGACTACTTTCATCATCAATTTGTACTTGCCAATATCCATCCTTACAATCCAATACTGTAAAAAACTCTTTACCCATTAATTGCGCTGCAATATCATCAAATGTTGGTATTATAAACTGCTCACGCTGTATGGCTACATTTAGAGGTCTCGGATCCAAACAAACCCTGAGATCTCCATTTTTCTTCTCAACAACCACCAAGGAATTAACCCACTGCGTTGGCTTATCAACCTTTTTTATCACACCAAGTGCTTCCATTTCCTCTAGTTTAGTTTTTAACTTTTTCTGTATACTTACTGGCACTCTACGTAAAGGTTGTATTTTTGGAGCTACATGTGGATCAACCGTTATCTGATGAGCAATTGGAAATGTTCCCAATCCCTCAAACACAGCCTTATACTTATTTTCTATATCAACTCTTTCTAGCATATCAACACGCTTAACTAAATTTAATTTTCTACATGCATCTAGACCTAATAATGGAATCTGTGTATTGTTATCAATAACAATAAACTCTAATTCTACATTTCTATTCCTAACAATACAATCTAACTTTATTTTACCTACTGGTTTAATTTGAAAATTAGAATTACCATAACTTATTAATCTACTCTCTGTTGGTTTAATTTCATTATTTAAGCCAATATTATTAACTTTTTCCAGCGTTACAATATTTACATCAGCCCCTGTATCTAATTTAAATACAATTTCTTTACTCTTTATACTTACAATTTCAGTCCATACTTCCTTATCTTTTATAACAGAATTCACACATACTACTGTGTCTATATATAATTCTTCACTATCTTCTGCACCTGTCTGTTGCGCATCCTTTTCACCATCCCTGTTAACTGCATGCACATTCTTCTTGGCCACTCTCACTCGACACATTTTTGAGAAATGATTTGGCTTTTTACACTTTATACACATTTTTCCAAATGCAGGACACTTCGCAAAATCATGTTTATAACCACATTTTCCACACTGTGTATTCTCTTCTTTCTTCTCCTTTATTTCCGTCCTTTTCTTTATTTTCACTGCTTGTACTCTTCTTTCTTCTCCTAGCACTCTCGCTTGATTCTTACTACTTTCTATGGCTTTACAAAAATCAATAGCTTTTTGCAAATTTAAATCGGTTTCTCTTAATTACCTTTCCTGTACTGACTTATCAGCTATTCCTAACACCACTCTGTCTCTCAATATACTGTCTTCATCTTGATATTCACATGATTTTATAGATTGTTTCAATTCCATGTAAAACGCATCAAAACATTGTCCTTTTTGTTGTTTGATATTGTTAAACACAAATCTCTCAAATACCACATTCTTTTTAGGTGAACAATATTTGTCAAATATTTCTAGTATAGCTTCTAATGTTTTACTTTCGTCCGGAATTTTAAATGTATTGTATAGTTCTATACCTTCATCGCCCATGCAGGTTAATAATGTTGCAATTTTCTTCTTTTCATGTGTTTCATTTAAACCTGTTGCTTCAGTATATAATTCAAATTTTTGTTTAAACTTTTTCCAATTCTCTGATACATTATTACCCAAAACCAACGGATCAATTAATCTAAACATTTGTTGAGACTCCATTTTCTCCAGATTTTTTTTTCTTTCTTCTCTATTTTCTTTTCATTTATTCACATATATTCTCTAATGGCCACACCTGACACCATGTATTATATTCTTATTTATGAATATATTTTATATTGCTATGCTTGCAGTTATCATAATTATTATAATATAACCATATATAATCAAAATCACATGTAGTTATTACACGTCTCTTTATTGTCTGTCATTGCCATACATGCCTAGTACACTTGTCCTAATATCTAGCATGTATCACTTATCCTAACATAACATTAACCTACATTATCATACACCAGGTTGATTAAGTGTGCGGTAAACTTCAGAGGGCATATTATGTTTTGCACACTTGAAAAACATCTTGAATACCGAATCCTTTCTCAGCGTTTATTATGCTTATGCCTACTCTATAATTTCCTATAATATTATTGTCTGGGACCAAGCGAGGGATATACAAAGAGTGTTTCTTCTGCAAAAGCGTATCATCAGACTTGTTTTTGATTTGCCCTACCATGAGTCTTGTAGGGGCACCTTCCGCTCAAAGAAAATATTTACTGTTACCTCTATCTATGCTTATAAATTATTAACATATATTTTTAATAACAAGCATAGATTTTCAGAAATAAGTGAGAAGCATAATTACAGGACTCGTAATAGAAATAACTTAGTTGTGGACAGATCATATCACTTGTTTCATCAAAAGTCCCCACTCATAACTGCGGCTTTACAATTTTTAATAAATTGCCAACACACATGCGGGACTCGGGTCTGGCAAACTTTAAGAAACTGTTGAGGGATTTTCTAATTGACCACAGTTTCTATAGTATGGCAGAGCTTCATGCACGGTTGCCATAGTCATATTGTACATTTAGTCTATTTATGTTTTGTGGTTTATATTTATGTATGTATGTGTATACCTATATATGTATTACTATTTGTGTAATATACTCTGTATTGACGAAGTCTCTATCCAGACTAATAAAGCGTTCTTATTATTATTATTATTATTATTATTATTAAGGGGCAGTCAATATAGATGAGTTTATGCAAGAATTTCCGGCAAAGAGTATCTCTTCTTATTTGTAAAGATGATAATTTGTGGCGTAATACTAAATTCGATTGGGGCGCGTCCCTCTCCTTATAAATACCGTCGATTTTAAAAGATAGAAACTTGAGAAGATTATGATGGGTATTTCCATTATCATCGCGTTTAAAGCATAATGGGATGCCC
This sequence comes from Amphimallon solstitiale, assembly GCA_963170755.1. Taxonomy (NCBI): domain Eukaryota; kingdom Metazoa; phylum Arthropoda; class Insecta; order Coleoptera; family Scarabaeidae; genus Amphimallon; species Amphimallon solstitiale. The sequence goes on along the minus strand of OY720676.1, from coordinate 22,464,073 downwards.
GAGAAGTATTTAAGTTTACTTGATACGTAAGCCGAATACAATGACTTGAACAAACTGATATTCTTAAAATATTTGGAGACATACATTACAAAACCAAGCGATCTAAAAGCACCAGAACAGATTGTCCCAATATGTGATCAAAGGTAAAGTACGACTCATAAATTACACCAAAGTCCATGACTTCGAATTTTCTTACAATGGCAGTACCTTTAACACAGTAACAGTAATAGGTGTAGAGGAACGTGTAAAAGTAACCGCGCAGCATTTGCTAATATTTAATTTGGATCTAAATCTTTGGCAGCATAACGCTACCATGTCCAAATCTCGCTGAAAATTCTTCATGTCTCTGGCTGATGTAATCGGACAATATATTTTAATGTCATTTGCGTACCCAAGAACAGGCCAGTTAATTTGGAGGGAAAAAAACATTAATAAATAGAACAAATAACAACGAACCCAAGTTGAATTTCTGGGAGATGCCAGACTTAAGAATAAAGCTGTTAGACGGTATCCGTTACAGGTAACATAGCATTTCCTTTTAAAGAGATAAGATCTGAGCAAACTAATCGAGTTAGGTATGATACCAAAAGAACCAAGCTTATGTAATAATTATAGTCCGGAAGTACCACGTTGAAATTACGACGGAGCAAAGAAATATTGTAAACATCAGGCAGTTACTGAACAGCACTATTCATATGGTGAACTGCAACATCTGTTGTTGTCGCAAAAACGACAGAAAAAATGTCGAACTTACTGTTAAATTCCTTTCTTCATGGGCGTAGGTAGAAGCGCGACAAGTTTTTAAAATTTATATTTCGTAAGATAAATAAAGTACGGGGAGTTAGTTTCGTTTTTTCATTGTTTTGAATGTTAATTACATACTTCGTAATGTTGTTAATAGTTCCTGTTTATTACCGTTTCATTGAATCTACTTCTCCCAATTATCTTGACGTATGCGTACACTGGATTTCGTTAAGTTTCAATAAGATAGGCATGCATTTTTATATATGATATGGAAGAACGTCGAGAATGGAATCTTGAAACAATGGCGAGTTGGATTAAGGGTCATACTGATTGTATGTTCCGAAATTTATAGCAAAGTCTGAAAAATATGGTTAGAAAATGCCCAAAAATCGCACGTACAACGTCACTTAGCATCGCTAAAACACGTACGGAAAGTGGACCCGTTGCAAGCAGACAATTTTAACGAAGAACTCTGTGAAACGGCTAATATCCCTTTAAATAAACTTGACAATCACACTTTTAAAATATTTCTCCAAAAATATACTGGTCGAAATGGCCCTTATGAATCCACCTTACGCATATATCATGTTTCTAAGTGCTTCACGAAAACAGTAGAATGCATTAGACACATATTTCAAATCAGTACCTATGGATAGGTGCCGACGAAACTGTTGATATATTAGAACGCTGTGTGGTAAATGTTGTCGCTGGTGTACTACATCCAACTATTCCATATAACAGTTGCTAAAACCATTGACGAGAATTTGCACAAAATGCTTCATTCTGACGACAGGTACAAAGGAAAAATGAGTGTGCTTAAGACCACACGGCAGAAGTGAAAATTTCATCAAGGCGAGGTTAATAATACGAAATACAACTTTTTTTTCGTTCTATATTCAATTACATTTACATTTTCCATTTTCGTTCTATATTACATTTAAAACATACGTATTTATTATTATTGTGTATACATTAATCTAGTACATTTCGCTCGGTCTGATCATGATTTGTATCAAACTCTAAAAACGAACAAGTATAGCAGTGACACGTTGACTATATTTCTCTCGCTCCCTTAGTCGACTGGAGCCGACTTTAACCGAACGAGCGTTACATAGCCGAGCGTGACGGCTCAGTCTCGTTCAGTGCCCCCAATCAACGTGCCCATAGAAGTTTTCACTTCAAAAATACTGTTGTGTGTTAGTGACAGTGCTGCATATATGTTAAAAACAGGCAGACTATTAAAGGGAACATATCCTTATATGCTGCATATTACTTGTGCAGCACATGCTCTCCATAGAATCTGTGAATATATCAGAGACAACTATCCGGAAGTTGATAGACTTGTATTCGCTTTTAAAAAAGTTTTCAGAAAAGCACCATCCAGAGTGACACTTTACAGCGAAAAACTTCCATCTTTGTCACTGCCACCCGCGCCAGTAATAACTAGATGGGGAACATGGTTGGAAGCTACTAGTTTTATGCAGAGAATTTCGATAGTTTACAAAATTTCGTTACATGTTGAAATGACGATGCTCGAAGTATTTCTGAGTGCAAGAAACTAACACAAATCCCAAATTTAAAAAATCTGTTGTTATTCCTTCAGAAACACTTTGGAAATTTGCCAAATTAAAAGATGGATTAACCACATTAGATGTGGCTATTAATAATTTCAAAAGTATTTCAAGGACTTCGGATGTGGCCTTCGGTAAAACTTAGACGCAGTTTTTAATAGAAATCCAGATTTAGTAACGTTGCCGCAATTGTGTATGGGAACAATGACACAAAATCAAACTGCTAAATACGCCGACATAAAAGAATACTTCCAGTATGCACATATAACCAGTTGCGATATAGAACGGACGTTTTCTATCTACAATGATGTACTTCATTCAAAAAGAATAAATCTTGCAGAAGAGGCCGCCGAGAAAGTATTGCTAGTAAATAATACCCCTTTACTCGATTTGAACTACAAAATAAACAAATAATAACGTATTTTGTATTTTATAGATCATCACCTACTTGTAATCCAATTATATAAATAAAATTAAATCTCTTTAAAAATAGAAAATTAGTTAGAGTAGATCGACCAGCGATAAATTCATGTTGGTTTTGTTAAAGAAATGAGTGAATACTATGAAGAAGACAGTGATATAACACCTTCTCATAGAATTTTGGAAAGTTTCAAATAATAGAGATAGTGCTATAATTACTTAATAATATACGATCGTTTTTTTATGAACTGGGGTAATTTTTGTGATTTTTCTTTGTTTAGGAAAAATGTTCGAAGATTAATAATTTTTCTTAAAAGAGAAGCAAAGACGTATTTGCAATCACGGAAATGTAAGCTAGGTCACTGATCATCACCTGCTGTGTTCTTTAATTACAGCAACTCACTTTAGTTACATATGAGAGTTTGGAAGGGAGTTGTAATCTGATTTTGGGCCCGTAAATTTACTATATGAGGCGAGTACTGCCGAAAAGGTGTTTGCGAAAGCACTGACAATGTGATTACGGTCAACAAAGGTACTACTATGTGTTCACCACTTAGTGTATTTGGTATACTAATGCTGTTTCCAAAAAGAGAGCTTCAAAGGTTCTAATAGACTCTTCCATTAATGATAAATATAAAATGTAATTTTCATTGACTTTTCGCCTAACTAACCTAAATCGTTTAAATTCATTATACAATACTATATTTTTGGATTGAAACCATACAACCATAGGTCTTTATTTTTAATGTGGGCCGGAATCAAATATCAAATCTTGTAGCCATGTTTCAATGATTAGTACTACACCACTAGATAAGTTAATTAAATTATTAGGCTTTGAATTCAAGCCTCTAACATTTTGATAATACCAGGTTTGTCCGGAAAATACGTATAAAAGGTGAATAATAACTTTATTTTACAATTATTCAGGTATTACAATATGGTCTCCTTCAAAGTACTCGCCCTGAGACGAGATACACTTCTGCCAACGCCGTTTCCACTGTTGATAACATTGCTGAAAGTCTTCAGTTGTGATGCTGTTCAGTTGCCGTGTCGTTTCTGCCTTGATGGCTTCCACATCTCCCAAGTGCCGCCCCCGAAGCACCATTTTGCATTTCGGGAACAAGAAGAAGTCACAAGGGGCTAAATCGGGTGAATAAGGCGGGTGGTCTGTCACGGTGATTGAGCTTCGGGTCAAAAAGTCACGCACAACGAGCGACGTGTGAGCGGGCGCATTGTCGTGATGAAGGATCCACCTGCCCCCTTGTGCCAAATCCGGTCGAACTCGGGCCACACGAGCTCTGAGACGTGTCAAAACTTCAACGTAAAAATGTCCGTTCACTCTCTGGCCGGGAGGGACAAATTCCTTGTGAACAATGCCCCTAGAATCAAAGAAAACAATCAACATTATCTTCACATTGGACCTTGATTTTCGCGACTTTTTTGTTCTGGGTTCTCCTGCTAGCTTCCATTCCTTGCTTTGAGATTTGAGCTCCACATCGAATTCGTAAAACCAGGACTCGTCTCCAGTGATGACTCGGTTGAGAAAGTCCCCTCTTTCCTCTGCTTCCAACCAATCCTCACAGCACTCGACCCTCTTTGCTTTCTGTTCTGGGGTCAAGAGCTTCGGTACGATTTTCGCACACAATTTCTTCATTTCAAGTTTTTGTGTCAGAATTTCGTGAACGATTGTTTTGTGGGATTGACAGATCGTCAGCAATCATTCTGACTGTCAATCTACGGTCTTTAATAACACAAGCTCGAATTCGTTCAACATTTTCATTAGAACTCGATGTCGACGGGCGTCCTGGGTGAGGGTCATCTTTCACTTCTTCTCGGCCTTCCCGGAACCTTTTTAACCACTTGTTCACGGTTGGTTCCTTCAGAGAATTGTCTCCGTAAACTTGTTTCAAACACTCAAAAATCTCACGGCCATTCTTGCTTAGCTTTGCAAGAAACTTGATGTTGATGCGCTGTTCCTCAATCAGAGAGAGCTCCATGCCGACGGCAGGTGAAAAAGGGTAACTTTCAATAAGCAGCCGCGCACTCCTACTTACACGCAGAGCGCTCTGACTCGAACTGAGCGTTGATGGGATTGGTTACAGCAGTATTCCACCTGGCGGTGACTGCAAACTGTAAAATGAAGTTATTATTCAAATTTTATACGTATTTTCCGGACAAACCTCGTATATATTCAAAGGGGTATCTAACCCGTTGGGAGGAAATAGTTTTTCGAATGTTATTGCACAATAGTTGGAAAACCATTCTACCATTTCAATATTCTCAATTCAAATATTATATATTTCTAGGTAAAGGAGTAAATACATGGGACCACCTAACTCATACAAACCCAGATTTCACGGTGGACAGCACAAATGGTGACGTGGCTTGCGATAGCTATCACAACACGGAAACAGACGTTAAACTTCTGGTGGACATGGGTGTTGATAGCTACCGTTTTTCCTTAAGCTGGACGAGAATTCTTCCTAACGGTTATAATACAACCACAAACCCCGACGGTGTACGCTATTACAATGAGTTGATAGATACATTACTAGCGAATGGTATAACACCGTTAGTGACGATATATCACTGGGATTTACCTCAGATTTTGCAAGATAATCACGGCGGATGGTTAAGTTCAGATCTGGTAGATATTTATTTGAATTACGCCGACACTGTCTTCTCGTTATTCGGCGACCGCGTAAAGAACTGGATTACTTTCAACGAACTGCATATATCTTGCGAATTTGGATACTCAGGAACAATGCATGCACCGGCACTAGGAATGTCAGGAGTTGGCGGTTACCTATGCGCGCACAATATATTAATAGCTCATGGAAGAACTTATAATTTATATAATGAGAAGTATAGGGATAGTCAGCAGGGTAAGTTTCTTATTTTGTTCAATATATACTTAATTTTAGTTTACTCCAGTTATAGTGCTTAATTTAAATTTATTTATTCGGTAGTGTAGAAGCTTTAGTTGTGTTGCGAGATTAAGTCCAAATGTTATTGTATTTGTGTGGCGGAATCTAGTTTAGTATGACTGTTCGACTTCTACAGCTACATTTAGACTTGTATACAGCACGTGTCAAATACCAATTAGGTATCGAGATTCAATGTTTACGTGCGATCTATACGTATACATGTAATACGTGGCAACGTGGTACCCCTACTGTCCGTCACCAATGGCGGCAACAACCGACACCACAACGATTTTCTCCGATCCCCATTGTTCCCACTACTCCCCACCCAGATTTTACATTCAATGTTTAGCTGCGAACAGGTTGCGTTGTGCAATAAAAGCATGCAGTAAAATTAATTTATAATGAGTCTCTATACACAACGTGCATAAATATGTTTGCGCTGACTTTTGCTTCATATTCTGAATTGTATTTTGTCCGTGCGACATCTATTATTTTACGTACGAACTACTTTCAAGAATTTTTGTCAAGGTTACTTGTTTTAATAACTCAAGATATACATTCAATAATTGATATCTTTATTAGAAATAATTTAACAGAAAGATCGATATTACATATAACAATTTAATATAAAGATCGATTAATATAATCACATCCATTGGTACAATTTCAAACACAGTAGGGAACTTAATTAAAACAAGTAGAGAAGAGACAATTTCATTCAAAACCAACAATTCCTTACAAAACGCAATAAGAAACAATAAAGATAAAACGGACAATAGATTAAACTCAGGGGTGTACAAGTTGACATGCGAAGACTGTAAAAAAGTGTATGTAGGACAGACAGGAAGGACATTCGATACTAGAATGAAAGAACACGAAAGATGTTATAGGGATAAGAAGACAGACTCAACTTTTGCTAATCATTGCTTAGAACATAATCATATCAATACTAATGTTACAACTTTACATGTTTTAGGAAAAAGTAAAAAACTTAATATGCTAGAAAGTTTAGAAATTAATAAATGTAATAAATTAGGTATAACATTAAATCATCAACTAGATTTAAATAACTCCCCCCTACTAAATCTAAAATTTAAACATGTCCACCCCCTCTTAGAATGAGATTATGTTTGTAATTTGTATTGATAAATATAGGAGCTAATTTGTATTTTGAAATTGTATTTTCATCCACCTGATGAAGCCACAGTGTGGCGAAACATATGTAGTGCGTTAAACATTATATTAATTTTGAAACTATACACTTGTGTTTTATTATATACAGGGTCCGCCATCCGTCTGGGATTGTCATATTACGGCTTTAATATTGCAAAATTCGAAAAGTTATGTAATGTAGGTGGTAGCCGACTAGTAGGAGCACAAAATAAAATTATTGGTAATTATACAAAGTGTTCAGGAAAGGAGTGTGATGTCAAAGTTGTATTTTTTTAAATGGAACACCCGGTATATTATGTGATTTTTGAATTGCGCAATTAAAAATATTGGGATTTCATATGGGATTGTATTGACCTAAAGCTTACGTTTTGGGAGTTATGGACGCATCAATTGGAAAAAATGCCATAGTCTAGCAGAATGTGGATTGGTTAGTATAGTGTTTAGAAATATCGTGCTTATCATGAAGTTTTCCACGTTAGTATACTTTTATTCCGAGGTATTAATTTTAAGCTACATCAATCTGTTATACAGGGTGTTCATCATACGGGAATACTAATTTTTCTCAATTTTTTCAAATGGAACACCCTGTATATTATTACCAATTGTTAATAAGGGCACTTCTAGCTTTCATTTGATATAAGGGTATGGCTGTCTAACTCCCATAGTTTTCAGGAAACATCGAATTAACGTTTGAAATTTAACATTTTTAATAGCATTTTGTAGAAATTATTTACATCTACTCGTACATTGATATTGCACTACGAAAATAAGCACAAAGTTTTTAGTGGCCTTAACGTAATGATCTTTCTTTATTATCCAACTGCCCAGAAGGAAGCCTGTGGCCACAGTTGCTCTCTGTCTTTAACAACAAAAATACACATACGAATAAATACGTATTGTATAAAAACTCATGTAGGCATGGCTAGTTTAAATAAAATTGAACAAAAGAGTTTGACTTTTTCCTTGTGCGCAGCTAGTCTGTCATTGCTGTCATAATTTTGTGATTAAAGATGAATTTTTCCGTTCCGGAAATGATAAATATGGTATACATTTTGGGAGAATGTTCTGGTAACTGTTTATTAGCAAATAGGTTGTACGCGCAACGTTATCGGAATTTACGTAAACCTAAGCCAACGGCATTTGAAAAACTAAAAGAAAGGTTCGATGCTAGAGGTAGCGTTGCGTATCCTAAAAAGGTATTCACACATCCTCTAATTTCTAATGAAGATAATAAATTATCTGTGCTGTTATCCGTAGAAGAAAATCCCCATGCGAGTGTGAGTAATATCAGTTTAGATACGGGAATTAGTGAAACATTAGTTAGAAGAATACTGAAAAAATACAATTTTCATCCTTATCATATGGAACTTCATCAGCAGTTAAATGAAGATGACTTAGAGCATAGACTTGGATTTTGCCAAGAAATGAGACAAAGGCTCCAAATCCGCCCAGAAATGTTAGACTGTATTCTGTTTAGTGATGAGGCGTCATTTCGACACAATGGTTCACTTAACAGGCACAATATGCATTATTATGCCACCGAAAATCCCCACTGGGTTAGATACATTGATCATCAACATCAGTGGTCATTAAATGTTTGGGGAGGCATACTAGGATCACATGTTATAGGACCGTATTTTTTCAATGGTAAATTGACTGGCGAAAGATACTTAGAATTTTTAAGAAATGAACTTCCGCTGCTTTTGGACGATTTTGATTAAGCAACTAGGCAACAGATGTACCTACAGCAGGACGGTGCGCCAGCACATTATCATCAAGCAGTCAGGAATTATTTGCAAGAGTGGCTTCCTGAAAGATGGATAGGGCGAGGAGGTCCTATCTCATGGCCTGCTAGGTCTCCTGATCTAACTCCGGTAGACTTTTTTCTGTGGGGACACATAAAACAACAGGTTTACTCAGTAGCACCAACAACAGCCGAAAATATGCAAATTAGAATTTCTCAAGCATTTAGAAATATTTCTCCTGAAATTTTGGAACATGTTAGGATATCGTTTATTCGAAAACTTGACATTTGCATAGCAAATGATGGTCGAGTTTTTCAACATTTGTTGTAAATTTCCATTTTTGATATTACTTTGTGCTCATTTTCGTAGTGCAATATCAATGTATGAGTAGATGTAAAATAATTTCTACAAAATGTTATTAAAGATGTAAAATTTCAAACGTTAATTCGATGTTTCTTGAAAATTATTGGAGTTAGACAGCCATACCCTTATATCAAATGAAAGCTAGAAGTGCCCTTATTAACAATTGGTAATAATATACAGGGTGTTCCATTTGAAAAAATTGAGAAAAATTAGTATTCGCGTATGATGAACACCCTGTATAACAGATTGATGTAGCTTAAAATTAATACCTCGGAATAAAAGTATACTAACGTGGAAAACTTCATGATAAGCATGATATTTCTAAATACTATACTAACCAATCCACATCCTGCTAGATTATAGCATTTTTTCCAATTGATGCGTCCATAACTCCCAAAACGTAAGCTTTAGGTCAATACAATCCCATATGAAATCCCAATATTTTTAATTGCGCAATTCAAAAATCACATAATATACCGGGTGTTCCATTTAAAAAAATACAACTTTGACATCACACTCCTTTCCTGAACACTTTGTATAATTACCAATAATTTTATTTTGTGCTCCTACTAGTCGGCTACCACCTACATTACATAACTTTTCGAATTTTGCAATATTAAAGCCTTAATATGACAATCCCAGACGGATGGCGGACCCTGTACATACAGGGTGAGTCAACTACGCGGGTAAGGCCGATTGTGCCTTTACGAGTAAAGATATTTCGAAGCGGTTTTTTTCTTGTGGTAGCTGTTCATTAGGGGCACATTTTAAAAATATTTTGTATTATACAGAGTGTTCCATAACTTGGTGGCTAACCATAGTTATAGTTTTTTAAATGGAACGCCCTATATATTATTGCATTTTTGAATTTCCCGTATAATTTTTAGTCAAAAAGTTATAAGATAGTATAGGCCTAAAGTGTAAAGTTTTTGACTTATTCCCATTTTTCTGAAAAATTCAATGTTTGTATAAAATTATATTTCCCGAAAACGACGTACTAGATGGACATAATTTTTTGCAGTATTGTTTACAATAAGAGGTCCTAATAGAAGCATGTTTTATTTTTTTACAGTTAGTAACTGCATGTGCAGGAAACTGGATTAAAATTAGATGACACGTTTTTGTATAAAAGTCAATTTTTTTAAATGGAACACCCTGTATATCAGTTCATTTTTGAATTGTTTATTAAATTTCATGTCAGAAACATGTAAAACGTTAATACTTTAAAAGTGACTATTACAGAGTTATTGTAGTTTTTTGATATGCTTTTGTTATTTTTTGCAAAAATGTTAATTTTTTCAAATGGAACACCCTGTATATTATTTCATTTTTGATTTCTTATTAAATTTCACATCAAAAACATGTCAGACGTTAATACTTTAAAAGTGACTATTACTGAGCTATTGTCTCTTTTTGATATAATTTTGTCAGTACTATACTATATTAATTAAACCACAAAACTGACAAAATTAAATTAAAAAGAGATCATAGCTCAGTAATAATCACTTTTAAAGTATTAACGTCTTAGATGTTTTTGATGTGAAATTTAATAAGAAATTCAAAAATTTGAAAAATTGACTTTTTTGCAAAAACTAACAAAAGCATATCAAAAAACGACAATAACTCTGTAATAGTCACTTTTACTGTATTAACGTCTTACATGTTTCTGACACAAAATTTAATAAACAATTTAAAAATGAACTGATATACAGGGTGTTCCATTTAAAAAAATTGACTTTTATACAAAAACGTGTCATCTAACTTTTAATCCAGTTTCCTGCACATGCAGTTAGTAACTGTAAAAAAATGAAACATGCTTCTATTAGGACATCTTATTGTAAACAATATTGCAAATAATTTTGTCTATCTAACACGTCGTTTTCGATAAATATAATTTTATACAAACATTGAATTTTTCAGAAAAATGGGAATAAGTCAAAAACTTTACACTTTAGGCCTATACTATCTTATAACTTTTTGACTAAAAATCATACGGGGAATACAAAAATGCAATAATATACAGGGTGTTCCATTTAAAAAACTATAAGCCACCAAGTTATGGAACACTCTGTATAATACAAAATATTTTTAAAATGTGCCCTTAATGAACAGCTACCACAAGAAAAAAACCGCTTCGAAATATCTTTACTCGTAAAGGCACAATCGGCCTTACCCGCGTAGTTGACTCACCCTGTATAATGGAGTTTCAACATGTCGTATTTCCTTCGTCGATTATTAATAAAGATCGATATTGCATATAACATTACATATTTAGAAATATTATAACATATGTTCAAAATAAGATCATTCATTTTGCAGACATACATTTATACGTCTTTAGAGACATGAAAGCATTTTGGAGCATTTCTTCTGTTACAGCTACGAAAATAATAATAATAATATATCTTTATTAGCAATACGCTATTTACATACACTTACATTATTTATATAAATTTATCTAAAATATATAATGACAGTTGTCTCTTAAATCTATTTATATTATTACAATGTTTTATTTCATACGGCAGGCTGTTAAACATTTTTAGCCCATTAACAAAAACATTATTAGCCGTTGATGACCTATTAACTTTTTCTATAAAGAAATCATTGATGATTCGTGTATTATATTTATGTGTGTCATGTATATAAATCAACTTCTGACTGAATATACGATGGCGTAACACCTTGTTTACTCTTGTAAATGAATAACATAGTTTTGTAAGTTATTCTTTGACGCACATTCATTAATTCATCAATTTCAAATAAGCCTCAACAATAAATTTATCTTGTTCTTCCGTAAATGGCATTGTTGATTTCAAGGCAACTTTAAAATTAAGCAAAAGTGATAATGACATTCGTATAAACACAAAAAAAGTAACTTACAGTAATAACGAAATGTGCCTTTTATTGCATTGAGAAAGTCAGTTTCTAATATTCAATTAAAGGCAGTGAACCAAGAGAAAAAGAAACTACAAAAAATTATATGACTGACAATTATGTATAAATGACAGAGTATTGGATTGACAGCCACTTTAGCGAAGTTATGTACAAAACTAAATATTCATACTACAATAGTGAACGTGTGGCAAACTCGTGCTAAAGTTGATATATTGATGAAGCGGCACTGTCAATCATTTACGATCTCTCTGTAGATGTGCTGTCGAGAATTTGGGTATAAGTAACAAAAATTTTTCACGTATTTGGAAACGTAATGGTTTGAAATGTTTTAAGTATTCGAAAACCCAAGAAATATTTCCGGAGGACCATTTTCGAAGAATGCAGTTTTGTCAATCCGTTATGGATAAGATACATTGAGACGACAATTTTGTTAAAAGTATTTGCTTCACCAATGTGTCAACTTTTCCATTGCACGGAAAGCAGAATCCCTCTGTTCTTCGATATTGGGCTACGGAAAATGAACACAGGCATTTTGCAAACCGCACCCAATATCCTCAAACAGTAAACGTTTGGGCAGGTATTTAAGGTGACCATTTGGTAGGACCGTTTTTTATTGATGATATATTAAATGCGACAAGTACCTCGAATTATTGCAAAATCAAATACTTCCCGCCAATCAAAACACTGGAATAAATCAGGAAATCGTTTGGTTTCAACATGATGGTCGTCCAGCACATAATGCAGTCAGGGTAAAGGAGTTTCTAGGGAATACTTTTTCTGGCCGTCTTATTACTGGAACGGGAAACATCAAATGGCCTCCGCGATCTCCTGATCTATCTCCAATCGATTCTTTTTTGTGGGGATATCTGAAAAATATTGTTTATACCCATGAAGCTGGTAGAGCAGAAAACATAGTTGCCTTGAGAGAAAAAATAATTGAGGCTGCTAATTCAGTAACAGCGCACATGTTAGAAAACGTAAGAGTAAATTTCTACGACCTCCTAAGGCAATGTCTTGCTGTGCAGGGATGAATTTTTGAGCCCCTTATATAGTTTATTATTATTTTCAGAATCCCATTTTATTTATTTTATTAGGGTTATTTTTTATTTTATTATGGTTATCTTTTATTTCATATCTTTATTTTTTAATTTTATTAGAATTACGCTTTTGTTTGTGTCATACAGCGTGAACGCAGTTTAAGAATTCTCTGCATTTACTGAAAGGAAAAAGAAAAACAAATCCTTGCAACTCGTAAATATTATTTCTGAACGCATTACAAACACCCAAGTCGGTGGTCCAATAGTTACTGCTAACTTGTATTTGCGAGGTAATCGTTGTGACATCGGTCGTCGCTGGCATTGGAAAGGAAAGTAGGGGTACCACGTTGCCACGTATTGTATGCATTGATCCCCTATGGCTAATGAAAATTTACACATGCGGTATAGACTCTGAAATACATAAATGAAGAAATACGCCTGTTCCATTTTTATTGAAATTTTAAAGGCTATCGACAGACTGCAGTATTCAACATGGCTTAAACAACTGGAAAGTATAAGTTTTATGGTATCATGTTGAAGTGACTGCAGTCATATATTCGAAAAATAGAGTAGACCGTTTTGTGACATGACGATAGTGAAAAGTTAATCAAATCGCGATGGAAAGGAGTGGTCTTGGGGGTGCCACACGGGTCTGACCTTGGACTATTGTTGTTTGTCTTCCATGTGAATCATCTTCAGAATATAATCAATGATTATATGCGGATGTTAGGTATAGAATCATACAAAATGAGCTGATAGAGGTGTGCTTTATTATTCCCAACCTAACTCTATCAGTTAAACAGTCATTATTTAGAATTAAACATAGAAAAGACAGCACTACTCTTATTTGGTGATCATAGTAATGAATTTAGTATGGATCAAGAAGTATAGTTATTTACTAACTCCTATGAGGGGGTCTTCTTGGATACCAGCATTGGTTCTTCGTTATGTTGGAAACCACAACTAGAGGATTTGGTGGGTAAATTGTGCTGGTATACCTAACTATATGTTGGGAATGATTGTTGTTAGTGTCGGTACTGAGGTAACATTGAGTGTTTAATATGCTATATTCATCACTTAGATATGGATTGTTATTTTGGGGGAATGCTTTAGAGAGGCACTCATTCAAGAGAAGGCGTGTATAATATAGATGGTAGAGACTTAATATTTATGGAATTCTTAAGCTGTCATCTATTTTCATCATAGAATGTATATTATTTGTTAAATTGCATTATAATTTTTTTTTTTTGGAAGTTTGAAATTACACATACCCACGAGATTGGAGTTTTAAAAGATTATATATTGGTGCAACCAAGACTGCACTTAACTTAGTTACAAACGTTCATAATAATATACCTGCCGAAATTAAAATCTTATACTTCCAGAAATACAGAATAAAATTTGAGTCGGTGTCTTCTGTTAAGGTTCTGGGTCTCACTACAGAAAGCAACCTTGGTTGGAGTTTGCACATTAACGAATTATGCCAAACTCTGTCAAAAACGTGTTATGCTCTAAGGCAACTGAAATGGAACTGTAGTAGAGATACCCTAGAAACATTCTACAGCTCAAATTTTCTATCTTGCATGCGGTGTAGTGTTATTCATTGCGCATCGTCTGAAGCTCATAGAATCTTTTTGATAAAGCATTAGTTACAGAAACTCCTGTAGAGATGTTTTTAAAAATAACTCTCTTTTAACTTTTTATGATCTGTACATTCTTGAAGTACTTTGTTTTGTATTTAAGTACAAACCTGGGTTTTCCATAGGTAATAATACTCTTCACAGAAAAACCGTTTTTCAGAAGGGTTTATATTTCATTGATTGTAAGTTTTATAATAAGCTGCCTGACTATATAAAAAATATTACAAATTTTTTTCGTTTTAAACGTGAAGTACAGCAATACTTGCTGGCCATTTCCTGCTATGACGTAGATGATTTTTTAGATGTTAGGTAATATTTTTCACATGACATGTTTCAAACTTGTACCTACTTTTTTGTTTTGTACTCGTTTCTTGAAATAAATATTATTATTATTATTAAATATAAAGAGGGAGAGAATTTGAAATAATTTCTGGAGTGGCGACAATAGTGGGAATATTGTTACTCTCAAAAAAACGGCGTTGTAAATCAAACCAGAAGGGACCGATGGTAACATTATAAATAAGGAATACAAGAAAAAAATAAATGGAACAAAGAAAAATGGGAGGAAAAGAAAATCAAAATTGAGGTAATCGTAAAGACGTTGAAGAAGAGAATGGAGAAAGGCTAAAGAAATAATATAATGAAAAGAAACATTTTTCTGAACTTTAAATTTGAAGAGCTTTAAAACAACTCTTGAAGATCTTTCAAACAGTTTTGAACACATACCAAAGTGATTTGAACAGCTTGCCAATAGCTTTAAACAGATAACAAAGCAATTCAAATTGTATCTGTATCAAAGTTATTGCAAAGCTTTTCAAATGTCATTTAAAAGCTCTTTAGAACTAGATAAAAGATGCTCTAATTACTCCGGTATCTGTCTTGGGGGTGGTCTAAAGTTTCCAACACATAATTTAATAGTTTCATAACAAGTATAATACACACACAATCCAATGCGTTGGAGAGCTCTGAAGTTTGCCTCACTTGCCTCGAGGATCAAAGTGACAACACCCTGTATAAATTTTAAGCGACTTGAATTACAAAATACATTTTCATGGGATTTAGGGCCAGAACAAACATAGCCTATCTACTGGTACATAAGAACGAAACGTTTGATTCATTTTAGCCAATATTTTTGTATTGGACACGTTTTCTTCATGTTACGATAAGGCAGCGGTAGTTGCAATATGATAAATTTACAGCTTTTAATTTTGTGATGTGTTTATACAACGATCAAGTGATTGTCAATCATATCATTTACATTATCAATTATAAAATTATAAAAAGTATAAAGGCGTGCTTCCATTACTGATAACAAATTCATTAATTGACGAATAAATCATACGCGTGTCACTTAATTCAAGAGCTACATGGGTTAAGGTTTTTAAGATGATCGCGTTTGATT
Organism: Amphimallon solstitiale; assembly: GCA_963170755.1. NCBI lineage: Eukaryota > Metazoa > Arthropoda > Insecta > Coleoptera > Scarabaeidae > Amphimallon > Amphimallon solstitiale. The sequence goes on along the minus strand of OY720676.1, from coordinate 22,448,153 downwards.
TCATTTAAATACTTGTTAAGCTATATTCTAATTCTCTGATGAATCACTACAATTAAAATGATAATTCATTATACCTTGATTAAATGATTAAATATAATTGCCACTTATGCCACTTATCAGCATAACATAACATAAATACACATAAATACTTTTATATTTGATAACATACTTTCACTTATAATTACCCGAGAGCTTTCTTTTTGCCGGATAAATTTTCAGATTTTAACAAAAACGTTTGTTGCTAGGTAACTTTACGAAATAAATTGCCTGTTTTATCGAAGAGGCAATTTGTTGAGTTTAGTTACCATTTAGCAATTAAATTTGAGTTTAAAAATGGAAAATTTATTCGGGAATAAATGAAAGCTCGAATGTAATTCGGTAAGATAATTTACTAAATGTGTAAACAATTAATAAAAATTTTATGACATAGTAATCATACTATTTAAAAATACAGTTATTAAAAACAGAGTTGTTATACATTTTGTCAAGATTTCTTATAATGAGTTTGCAAATTTCGTCATAACAACACTTCACAACAATACTATGATGATAAAGTAAGCAAATTGAAGTCGGGTCAACCAAAGATAGTACGCAAAGCTTAGGGTTGCGTCGACTTTGACATTTCATTTTGACAGTGAGTTCGTTGATTTTATGACATAACGAGAAACCGCAAGTTGTTGTCAGGCCAACCAAAGGTAAACAACTTTTTTGCCGATATAAAAACTGGGATGAAGTAGACATGCATCACGTAGTGCAGACTCACAAAGTAGTAAGCAGAAAAATACGTGAACCCCACTCCCCTAGCAACGACCCAGTCACAGCCGAGAACCTAAAAGCAATCCTTAAAGCACTAAATCCCAAAAAAGCTCCTGGTATAGACAACATCACCAACAGATCACTACAAAACCTCCCCCCAAAAGCAATAATGTCAATTCTAGCAATAGCAAACTCCGTTATCAGACTCCAAACATTCCCAAAGATATGGAAACATGCCAAAGTAATAGTTATACCTAAACCAGGAAAACCAAAAACAATATCAAGCAGTTACAGGCCCATAAGCCCGTTACCATCCATTAGCAAAGTGATAGAAAAAGTAATCCTATAGATGATAAAGTACCACTCTGACAATCAAGACATAATGCCAGAAGATCAACACGGGTTTAGAGAAGAACATTCAACGATAACACAACTTTCAAGAGTCACTGACATTATCCAAGAAGGATTCAACAAAAATCAAGCTGTATTTCTCGACATAGCAAAGGCATTTGATAAAGTCTGGAGGCAGGGACTCATATATAAAATGACAATACACAATTACCCAACACACATCATAAAAATCATGAACAGTTTTCTTCAAGGACGCTGCTTTCAAGTTAGCATCCAGAACACACTTTCCTCAATAAAACATCCAACAGCGGGAGTCCCCCAGGGCTCATGCCAGTCACCTCACCTATATACAATATTTACAGCCGACATACCAGTATCAAATCCTACAAGATATTTAAATACGGCCACCTTTGCAGATGATAAGGCACTGCTCTCAACATCAAGATGTCCGACGAACGCGGTACAGGAACTCCAAACGATCCTAGGCAACACGATAAAATGGTTCAAACAATAGATATAAAAGTTCAAGGTAACTTTTATCGCTGTCAAAGTGACAAAACAATTCCGATTTATGCGTTTATTTACACATACATTAAGGGTCCTCGATAGTGAATCTGTGTATAGTTGAAAAATAGCAGATTTTTATTGCAAGATATTTTTCTTGATTTTAAATTTGGAGAAAACCTTTCATCGTCAACTTATGAAGAATTTAGTAATCTACCCCGCTGAATAATCAAGCTTAGAAAAAGATTATCTGATTAAAGAAAATGAATTAATATGTCAAAATCTTTAAAACAAGTCTTCTCAAAAATCCTTCGCAGCAGATTTGCTTGCTTTAGTTCACGTTAAAAATTGAATAAAAAGCCACCCCGCTCTGCACTTATTTTTCGTTCAACTATTCTTTACTTTGTTTTAAATGAATATAAAATAAATTAAAATTAGGCGATCCACATTACAATGAATTGTTATTCTGGTAAAAATCTTTCCCGCGGTTACAAATGTCTAAATATTTGATCATAAATGAATTTTTATTCGCTTAGATAATTGAGTTATTATTTTAAATATTTATTATATATTTTCTATGTGTAATAGGTACTCGGACATCATTTGGTTATTAAATTATGTAAAAACAGTTCGGGTTTTTATAATTCCATTAAGTGTTAAGCAAGACAAACGTATAAACGTATAAGAAACTTTTTTATTTGACTCTGTGCTACATTCATTTGTCTATACCTAACGAAAAAGCAATAATATAAAAAAGAGGAAAGAGAAATTAAATTTATAGAAGTACCTATAACATCTTGCATCAAAAAGTAGACACGAATAGTATAGAAATCTTGAATATAGAAATCTTTTGTTAAGCATTAGGATAAGAAAATAAATGTTTAGTTGTAAATATATTTATTAAGATAATAATGAGTTGCATAACCTTTAAGGCGCAACATCATGATGAAAAGTTTATAGTAATTTATGTTGAAATATATATACGTAAAGAGAGATAGAAATAAACACAAAAATAAATTCATGTATTCTATATTTATAGAAAAGATGAGCACAAGATGTGGTTTGAGTATACAACGGCCGAACCAAACTTTTCGCATTGTGTAAGAGTGGCATTAAATATATTGAAAAGTGAACCACTTTTCAAAATTAAAAACGTACTAAAAATAAATAACAGAGAGAGAGAGTGATGTTGAAAGATGGAACAGTGAAGAGAGTGAGCCATTTAAATGCCATAACATTGTACGAAAAAGGTGAAATTCGACATGCTCGATATGAAAACGTCTTTCAAAATGAATAGACGTAGTATATAAATTTGTAAAAAAGATTTTTATCTGTCAGACATTTTATGGTTACATTTAAGAATACAATAAATACCTGATACTAATATTTAAAAACATTTTTTAAAAGGATATACAAAAAAGTGTTCTTTACTTGAAACGATATACTAAAAGTATAGTTAGAAACACATCCTTGAAATGTAATAATAAAGTAAAGGCTTCAAGATAATAGGATAAATCTTATTTAATTTGAATAATCTACAAAGAGGAAATCATGTTAACGTTGTTGACAGTTATGTGCAGATCAACCTACATGAAGAAGAAAGGAAATGGTTAGAAGACAAGGGTGATGCTGTTGAGGTCTGTGTTCCTGGTAACGCGATTGTAGAAAGAAGAATCCCATCTGTGTTCAATATATTTCCGATTATTTCCAACAAAGATACCTACAACAAGAAAATACGGATAGTTTTAAATAATGGGAAACGAAAGTACATAAACAATGATGAAAGAGGCAATAAATTCATTTACAAACATAATGAGGGATGGCGTTAATAAAAGGAAGATATACCTACTGAAGACAAAGAATCGCAGATGTGCATGGACTTTATAAATAAACAATTTGTGTGTGTAAACATTTAGTGCATTCTTGAACTATCAAAAAGCAGTATAGGTATATTTTTGACCTGAGGAAAACTTAAAGAAAACAAAGATGAACAGGGCAACACCAACATAAAATTTTTAGTGTTGAAGTTGTGGCGCTGTACGCGGGTAGTCGTGTTTTGTTTGAAAACCGAGGTTATAAAAAGGCGCGAAGAGCGAGAGAAGGGAAGACGCTGCCGATCTTTTGAATTTACCGGGCGCAAAATTTTCATTCGCGTATGCAAATTGATCGTAGGAGTTCGAATACACTACCTTGAATCAAATTAGTTAAATGTATTAAGTTTATTTTGAATTTCTGTATTTATTTTTAGTTTTCATATTATTATTAATTCATTGTTGTATTGATTATTTCATATTTAAAATTATATAAACAATTATGGGAGAATTGTTAAAGGTGTAAAGGGCATTGGAAGTGCTATGTGCAAATATTTGCTTGCGGTGTTTGCTGTGCACTATTAACAATTTATATTAGAAAATTTAATAGAATTTCAAGCATTTTGAATACGTAAAGATACAAATATTCTTGATGGACAAAAGCCAATCTGTAGTGTGTGTACAATGCGTGAATATTTGCATACGGCGATTTGTAAAGGTCATTTTCAAGGTATTTTCTTCTTTGCGAAATTTTAGATCTTCGGAGGCACTACGTGCGAATGTATGTCTTTGTTGAAGTAAAATTTAGCGTCGTAGAAAAAAAAATTATTTCTTTGCATCTATGAATACAATATTAAAAGATTAAGGATAGCATTAATAATATTTTTCTTGAATCCACATAAAGGATAAAAGCAATGTGTTTCATATATATATATATATTTTATGTTTGGAATGATAAAAAGACATTCTTAACAGCCACATGTTGTGAATAGAATTTTTTACTGTGTTTTTGTTCACTGAATGATTATATGAATATAAATGTTTATGAAATTTAAATACTTATTTATTATTAACCTTATCCTAATTGAATTTAAATAAGAAACAGCCAGATGAATAAAGGAAAGATCACTGCCAGAACTTACGAAAATTGTGTGAATGTTAACAGGGATTGAAATTATAAATTTATTGGAGTAGTTTATTTTTTTATATAACTGCAATCTCAGCATTCATAAAAGGTTATGCAGTTTGTATCATTAAGGCAGGGTTATAGCATAATTATTGTCATTATTTTTAATTAAATTCTGCTGGTACAGTTTACAGCAATATGTAATTATATCCGTGTCATTCAACTTCTTAGATGTTTCGTTAATGAAAGCAGCGCATTTACCATGTCTATTTTCCTCACATACGAAACACTTTACCGTTCTTTCTGTCCTCCTAAATTCGACTCGGCAAACATAGCATTTATTGTATGACATATTTTTGTTGTTCTATATTTGTTGACCCACTTGATAAATGATTAATCATTCATTTGTTTCATCGATGCATTTCACTAATAGTTTTCATCATCACAATTTCATGTACATCTCAAGAATAAATAACAATATTTTACTTTCCGACATTGCACTATTTGCAGAGCCGATAAAAATACTTCCTCACTCTTTGAATATTAAACTACTAGTATGCATAGAAGTTGATTCCATTTAATAAGTAAGATCGACGTAATTGTGTAATTAATAAAGTAAATATAAAAAATTTAAATAAATTTTAATGTTTACATTTCCTTTTTTATTTACACAAATATTTATTTTCTAGGTAGAATCGGTATTGCGATTGATACAGAATGGAAGGAACCAGCATCCAATTCCACAGAAGACATGGACGCAGCCGAACAAGCGTTGCAAATGGAAGTAGGAACAAAGTGTGATAAAATATGTTCCTTTATCTAATTCTTATATCATTTCTTAAAGTTCGGTTGGATTGCGAATCCAATTTTCTCAACATCAGGCGACTATCCTCCAATAATGATACAAAGGGTTGCCGAGATGAGTGCCCAGGAAGGTTTGGATACATCTAGATTGCCTAGTTTTACCGACGAGGAAATAGAATTAATACAAGGATCCGCCGATTTTCTGGCTTTGAATCATTACACGTCTTCTCTGTGCTCGGCGGAGGGTGAGGTAACATCTGAGCGACCCTCGTACGCCGCTGACGTTGGAGTCAACTGTTACAAGGATCCCGAATGGGAAACTACAGCAGCGCCGACGTTTAGTGTGACACCTTGGGGCTTCAGAAACTTGCTCAGGTGGATTAAAAATGAATATAACAATCCGGAAGTCATCGTGACAGAAAATGGTCTCGGCGATTCTACCGGTGTTTTGCATGATTGCAGAAGGGTCAATTATTACAATGTGAGTATTTATTTCAATTGCAAGTAATTGATTAGAAGACTACACATGAAAAGTGGATATAGTTCTATTTCGCGCCTCTTATCTAGTAGAGGTCACTTGTTTAAAGTAATTTTCTTTCTCGAAATGTCAACAGTTTTTTTTTATAATATTTTTTGTGCGTAACATAAAACAAGAAAATGGGTGTGCTTAAAACCACACGGCAGAAGTGAAAACTTCATCAAGGCGAGGTTAATAATACGAAATCCAACTTTTTTTTTCGTTCTATATTACATTAGGGTCATCTTGCACCGACAAATTCAGTTTCTGAGATTTAGTGTGCTTCTTTTAACGATATTTCCTCACGCGCGCATTAGACAATTCCCTTTTTAGTTTTAATTTGTCATCGATTTGATTTTCTTCATCCATCCTGTGTAACAGAAAAGAATTAAATGCTTATAAATACGTACATAATGAGCAATTAAAGCAATGTTCTATTCTCAACGTTTCTGATTTGCATTGAGTCATCCATATCATTTCAATAAACATGCTAAAACTTACCTGAGCGCGAAACATTATATTATATTATTATAGAGATAATGTCTCATGCACACACAGCAAATTTTTTGGTTAACCGTCCGCGAAGTTGCCAATTAGCGAACGCAACACAGTCCGCGAAATATAATCGCGTGGGTGTACGGGCAACTTTAAAGAGTTCCTCGGCGGAGAGATTTTCCTATACGCTTCTGGGTCGGTTCGGACGCATGTATATATATATCTATATAAATAGACGATATGAATACTCGCTTACGAGTCTCGCGCTGGTCTGATGCTAACGTGCCGGCTTCTCACCCGTGCGGCTCTGGATCGAATCTGCTCGGGGACATGAATTTATTTATTCATTTAAATTTAAATTTAATTGAAATTAAATACCTCTATATGATATATTTCTCTCGTTCCCTTAGCCGACTCGAGCCGACTTTACCCGAACGAGCGTTACATAGCCGAACGTGACGGCTCAATCTTGTTCAGTGCCCACAATCAACGCAACGCGCCCAAAGAAGTTTACACTTCAAAAAGTTTTCTAGTAAAAGCTGTAGAACATATTTTCCCTGCAAAACCCTGCTAACAAGTTGAATGTTCGGATTCTAATGATTGACATATACGCCCATTTATTCAATATAACAGCCAATGCACCTTTTTCTGTGGTCTGCATTTTATGACTGTTCTTCCCATGATATCTTCTAACATTAATCATAAATTTAGCACTACGTTTTTACTTTCTTATACGTGATATAAGAAAGTATTGTGAAGATGAAAGTTTCCGAGTTCGAGTTTTGTATACCTATATACAGGTGATTCATCGATCTGAGAAAATAAATTAATTCTTTGATGATTAATGTAATAAAAATTTTCCATACTGTAGTTCATTTCTTTTGCTTCACAATTTAAAAATATATATTCATATACAGAGTAATTCCTAAATCAGTGACGTAAAGAAGATATATTTTTTAAAATTGAATACCTCATGTATATTTTAAATTTAAATTTCTCGTTAAATTTTTCAATTTGAATAATTAATAGCTAAAGTCATTTTAATTGCCTATAATTCAAGATTGCCATGACAAAACACGAAACAATTTGGTATGGTATACAGACAAAGGGTCTTATTTATATTTAGATCTTGATCTAATATACAGGGATGCGATTATGTATGGAACCGGGTTCCTTATGCTACAACGGTTTGAGCTAGAATCCTGAAATTTGAAATAAACGTAGGACTCGATTAAAACTACTTATTAATTTTGTTTATTTTTGTTTTGTTCCATAAGTTTTTGAAATACAAAGCCTACTTGTTTTTTTTTTAATGGGAACATGGGTTAAATGGAACATCATTAAATTGGTTATTTTCCCCCGAATTAAATGGTATAATAGGTTTGGTGATTCGTTTGACAAAACTTTAGAAAAAAATTAAAACATTATTAAAATAAAATAAAACACACAAATCATGCAGCCTTTGCAAATCCGTCAAACATAAAATTCTTGACAGTTAATTGTCATCAGTTAACGTTGTATTAGCAACTAACTAATAATTATGAATCACTTAACTGAAAGAGAAAGAATAGAAATTCTCATGATAATTGGGTATGGAGATAGAAAACGAAGTCACCAACAAACATGTGCAGTGTTTAACGACACCCATCCAGATAGGAATCCAATAAGTAAGTCAACAGTGACAAAAACATTAAGAAGATTTAATCAAACCGGTAGTGTGAAAAACCAACCTAAATTAGGACGGCCAAGAACGTGCACCAACGAAGAAAATTCTTTTAATATTTTATTAGATGTCGCGGAGAACCCTAAAACGTCTGTACTACAAGTGGGCTTTAAATCATGATATGTCTCGAATATCTGTTCAAAATATTTTAAAACGAGCAAAGTACCACCCATACAAAATTCATCTAGTACACGAATTCAACGAGGATGATTTTGACAGAAGATTAGAATTCTGTGAAAAATTGATGACGATGATTGGCGGCGATGAAAATTTTGTTAAAAGGATTGTTTTATCAGACGAAGCAACGTTCTAGTTAAATGGTATTGTAAATAGGCACAATTGTAGATATTGGTCTGATAGTAATCCTCATTGGATGGCGACGGTACATACTCAATATCCACAAAATGTCAATGTATGGGCCGGAATTATCGGTCATAATATCATAGGCCCGTTTTTCATAGACGGAAATCTAACTGCTGAAAAGTATTTACAATTATTGCGAGAAAATATTGTTCCTCAAATTATACATCTTTTCCCAAATCACAACAATAAAATTTGGTTTCAACAAGACGGCGCTCCACCACACTATGGACGTGAAGTACGTTATTACTTAAATAATACATTTCCTCAAAGGTGGATAGGGAGGCGAGTAACTATTGAATGGCCGGCTCGATCTCCTGATCTGAATCCCCTAGACTTTTTCTTATGGAGATATTTAAAGTGCCGTGTGTACAACAACAAACCAGAATCTTTGGACGAATTAAAATTACGTATTCAGACAGAAACAAGAAATATTCCTGAAAATTGGTTAAATAATACAATAGACGGATTTATCCACAGACTTCATTATTGTCAGGAAGTAAATGGAGAACACTTTGAACATCTTTTATAATCTAAATTTCTGAAGTGAAATTTTGTTTATAAATTATAAACTTCTTGTTTAAATATTAATTGAACCGTTTTATTAAATTTTTGTTGCTTTGTCTAGTTTTGTTTATTTAGTTTAATTGCAAGCATTTGTTGGGGTTTCAATGGGAAATGATAGAGGCAATAATGACAATGGGACATTCTCTACTGCCATTGTTAAGTTCTTCCAATTTTTGACGAATGGGCAAAGGCTGCTTGATTTGCGTGTTTTTTCTAAAATTCTATCAAAAGAATCACCAAACCTATAATACCATTTAATTCGGGGAAAAATAACCTTTTTAACCATGTTGCATTTAGCCCATGTACCCATTAAAAAAGAACAAGTGGGCTTTCTATTTCAAAAACTTATGGATTAAAACAAAAAGAAAAACAAGTAATAAGTAGTTCTAATTGAGTCTTATGTCTGTTTAAAATTTCAGTATTCTAGCTCAGACCGTCTTAGCATAACGAACCCGGTTCCATACATAATCGCAACCCCTGTATATTGCTTGTTCGCAAAGGTAGAATACCCAATATTTATTTATAGAATCGTATGAAGCCTTTCGACAGTACTTTTTTTTGTTAGATATGCTGTATCTATTTTTGACATTTAAGATGACATTCAAACTTATTTTAAATTCTTATTCATGACGCATGAATACTCACGTTTGTCATGAAAGAACATAGCCGCTGTTGAAAAGTATTGATGGAAAAGTGTGAAAGTCTATCAAACTTTTCTTAGAAGTATAAACACAATCGTCGTGTTATTGACTTGTGTTAGTATTACTTTTTGCTACTGCCGTTGTAGTTACTCTTACGTTTCCTGTTGTTTAAAAAAAAAAAATATTTTTACCGGTACAAAATATCTTCTTTTCATCAATCATATTAAGTACACTTGAGAATAGTTTATAGTCATGAAGATACTTAACTTTAACCTTCAATTTGCGTACATATATAAATTTTTTGTAAAAATTATTGTTCCGATCTTTGGAAAGTTTCTGTAGATATTTCTCGGCAAACATTTCTTATTCTTGCTTTCATATTCTGCCTTCTTGTTGCGTTTTTTCTCATAAACCTTATCCTTGATACATCCCCATTAAGAAATCTAACGGGTTAAGGTTACTTGATTCAATTAACTGTTCCTTTTGGAATGTTCATTGTTATTGACATAAACTTTAAATATGATGTAAAACAACAAAAAGCAAAAACTGATAAAAATAACAGGAACAACAAAGAAAAAATAATAATATCGATAATAATAATAATACGTTTCGAGATCAATAATAATACTTTGCAGGCAGAAGCAGAATATATTCTAGCAATGTGATTTCGGATACTATTATTTTTTCTTCTAAAACGTCATAGATAGGTATAGGACATACTTAACAAAAGAAGTGACTGTTGAAAGGCGTAATATAATTCTGTAAAAAAAAATTAACTTACATAATATGGGGTGTTCAATTTAAAAACATTGTGCCACTGATTTATTATTATTATTATTATTATTTTAAATTGTAAAGCAATAGCAACCTTATCAAATACAATTTCGCCAACTTTTATTATATGTTAAGTAGTAAATAATAAGTATTAAAGAGTAAATTTATTTTGTCAGATTGTTGAGATACGCGGTATGGTAAACTTCGGATTTTGAAAAACGACGAATTACGAAATATTCCGGATGACTATCGGAAAAACGTGATTACACAAAAAAGTGACAATAGAACATGATGTTTATTACGTAAACAGCTTAAGCAGAAATAGAAAAAAAATTCAAAGTTGAGCAAAACGGTTGACCTAAGCCAAGTGAATTGTTCTTCTTGGTAGAATCTGGCGAAACAGATGCAGGTGGAATTAAAGGTTATAAAATTAAAATAAATAACAATAATTTGTTTTTAATATTCCTGTTACGTCTACTTTCCTAAAATGGAAACCTTGTGATACTGATAAAAGGCTAAATAAGTATTTTTGTACCTTCAGGATAAGATAGGTGTTAAATACTTTAGTCACCTATAATAACACTGCCTAACGACTACCGAAATATCTAGAACCTACTCTCCGAAGCACAATAGTAGATTATAATACTTTTGTATAAAAGATCTTAATGACCTTTTAAACAGGATTGCTTATTTAAATTTATTATTTCTATTGATGTTATTACACTTAATTTTTTCTATTACAGTCTTATTTAACTGAGCTTTTGAAAGCCATTCACGAAGACGAATGTAATGTTATCAGTTATCAGGCTTGGAGCTTTATGGACAACTTCGAATGGAGCAACGGTTACACGTAAGACGCGCTTGTTATTTTTTCTGCTCCTTTTGTCATCAAAATTATTGGCTTTCTTCCAGAATCAAGTTCGGTATCATCTACGTTGATTTCGAGGACCCAGATAGATCAAGAACTCCAAAGATGTCTTCCTATATCTACGGGAATATCATCAAGACGAGATCAATCGATTGGGACTATATTCCAGAAGGATTCGAGGCATGCACCTTTTAATTATAATGAGTACTGTAAACAAATTGATATTTGTAATAAATAGATGTAGTATATAAATCAAGAGATTTATTTCTTTTAATTGCGTCAGAAAAAATTCTCCTCTTATGTTCTCTTAATCCGTTTGCACGTACTATAAGCCCATACATATTCTTCTCTCATACTGGAGCTGTAAGTCTTGTTGTATAAATATACTCGACGTTAACATATGCATGCCTTGGTCACACAATGTGCAACTGACAGTAATAGATGCTATGTATTCGACTGTGTCGACCTGGCTAAGTAATGTATTAGGACGGTACCATATAATGTGCCGCCTCTCTTTAATTCGTTAATAACTTATTAATGAATCCAATTGCCTTATAAAGCGGGCTTGTGCTTATAAATTTCCACACCCTGCGGTTAGGCAATTTTATATCCTCGTATACATTTACGAATCGCCAGGGATATTTCTTTGGAGAAAGCGCTATTGTCGTTTATCATTGATTATTATTCTCACTGACAGTCGACTGCTTAACTTTAGCGCGTAATAAATTTGATTGTAATTAGTGTTCGTGCCTGGTGGAAGTGAGGTACCAATGGTTCTTCCTCTATTACGAGTTCACTCAGTACGAAGAAAAATAATAATAATAATTGGATAACGTACTTTTTAGCACTTACTTTAATATCTCACCTTAACATAAATAGAAACGAGGCATTTCAATGTCAATTTTATTTATTTACATCTTAAACATTTAGTTACAATTGCTTAATACAGTTAGATGTAATCATTTATAGGAAAGGAACTAACGTACAAAACTAAAGGTAACGTCAAATTAATTAGATTTTTATATTCACAACATAATTGCGGTAAATTCATTTATTTGTTAATAAATCATATTTGCTAGGAGAAAGATATATGACATTCTGATTAACAAAAAGAAAAATGATATCTGGTACGGGGTTACGGGGTGGGAAGGGATGTATATGATTCCAGCGGCATCCAAAAGATTTTGACTGGATGCCCGGTATCACGCTGGGGCTGATACGGGGAGGGGGGGGGTAAGGACGGCGGAGGAGACTTACACTTGCTGAGACAGCGTACTTCTCCTAGTGAATTCTTCCACGATGTGACTGAAAGAACTAACTTTTCTAATAAAATCGTGGCTTTATATAGGCCTAAACTTGGGCAAATAATATTCAAAAATAGCATTTTTGTTCGTAAAACGCACGATATATTACGTGTAAAACGCATGTACTGAACTCAACGTCATGTCGATATATCACTTTCATTAAAAGGATATTATTTCTCTCGTTGCTAATTATCAATTTTCAACATTCGATAAATTAAATATTTACAAGAATACATTCGCATGGAATTATCGAACCTATTAAGATAAAAATTAACGAAATGCCTTAATACATATTAGTTTGATAATGCTATACATGGAGGGACGAAAAGTCCGTTACACCCTAATTAAAAAGTATAAATAACAAATAAGATCATTAGATAAGTTAATATGAGTTGTATCAATGTAACTGTCAATGCAGTATTAATCTGAATCTTGTATATCTACTACGAATAAATACATTCCGTCCGCCATGTAGTGTTTAACTACATCATCACAGTCTCGACATCATCAGGGCTAAAAATGGCATAAATCACTTTGCAGAATTTATGTATACATCATCGATTGCTGTTAGTTGCACATTTGTTAACATCGAGTTTATTTATATTATATTGGCTGCTACTGTTATGCCTGACATCACGATGCACGTCTTACAGCATTAGTTATGCTACTCTTCACGGAACTATCAACTTCGCGCGCTTTACCCATGGCGAAGTTATTATTTAACTGACTTAGGGATATCTCAAAACACATCGAGTTTGGTCAGTCGGATTTTTAAGGTAGGTTCATATGCTTTTAATTCCTTTTAATCTGTGTTAACTTGGATCACAATACACATTAAAACTAGATAATTGACAGACAACTTTTATTTACAAAAAAAAACATACTTGAAAATTGATAATTTAATCCTGCCAAAAGCATGTAAACGCAGTCGCTCGTGCTTTGAAAATGTGTTCTTGCGGGAATATAGTTAGCGCGCACTTGGTTCGTAAATACCTACTAAGTATCATTCATGTACATAGAAACGCCAAAATTGTTCAAAAATGTTAGAAATAGCTCATTTATCACAGGAAATCTAGTAAAACGCAAGGAAGTCGAGCGAATCGTTTAAGACCAGTTAAAATTACGTGTTAATGTAGCGAAAGAATAGCCTTTGTAATAATATTAAACAAAACAATAACACATAAAGTTATCATTAAATTATTAAGATTTAAATTGAATTTCTTTTATCGCAAGCGAATAAACTGAATAGTTAAATTGTTGCTGTTTCTTTTTTAGTTTCAATATTTGTGTTCTGTACGATTGATAGTGTCAACATTTTTGAGGTATTTTAATGTAATATATAAGTTATTTATACATTAAATTAAAACTTTAAACTACTAATTTTTTTAATTCAGAGTTTTTCCAAGAAACGTAATTAACAAGAAAAGAGGTGAGGGCATGACAGAATTTTTTTTACACGAGATGTATTTGCGATACGAATTTCTTATTTAAACTTTTAGAATTAATAATAACGTGAAAATAGTTTGGAATAATTATTGTTTGCTGCAATATCATTTCGCAATACTTTGGTTTCATCAGGTTATGACTGACGAAAGTATACAAAATGATTACAGCGTTATACTATTATATTTTACATAAGTGTAGTGGTTCAAACAGGAGGTGTTATTCCACATTTAGAAAGAGAGTAGAGGGATTTAATTCTGTTTATTTGTTTAGTGTTAAATCTACTTTTTTATATCTGTTAATATCTAAAGATTCAAATACCTTCAATTTTTACATAACTGGATGTAAAATTTATATTTTAATATTTTTAATTAAAATGAAAACTAAATCGTTTTACCTGGCTAGCTCATATTTTTATCCCAGGACGATCGAAGTTCAGAGATATCAAAAAATAATCTTAGGGCATTAATTGGTACAATTAAATAAAACAAAGTTATTCTAATTTAATGGACTTTACAGCTCCGCTGGAACACCCGGTATATGAACAAAATAAATTACCAGTAAACTAATATGAAGTGAAGCCATTTTTAAAAATTATTTTATCATGGACTTGTGTTATTAAAAATTCAATTAAATTAAAATAACAACAATATAAAGTTTTGTGATTTACACTAATTTTCGCTGCTGTCCGATAGTATTTATACTTGTCATTTATTTCTGGTTCCAGATGAGAGTGTATAACTTGTTTTTGGTAATTATGCTGGTGCGTTTGGACGTTTTCTGCGAAGAATCCCCGATTGACATCGCGAAGCAAATCGCAAATCATGAGTGCTTGCTAAAAAACATGACTTTGATTTGGCGAGATGCTCAGTCACTTTTGAAGAAAGCCATAACTAGCAAAATGGATGTCGATTTAAAAGGCCTTTCGGAGATGATCATCAGGGACCTCAGTACGTCCACAAGTTTCGTAAAAAGGTGTACACAAGCCACACCGCTAAGAGCGTCAGTAATGAACACGGACGAATATAGAAGAATCGGAGAACGACTGCAAGTGTTAAGGGTAGGCGCGGCCCGTTCGTATTCGGATGACTGGAACAGCTTCCTGAACAACAATTTAGATGATATTAAGAATTCGAACACTTACAAATATTTTATACGCATTCTGGAATCTGTAATCCACGATCAAGGATTACGCGAATCAATTGCGCGCAACCTATTGGCAATTTTAAAATTCGCTCACTCTTTCATACCATCTCCAAGTAAATTATCATCTGCAACATTTCCTCGCCTTGAAGATTGTACCACATTTTACTCGGGTTTGGAAGGTGTGAGGAAGATGAATGAATATAAATCGTTGAGAGACGGGCTATTGGAATATTATTCGAAAAACTTTCAATCCCTCTTACAAAAGGCACGTGCTCTAACGGACTATGCACGGAATATTAAAACTAGAACTGATTGGTGTACAGATTAACTCCAACTAATAAAATTTTAGTTAAACTAATTGTAAGCAAATATTTGTAAAAAATATTTTACCTTGGGCTTTTGGAATGCAAAATAAAGATGACTTGGTGTGTTTACTTGTTTTTATAAATTACATATTACCAACCTTCACTCCTAGTTACACTAATTATTATCTGAGCAATGTATAATATTAAAACTAGAACTGATTGGGGTACAGAGTAATTCCAACTAGAAAAATTTTAGTTAAACTAATTGCAAGCAAATATTTGTATAAAATATTTTTCCTTGGTCTTTTGGTATGCAGAATAAAGAGGACTTGGTGTGTTTACTTGTTTATATAAATTAAATATTACCAACCTTTACTCCTAGTTACACTAATTTATTATCTGAGCAATGTATAATATTAAAACTAGAACTGATTGGGGTACAGAGTAATTCCAACTAGTAAAATTTTAGTTAAACTAATTGTAAGCAAATATTTGTAAAAAATACTTTTCCTTGGTCGTTTGGTATGCAAAATAAAAAGGACTTGGTGTGTTTACTTGTTTATATAAATTACATATTACCAATCTTTACTTCTAGTTACACTAATTTATTATCTGAGCAATGTATAATATTAAAACTAGAACTGATTGGGGTACAGAGTAATTCCAACTAGTAAAATTTTAGTTAAATTAATTGTAAGCAAATATTTGTAAAAATTACTTTTCCTTGGTCTTTTGGTATGCAAAATAAAGAGGACCTGGTGTGTTTACTTGTTTATATAAATTACATATTACCAACCTTTACTCCTAGTCACACTAATTATTATCTGAGCAATGTATGATATTAAAACTAGAACTGATTGGGGTACAGAGTAATTCCAACTAGTAAAATTTTAGTTAAACTAATTGTAAGCAAATATTTGTAAAAAATACTTTTCCTTGGTCTTTTGGTATGCAAAATAAAGATGACTTGGTGTGTTTACTTGTTTTTATAAATTACATATTACCAACCTTCACTCCTAGTTACACTAATTATTATCTGAGAAATGTATAATATTAAAACTAGAACTGATTGGGGTACAGAGTAACTCCAACTAGTAAAATTTTAGGTAAACTAATTGTAAGGAAATATTTGTAAAAAATATTTTTCCTTGGTCTTTTGGTATGCAAAATAAAGAAGACTTGGTGTGTTTCCTTGTTTATATAAATTACATATTACCAACTTTTTCTCCTAGTTACACTAATTATTATCTGAGCAATGTATAATATTAAAGCTAGAACTGATTGGTGTACACCAAATAGTAAAATTTTAGTTAAACTAATTGTAAGCAAATATTTGTAAAAAACATTTTTCCTTGGTCTTTTGGTATGCAAAATAAAGAGGACTTGGTGTGTTTACTTGTTTATATAAATTACGTATTACCAACCTTTACTCCTAGTTACACTAATTATTATCTGAGCAATGTATAATATTAAAACTAGAACTGATTGGTGTACAGACTAACTCCAACTAGTAAAATTTTAGTTAAACTAATTGCAAGCAAATATTTGTAAAAAATATTTTCCTTGGTCTTTTGGTATGCAAAATAAAGAGGACTTGGTGTGTTTACTTGTTTATATAAATTACATATTACCAACCTTTACTCCTAGTTACACTAATTATTATCTGAGCAATGTATAATTTGATCATTGATTTAACCCATTTCTGCCTAAATTATTCAAAGTGAAATATTTTCTAGCATATCATTTTTATAAAACCTATTGTATATGAAGTAGGTATGATATAATGATAAATACAAATTTTGTTGATAGAAAATTACATTATAATTGGAATATATTATTATATGAACAGTAGTGCAAACGAAAACTTTACAAATACAAATACAATTTTATTTTGTATAAAATACTCTTTCAATGATCAAATTAGAACTAGTAAAGAAAAATATAATGTAATAGATTCTCTTAAATTTATCTGATAAGATTGGATATCTAAAGTGTCACAGCATACTTATAAATTTTGTGGGTTCTACAGTGGTTTACTCGTTTTCTAACCTGTCTTTCTCTTATCTATACTTTTATGGGATAGAGTATTAAATTAAACACAAGATATAATATTGTAGTAATTATGGTAAATATTCTTTATTTTTGTGTTAACTAAACATATAATACTTCGGTTTACCCTTACTTATTTATAAATCAAAAAAACTTTTAATGTTCATTAAATACATACATTTTTTTTAGTGAAATAGCTCTATACAATACTGTTCATTTTTTCTTATGATTTTTGAAACGACTTTGCAATGTAAGTTTACCAGACTTTATTTATAGTAAATATTTTTCATAAAAGATAACTAAAATATTTATGATTATGCATCAACTAACCACCTAGAGTAAACATTCGCACATTGTACCCAGACAGATTAGCTTTCTACTGTCAAACATATTCCAATTTAATTTTAATATAAGAAAGCTATTATTTATTTATTTATTTTTTTTATAAAAGAAAACTAAATATTTATGACTATGCGTCAATTAAACACCTAGAGTAAACATTCGCACATTGTACCCAGATGAATTAGCTTTCTGCCTTCAACAATATTCTAAACTAGTAAGGCAATATCGTCTAAGGCAATATCGTCTAATCGTCTAATGGTGAACGTTCATTGAAAAATAAAGGAAACTCCACTTTTAATATATAATCAAAACATTATTGTGCATTACTTACTTTTCACTGTTAACCTATTCTTCAAGCTTCTTAGTTTATTTGAAATCTTATTTTTATTTAATAATAATTATATAAATATGTAATTATTTTAGTGTACGTGCTTATACTTAGCTACGAAACAAAAGAACGCTATTCGTCCGAGGTATATTCCCTCGTAAGTTTGAATTTGAAGTTTGAGCGCGATTAGGACTTCGGTAGAACTCCGTGTAATACGTGTGCGTATCGTCGCTTATATAAATAAACAATGGAACATCGTTTCTGCAGCGCCCCCTGTCTTAGTACTATAGGTTGGTCCTACTGCCTTCTCTTTGGTTACATATAAATTTATGCTATTTTTCATTGATGCACCTGTTTTGACCGTATTGACTTTGGCCTCAATGACACTTCGATGATGCATGGAAAGCATTTTTTTAAATTTCTTTTTGAAATTGAACTCTGTTTGACTTCTAAATGTTCCACCATCCAGTGGCGTAGATAAGGCGCCTGCCGAACCCGCAATGCGGGGGGGGGGTTATTTTATATGTACTTGTTTTCTCGTATTAAAAATTATAACAGTACGTGTATTTGTATTTTTTGCTCTGAAAACTTCGTCCAGTTTTATTTTTTTATTGTTCGTATTTCTCTTTCAGTTCCAAGAAAATATCACATCTGGTATTGACAATTTGCTCTTTCTTAAAAAGAAATGAAATATCTCTACTTATATAGAAACCCACAGTATGACTACATTTTCTGCCTTAATATAGGTCCATATAAAAAAAAAAGGTGTATGTTTTTACCTAACTTTTGGCCTGCACCGCCTGTACGTCTTACAGTTTTACAACAGATGTCACAAATGCTTTCTAGCAAGTAGGTAATATATAGTCCGTATAAAATACCATGCTTTAATGAGCTAAAAAAAATTACAAATTCATTGGAGACAGATACTTAAGCCCCGATATTCAAAATGAAATAATTGTACATTTGGATAAAACCATTTTTTAAAAATTAACGAAAAATATTAATAAAGCTCTTTTTTTCCCTTATAATTGATACAACGCAAGACATATCCAAGAAGGACCAACTAAGTCTCGTTATAAGGTATACAAATATGAAGAAAAAATCAAATAAACAAAACAATCTAGAAATAAAGGAATCATTAATTGGATTTATAGAGCTAACCGAACAAGATTCACAGAGTTTAGAAGCTGTTGTTCTAAGTACTTTAGGAAATTTTCAAATTAAAATAGAAAATTGTCGAGGGCAAGGATACGACGGGGCTGCTAATATGTCTGGAAATATAATGGTGTTTACAAGCCAGAATTAAGAATCAAGTTCCTACAGCTGATTATATTCATTGTTCAGCTCATAATTTGAACCTAGTCTTAAATGTTTCTGTCAAAAACATCATTAAACTACAGAGTTTTTATGATCTTTTGCAAAGCATTTATGTGTTTTTTAGTGAAAGCTTGCCACGCTGGCAAGTCCTTTATCAAGCTGCACCACATGGAAGTAAAATTAAGTACACACCGAAAAAACTGTTCGTAACAAGATGGTCTTCTAGATTTGAATGCTTACTGTGAATAAAATATAATTATCAGTCTGTAATGCAATGTTTTTCAAATTTTATCCTGGTGTGCAAAACGCAAAATGACAGAAATGAAGCAGTCTCTGCAGAATAAAATGAATAATTATGAGTGTATTCTGTTGCTAGTTTTCCAGAGTAAAATCCTCGAAACTGCCACCATCCCACACATTATGCCCTCGTACACACTAGGCAAGCGTATGTTATGTTTTTTTACATCTTATTTATGTTTGTTTCCATGATCTCAATGCTTACTTGACGTTAATGTAAACATTCATTGTACTTCTACACAAAATTATTGCTGTTTATATTATTGAGTAAATACTTTCTGCCTCCGTTGGCTAATTTTATTCGTATTCTTTTCCTTCAAGTGTTCTTTATTGGAAATATAGGAAAAACATAGCATGTGATTGCTATTCTCTTCCCTGGTGTTTTCGCGCATCACAAGAATGTCGAAGATATAAATAATACTATAAATATTTTAAAATAGTAAATATAAGGTGTTTTCGGAAATTAAACCCGGTCATTGGGGTTACAACACGGTTAGCACGAATGCGTTCGTTAATTCAGTCGGGTAAAAACAACCTTGTTCGTAAAATCTAAAAAGTAACCGGGTTCAACAACCCGGTTCGATTTTCATAACCCTGGTAAGTGAGTAGGGTAATGCAGGTTGTTTTACCCCCTCCTCGGTCCATTTCTTCCGTCGTATTGCCAGTACAGCTAAATTATGTTATGAAGATAGCTATTTATAAGGTTATACGCAGACGTTTACGTTACGTTACTCAACGTGACCGCAATTGCGTTCGGAAATGTTTTATTTAACCGGGTAAAGTTACTGAACCTGTTAGGTACTTTCTAACCGGGTCAGGTTAATGCTATAGATTTTCCGAAAACGCCTATAGTTAAACATGTTGTGAATATATTATTATAAAATTATATTATTTTCAACGCTACAGTATGTAGTAGTTTTTCTATATTTGTTTAAGGAGAATTTCCTTTGTAAATTATTTGATTGTATCTGCAACCTGCATTACTTAAATTCATTCTAACTTTCTTATCCTAAGATCTATTTACTAAATAATTTAAACTTTCAACATACTGCTACCTTCTTGTGTTTAAAATATCAAATGGCAAAAGGCCCTAAACAGACTCGGTAACAAAATTCCAAGAAGGTAGGAAGTAAGACACCACCACGGTAACTAACCTTCTGTTTGAAACAGGAAGACGCTTGTCTATTAAATATTCACCAACTTATAAAACACTCAGGCCTTACCTTCTTACTTCCCAAGGGTCGATGTTAAATATGGGAGTCAGCACCGCCTCCAGCTACAGTCAGAGAAGGGCGAGTTCGAACACAGTACTAAGTCGAAGGTTACGTTGTCAGGGCGCCTATCCGTTAAAATATGCTGAGCCCAACAGAAATTCAGACGCCGGACAAGATCCAATATAAGATTCCCCAGGTGATAAGAAAAATAAGACCAACACACAGTCATTCAACTTAACAACAGGTTTATTAAAATTTAAGTACCCATAATAGTTCAAGACCCAAATATACAGAGCAAAACAGCTATTGCTAACTAATCACATAGACATACGTCGTACGTAGCTCGTTAAAAATTGAGTTCAATAAGAGATTTAAAAGGAAACAAAAAAAACATTGAAATTTGAATTATATAAGCGCAACCCAGCTGCAAGTATTTTAATATCTGAAGGAATGAATAACAGTCTTAAATGGCCACCCCAGGTGATCCACAATTTCAAATTACCAATGACATATAATTACAAAATTAAAGAATTTTTTTTAAAAAAAAAGGAAACACATGAGACAACCTTAAAGTTAAATTAATTACCTGACAATATTCTTACATAAGCATATCAATATAGGCAACTTGCCGAAAAGTCTCTCTAAAGTCGAACAGTTTGATCGTAAATTGCAACACGTTAACACTCCAAAATGAATCACTCTGTATAACAGAGGCAACCCACAATCTATTCGACAGTCGAGTGCAGACTCTAAGTTATATGGTATCTAATACTAAAAATATTAGCGCTAGTTAACTATGCTTTACATAAGGAAACGTGATTAAAATTAAATTCATTAATTTCTTACGAGATTGTACAATAATAAATTCAAATGGTTGACTAATTGCACTAAATAACAAGCTATAAATTTACACAATACAGATGCGAGGCTGCAACGCCAATACACATCCAAAATTTGTCCAAAATTCGAAATCCCAAAAAAAAGAGGCTACGTAACGTCTCCAAAATTGTCAAAGTAACCCCCAACTGGAGTCACTGTTGTTATTAAAACTACGTTAATTTAACAAATTCAAATTATAAGGCACTCAGGCCAATATGCAATTAATTACTGAAATTACGATGACTTGAGCGATTAGTTAAGCCGAAAAAGTTACAATTAACAGTCCGATAGTACTCGGAATTGACTTGATATTACCAAAACTGATTGGCATTTAACAGATAATCATACACAGTCACAGTACCTTAAAATTCCACATCCACGGCGACAATACACGATACCTTCTACAACTCACACTCGCTGCAAAGGAATCTGCTCCAAATATCCTCGGTTAACGACATCTTCGGGAAAAACGGTGTAGAAGGCTACAGCATTTCAACAATCTGCATCTTATAATAAATATGTCTTCAACGCAGGATACACAATCTATCCCCTTGGAACTATAAATTATAGCAGGCACGTGGTTCCAAAACTTTTACCCAACGAGAAGTGCTCTAATGAAATTTTTGCCATACACTAGCAGCTATAAGTGAATATAGAAACAACACAATTAAGATCGGCCAGACACGTGAAAATTATACTTACAGCAGTTTAAACAATTCCTAAGCCACGACAACAATATCCTCAGCAAGATTATAACCATACCGCCAAAATCACATTAATGCTTGAGAAACATCATAAAATCTGCCTTGTACTAGCGATTACACACGATATAATTCAACAATCCGACATTTCTCAAGTAGTGACCAAGAAATTGCACCTGGTCTTGTGATGGTTTTTAAATGCTTCTTCTACGACAGTTAACGTTCAAAAGAGGAAGGTTCTAACTTGTCAACCACCGACCTTAAGCGTAACACGAACATTTGAACTAATGACAGAGCGACCTAACCTGATATTTTAACATACGACAGAAATGTAGATTCAAATGACAATACAAAAGTGGAAAATAATTATCATTAAAACGTCACATAACTCTAAGCCCAAAAAGAAACTCCAAAACTAAATTAGAAAATAATTAAAAATACCCAAACTATTAAATAAAACACCGTGCGCCATCTACCCGCCAGGAAAGGTATACATTACGCACATGAGATAATGCACAACGCACGCTGTAGGACTCTTAGGAAATCCTTCACTAGATGGCAGAAGGAGTTGATAACATTAATTTAAGAGAAGGATGATTCATTAAATCCGAAATAATTCACGTATTCAAACGATAAAACTAAAATTCTCAATTCTGAGATAAAATACAACAATATAATTGTAACAATACATTTATAAGTTATAACTTATATTAACTATTCTTAATTAAATATTTATTTAAACTTAAACGTGTAAACTAAAATTTATGTTATTTCTTAATAAAAATATGTTTTATCTATTTTTATTGTTTCTTAAATCTAATTATTTGTAATTATCTATATGTAAGGTTCACGACAATATGTACACTTATTTGCAACTAAGTGCACCTCCAACTACCAATCCCTATTAATCACATTGTATATCGCTCCATAAGAAGTCACTAATGCAGATACATAACAAATCTTGATGTATTTTTAAAACAAACTGTATGAAATTAATTGCACAGACAAATTGTTGCATGACACACAACTTTCCTAGTACAAAGATTAAGGACAAAGAGTAATTTAAAATAATGTAAGAAATTTCTTAGAAAATCTCAAAAATAATTCTATAAAATGGAATATTCCCATCGAATGTTTTGATTAAATTTAAAGTAATACTTCAGAATGATAAGAATGTAATAACTTACATATATAAATCTCAACGTCATTTTTTATCATTAAGTTAGATGCACAGCAAATATGAAATCTCTAATATCGATTTTAATTTTAGCGTAAGGTTTTCTAATTGAAATTAGGGTGAATTTGGGGTTAATACCTGTTGGATTACTTTTAGATTTTCGGCTAACGCACAGGATTATTCTTTTCCCGATGACTTCATATTTGGCGTTGCCACTGCATCTTATCAAGTGGAAGGTGCTTGGAATGTAAGCGGTAAGTTATAATCTTTAAATTGCAAGACTTAATGTACAATTTAATGTAATGTTATGTACATTTATGTTTTAAGTTATGAATCATTCACGCTGTGTAAGGTAGAGAATGGCACAAGATGATGTCTTTAAAACTTGTAGCCCGTGAGTGAAAAATCGTCTGGCAATAATTTACACGTAAAATTCTATAGTTAAGGCTGTACGCCCGGCCTCGAAATCGTTTTTCCCATTTCCTAATCGTATTTTTCATGAAAACCTTACCGAATTTACAGGCTAATTTAAAAAAACAATGCCTTTCAATGGATAAATCGTAATTTCTTCGAAATTGTCCAAAGGGCCCTAAATAAAAATAAAAATGTAAGAAATTTCAAAAAACAAGCCTTTATTTAAAATTATGTAACACTCAACAGCAATAGATAAGAAGGTCACGAAACGGAAAACAAAATTTTGAAATTTGGGCGAAATTCACTGAAATCAAATAGAGTATGTGGTACGCTCACACATTGTGTCGAGAGGTAGCTCCGCCTACCATTTCGGGCAGTTTCTACGCAGTTTGTAAAATACTTCTGAGATCGGTGTATGTTAAGAAAGTAATCGTTACTCGGACATTATTTTATCGAAACCGTTGATATTTTCTTTACAATATAGTGTACATATACAATGTCAGCGTCACAATACTTCCTTATACTACGTATCAGAAAGTAAAAGCAATATCTCTTCCCGTCCCTAACGCTATACCTGCTAGAAGCGCATGCTAGGACTCACACGGCTTGCGGGCAGGGAGTATAATTATTATATTTGACTCGCAATAATTTGCTTCTGAAACGATCTAGAAATTTATTTCTTGCACAAATCAATAATTTTGGAATGTTGGCTTTATTTTGTTTCACATATATATGGGTAAATTCTGAAAAATGAGATTAGTTACTCGATAGCTGAAAAATACCTTACACAAATTGGTCTACTAAAACTTTTTTTTTTTTTTATAAAATTTACACACCATAAAGAAAAATCGAAAACACTAGTATCATCCAAATACTTTAGGGTATAACCTTAAAAAAAACAGATCCCTAGCTCTCTGTATTGCTAAGATATCACAAGATAAGTATTAAAAATTGAAGAAAATGAAAATTTTAAAATTTACACAAAAAAACGATTTTTCGACCTTTTTGCGATTTCGATTTTATTTTCCAACTCAAAATTTGAATCCGGCAGGTGATTTTACATATTCAGCTTCACTTTTTTTGTGTGTTTGAGAAAATATAGATTGTCTAATTTAGGGGGGGTTGCTTCCCGACTGCCAAACATGTCGGCCAACCGGCGATTATCTGAGACCATAACGCAGCAATAAATTACAGGCAGATTAGATTAGGTGACAAGTTCTTTTCTCTATCTTTTTCCTCAGCATAAGACAGAGCACGCGGACCCTTAAACATTTGTCTTTTATTACA
Organism: Amphimallon solstitiale; assembly: GCA_963170755.1. Taxonomy (NCBI): domain Eukaryota; kingdom Metazoa; phylum Arthropoda; class Insecta; order Coleoptera; family Scarabaeidae; genus Amphimallon; species Amphimallon solstitiale. The sequence goes on along the minus strand of OY720676.1, from coordinate 22,422,653 downwards.
TTTGCACGAAAAAACAGTGGTACGCCTATTTCAAATAGAACTCAGCTTGAAGCGGGCGTCCAGCCTTAAGAACAACAACAGCATTGAGTTCATTTTTTCATAAAATCTTGTCCAAGCACTACGGGTGCATTTTAATTTTTGCTAAAATTCAAAGTCATTTCTATTATATTATGTTGGGTCTTAGAAAATGACTTCACTATTTCTTTCAGTTTTTAATAGATCTTCTTACTGTTTAAGCGGTGATACCCACAAATTGGTATCTTACATAACAATCAAACAACAACAACAAAAAATCTTAATTTAAATCAAACCAACTGCGAAAAGCTTGAGAGTTATCTAAATTGTAGTAGTAGTAGTAGTAGTTTTATTTATTGAAGTTGCCAGTAATGGATACAATACGTCAAAATGTATATACAATAAAAAAACAGCTAACTAACAATAATAATAATATATTTTTATTAGCAATACGCTATTTACATACACCTACATTATTTATATAAATTTATCTAAAATATATAATGACAGTTGTCTCTTAAATCTATTTACATTATTACAATATTTTATTTCATAGGCAGGCTGTTAAACATTTTTAGCCCATTAACAAAAACATTATTAGCCGTTGATGACCTATTATCTTTTTCTATAAAGAAATCATTGATGATTCGTGTATTATATTTATGTGTGTCATGTATATAAATCAACTTCTGACTAATATACGATGGCGTAACACCTTGTTTACTCTTGTAAATGAATAGCATAGTTTTGTAATTTATTCTTTGTCGCACATTCATTAATTTCAATGTACTCAGCATTAATGCAACTGGTGTATATTTGTTACACTTTAAAATTGTTCTCATAGCCCTATTTTGTATTTTTTGCATTTGCTGAGTTTAATAATTATTTAACTTGAAAAGGATACTTGAGCAATATTCCATACAATACAATACATATCATAAGACATATGTCAAATAATAAAACAGTTGGTGTAAGGATTACATTCTATATCACGAGGTATTTACTTGTTGTCAGACCCCTAAACCTTAATTAGTCCGCAAAATTCTTCAACGGAATATACACTATTACTGATAAGTAGTGATTTTAAGCGGCCTTTAAATTTCTGCCCACATGTTTCCCTTTCAAATAGGGGGGTAGCGAATTAAATAGTTTAGTACCCAGCCAGAGAGGCATTTTCCTCGTCATGACCAATCTATCATTGTTAATGACATAGTCATCCTTACTTCTGGTATTATAACTATGTACGTCTGATTTATTTTTTTGAAACATTCCTTATTTTTAAAATCGTAATATAGTCTCCAGAATGTGGAGACTCGGGACTGTCAAAATATTGTAGCTCTTGAAAAGAGGCCGACAGGACTTAGAACTGGTAATACCCGCTATACAGCTTACTATCCGCTTTTGCGCCAAGAATACGTCACGCGACGATACTGAGTTGCCCCAAAATGCAACACCATATGAAATACGTGACTGTACCTCACCATAATAAAACAATAGCAGATAGTCATGGGATGAAATAGATTTTAAATTTCTTATTAAGTAGCATGAAGAATTTAGCTTTTTTACAAGGGTATCACAGTGATCCTTCCAACTCATATGTGCATCCAAGATAAGGCTCAGAAACTTTGCAGACTGCTGGGCCTCCATAGGCGTATCATAAACACCAGCCTCAATCCATCGATCCAGCCTAGATTGAGGGGTATGTATCAAGAAAGTGTGCGTCTTACTTAAATTCATGTGAAGGCCATTACTACTAAACCAGCGACCAAGATCCCTGAGGGCGTTATTTATATTATTTTCGATTTCACACACACTTGAGCCTGTTATCACAAGGGAAGTATCATCCGCATATAAATATAGTGTGGTAGTGTAGATACCCACCACAATATAAAGATGTGAAGTGTGTTCTAACATTGAAATTAATTTACTGAAAAATAATGATAGGAGGTTTGTAAACATCTAATAACTAGGATAGAATCTTGAAATAAAATATTTATTGGAATATATTATATAGCTACAGTTTTGATTGAGACATCCTGCACATGGATGGTTGACAAAGGTTCATTGTTCTGGTAATTTCACCAAAAAATCTGAAAGATAGAGAAGTTAATGTTAGATGTGTATTTTTATATTGTTAAAGCTTGTTGAATTAATATTAATGATGAGAAAAGGTATTAAGGGACTGACTTTGTAAAAAGAGTCGTCAAAATCAATTAAATATTGCCGCTAAGATTTGTATCTGGGATCTGACAGGTCATTGTCAATCTTGACATTTGGTGAGAAGTTTAAGGAGAAATACTTTAAAATTATTATAATTACATAAGACTCTTTCTAAATTCATGGATAGTTTTATTAAAATAGCAGTACTGAATTTTAAAAAGTATGTAAAGCAAGAATACTGATCTAAAATCTATTTTGAGTATAAGAAACGTGAGTAATATTTATCATTGGTTGAATTTAAATTTAATAATAATAATAATAATAATATATTTATTCAGTGTAATAAAATCATTACATGAAAGGTCAAAATATACATATATACAGTAACAAACAAAACAGATTAAAATTGTATATTATTAAAATTATCATTTAAATATTCATTGATTGAATAAAAACTTTTCGTCAGTAAAAGTTTTAATATTTTACTTAAGAAAGTACCACCATTCATTGTATGCAGCTGCTTCACTTTCTTGTAAATCTTTGGCCCCCAGTAGTCCACATATCTTTGGGCAGTCTGCACACGGTGATAAGGGGTTCGCAGTTTATCCCTGTTTCTTGTATTGTACTGGTGGGAGTCCCCATTTGCGGCAAACTCACCCTCATCGAAAATGACATACTTAATGCAGTTGTATATATATATATGGATGGTAATGTGAGTATAGCCCCTTTTACAAAATATTTTCTGCAACTATCCCGATGTCCCAAACTATACAACGCTCGAACAGCCCTCTTTTGCATTTGAAATATTCTCTCTGCCGATGGTAAGCTACCCCATACCAAGACTCCGTAGCTCATCTTAGAGTGGAAGTTGCAGTAGTAAGCCGTTGTTGCAGCTTCGTGAGTTGCAACACTTTTCATACGTCTTATTGTGTATGTTGCCTTTGCAAGTTTATCAGCCAGACTGGAAACATGATCCTCCCAAGTAAGCCTACTATCCAGCGTCAGACCCAGATAGCATACGTTGCCGTTCGGGGGTTGGTTTTTTGCACAGAAAGTAAGTCGTTGTGTTTTCCCTTCATTTAGTTGTAGATCATTGCAAAGGAACCATTCCCTGGCTTTCTCCATAATGTCCTTCGCCTGTTCATTCAACTCTTCTTCATCTCTTGCAGTCACCAAAAAGGCAGTGTCATCCGCATATAAACAACATTCCATCGGTGCTAAGCATTGCGGCAGGTCATTGATATATAGTATAAACAGAAGGGGACCCAAGATTGAGCCCTGTGGAACCCTATTCTTTGTTGATTTTAAAGATGATGTTTGTCCATTGAGTTCAACAACTTGCTCTCTATCCCTCAGATAGGACACTAAAAGATCATGTGGAGTGCCTCTAATACCATATTGTTGTAGTTTGTGTAACAGAACCTCATGATTGACTAAGTCGAAAGCTTTACTCAAATCACAGCAAGTCAACTGGATTTGCTTTTGCTCATCATATGCATTTACGATTGATTGTATAATGTTCATAATCCCTGTTGTTGTTGATCTCTTTCTTCTATATCCATGTTGACTAGCTGTGACGTAGCCGTTTTTATCTAGATATTTAGTTATTCTTCTTTCAATCACCTGTTCAAATATTTTCGATATTGTGGGTAATATCGCTATTGGACGATAGTTATTTGGATCATCTATATCCGCCTTTTTGTACACTGGAACTACTCGAGATTTTTTTAGTTGTCTCGGAAAGACTCCTTTATTTACGCACTTATTTAGTAGTTTGGTCAGAGGCGTTATGATTTCATTTGTAATTTGTTTTAAGAGATATGTTGAGGTGTCGTATATATCTCGCGTGTGTTTACTTTTAATAAACTGAATAACATTTTTGACTTCATTTTCGTCAATGGGTGAAAAATAAAACGAGTTGGTATTGTTTAAATTAAGATTTTTTACGTGTTTCATTGACTCGATGGTAGATGTAGAGCTGATAATTTGATTTCCAATTTGCACAAAGTGGTCATTCATATCATTTGCTGTTAGTTTGGTTTGAATGCGTGTTGTTCCATTTGTCTGACGAGTTTCATTATTAATTACTGTCCATATTGCTTTCTGTTTATTTTCTGCATTTTGTATATGCCTTTGATTAATTTTTTGCTTTTCTGTTCGCACCACATCCAAGTAATCTCTTTTATAGCTTCTGTATATCTGATAAAGATCATGATCCTTATTGACGCTCACCACAGTATTCAGGACATCTAAGATATTCCTCATTCCTTGTATTCGCTGATTGCAAAATATTTCATTGTTTTGAAATTTCAATGTGTTAAATCTTGTTTTTTTTGGGGGGGGGGGGGGGGGAACTTAAATTAAAATAATACAGGAAGGTATTATGAAATTTTTCAAAAGCTTCATTTGCCGCAAATCGATACCAATCACACCAAGAGTGCGAGGCCAGCTTTTCTCTGAATAAACATATTGTGTCGTTATTTATTTGTCTGGTTCTCATCCCATGGATCTTTGTTTCATGTGTAATAGGAAGAATTTTTGTTCTAGCAATCTGTGTTAGATGATCTGAGAGATGCAAGTTCATTGTTTGTGTCGTCATTATAATCTGTTGCTCATGATTTGTAAAAATATTATCTATAGATACATATGATAATAAGATCATTTTTGATTATTTCTATTGCACACATTTCTATGTGAGTTTCTTCTGAGAGTGATTTAATGTGTGAAATTTCTGTGAATTTTAAATTTTCTTTTAACAAAATGAGTGTACCGCCATGTTTAGCTTGCATTCTGCAGAAAGCAGCTGCTACATTGAAATTTTCAATCCTACAGGTATGGATATTACTTGGAGTCAGCCAATGCTCTGTGACACATGTTTTGTTGTGAATAGATTGAATATTATAATTCGCTAACGTAAATTCATTTACTTTGTCATCTACATTTACATTAGGTTTCTCTAATTTACTGTATTTTGAAATAGTGAGGCTCTTTTCGAAAAAATGTTGTATTGTTTTACTACAACGTTTACTGGCCATAATTCGGGATCAAACATCCTTTCATAACAATCGACACTAATCGCAATTTTAAATGCCGATATATTTTTATTTCTTATATCTAATTTTTCGCATGCGATAGTTGTTAATTTGTTTTCATGTAAGTATTCAGTTACATCTTTTTCTGTCGTGTTTTTAATTAGATTGGAAACAAATATCCACCTTCTTGCTTCTACTGCACTTAATGAGGTGTTTTCTTTTTTCCCTTTAATGATCTTATATCTGAAATTCTCTTTATTTACATTAATTTCAGTATTCTCTGTGCGTATCTCACTATTTTTCTGGAGATTATTTATATTTTGACTTTTTTGAGATGTTATTTTATTTTGATTTGTTTTTATATCTATTTTACTTTTTAGATGTACGTCTGCTGTGTTCGTATACGACTGTGACCTTGTCGTTGGCTTAGACATAATATTGTTGTCTCTGTTATCTTGATTTTTGGTTGCTTCTGTGTTAGTAAGTGTTTGTTTTAAAGCAGTAGCTTGTGCTGGCGCGGAAACCAGATGTGCATCTACTTTTTGTGAGTATAACTCTACTATTTTTACATAGGTATGTATTTCTGTTTCCAATCGTTTAATGTAAGAAAGAATGTCGCTCACCTCCGTTCCATTTCCGCTATTTAAGCATTCGTCGCATTTCCAGTTTATATTCCTGTTACCTTCTATGAATTTAAACTCAGCCGGCTTGTAGGTGCTGCAGGTGTAATGAAGGACACGCTTGCACAGTTTTCCGCATTTTAACACTTTTTCCGCATTTTAAACACTTTTGCATCCGCCATCATGGACGTGTGTTCTTTCTAATTTCTTAATAATAATAGATCACTAAGGAGACATAAACAAATAAAACCAGGAGATGAAAATAATTTTCATACGACGCGGTTGTATTATCGTTGAATTGAAATAAATTCATCGATACTTCACAAATATGGTGAATTTTCTGCCTATAAGCGTTAAAAGTTATTAATTTACCGAAGACATAGAGAATAATTCAAATTAAAGTGAAAAGCGCATACATAATCTATCATATATCTATAAATCATATTTAGAACAATTTATAGATAAAGAAAAGAATATATAAACAGGATTAATAATAATAATTTATCAAAAGTACTTACATATATCGAAGATTATCCATCGACGAAGTTCCTAGTATATTTTCAAGATTACCCAAAGACGAGGATCCTAGTGTATTTTCAAGATTATCCATCAACGAAGTTCCCAGTATATTTTCAAGATTACCCAAAGACGAGGGTCCAGGAGTATTTTCAAGATTACCTATAGACGAAGTTCCTAGTTTATTATCGAGATTAACCAGAGACGAGGACCATATTGATAAGAAGAGAATTTTCTGAGTCTGAACGAGTAGGAAACATTTCTTCTAGAGTTGCAGTACTTTATCGTGCAAAGAACTACGAAGAGAATTTTACTGAGTCAGAACATGTATTTCCGAAGGTGATGAATTTTCAAGAGGTAAAACCGTGTATCATAGTGGCGTAATTCCAGTGAAGGAGTACAAAGACTTCGGAAAATAACATCTAAATATCAATTCCAAGCCATATTGTGGTAGCAGCACCTACAAGTAAATATAAATTAATATTTGAAATAGTAGAAATTTGTAGTACAATTTGACTAAAAGATCATATAATTTATATTAATATTTAAAAAGATATTCATTTTTTTTTACAAGATTGTATTGAATTTGATATACACAAGTCGTTGAAGAAAGATTTAATTAATTCTATAATAATCACATACGTACTGTATGTATTCATAAGATATTTGACAGTTATATTATTTTAATCTCTATTTTTCAAAGTTCGAATGAAATGGCAAAAGTAATTATTTTCTAAATTTATATTTTGTTTGGGTATAAATATTTAATTGATTTATGCAACAGATTAATTTATAAAGTATCCTATTATTGTTAGTTTACAAAATTAGAGTATCTTGACATAGCTTTCATTGTATTATTGAAAGGTTAGGCACATTTCACATCATTATTATTGGATTCGTAATAAATATTCAACAAGTTTACGTAAAGATATTGTTAAATGGCATTTTCTACTTGACATATAATATTATTCTGTACGTAATGTTGCAGTTAATATATTGATTGGTATTGAATTGAAATTTGTTTTACTGTATCGCATTATTCTTGGTTGTAAGGTTAGGTAAATACTCGTAGGAATTTGGTAACCTAAAATAGAAGTCTTTCAACATTATTCATTATAATATATACAGATATTAGAAGGAATACTTACGTATGAGAGGTAAAGAAATTTGAACTGGTATTAACATTTATAGATTCCATCGAGTGAACTTAACTGAGAGATTTTGTAACTACAGTGATTTATTTAGCGCCTAAATATTTGATATTTCAGGATTACCCATAATAACGTTGCATGTTACTAGATGTACCGTAGATGTTAATTTAAATATTCAATACAGGTCCGGAATAAGGATATTTGGTTTATTTAAAATATCATAAGATTTTATTAAAAATAAAAACTCACTTTCATATTAATTTACTTGTAAATTATATTAGTCTCATGTTCTAAGGAATTAGCAAGAAATAAAACAAATATTATAACAATTTGACTGAGCTAGTGAAAAGGGTTTTTAAGAAGAATAATAAATAGTACATTTAATAGTGGAATAAATATTTGAAATTTGAATGTACTGGTTGGCAGTATATGGTTTAGCTATATATTTCCCCCTCCAGTACAATAGCGAGTAATTAATGAATTGTACTATATCGTTTATAAATAAAATAAACAATATAGGCCCAAGAATAGATCCCTGTGGGACGCCAATCGTCACCGGCAGAAAAAAGACACATCCGTTTTTATTACATTATGTATTTGTCTTGTGTCTTACTCTAACAAACTGCATCCGACACGAGAGATATGATTCGATCCAATCTTCAACGATACCCCTAATCCCACATTTTTTATAATTTTCCCAGTAATACTTGGTGATTAACACAATCAAATGCCCGAGTTAGGTCACAGAAAACGCCCGCAAAACTGTTCCCCCATACTAAAGTTTGAAGTTAAGACCAAAAAACAGCAGATTTAAGAGCGCGACACACGGCAATTTTCATGAGCATTGCAGACGCTTGCTGCTCAACGGATTCTTCAGAAAATATTAGCCATAATTAATTATACTTTTCTGCAATCTCTTACATAAATATCAATCTATGTTTCCAGTTAAGAGTTTTATGAGAAAAAGAATTAGAAATATATGAAATAACGAGCTGAAAATGTGTAGTTTTAACATGAAATCCCCCCCTTTTTTAATAACTTATCAAAAATGTTCTTAACCAGGAACCTAGAATTTCGTCTCTTTTTAATTTTTAAATTCAATTCATAAATAAAGAAGATATAATACTAGGCGTAAGTCATTACAATTAAAATTTTTCGCCTCTGGGGATGCTGCCACCTACCGTCTTTCGAGAATGCCTGCGATGAGAGGATCGCCCAACAAAACAGTGCCTATCTTCCGCTGAGTGTGTGTAGTTCGGGTAGTTCGGTGGCAATTTTACGTTTTATGTTATGGATTACCGCAAAGGTTCTAAGCAGAGACTTTATTTGAGTGCAAAGCGTAGAAAAAATAGGAGCGCTATGTATTTACAAAAGTGGAGGTAAGTTTTTCTTTAAATATATTTTATTTAAGAAAGTTAACATGAGCTTGGCCGCGTTATGTATACTATTTTATTCACAATCATCTTTTTTTTTAAAATAAAAAATCATTATCTCAACCAATTTCGTTCTTTTTACAATATAGTAAGTTAACGTAATAGCAATAGAAAGAAATTGTATTAATTTGACAATTCTCAACCATCAATATGTTAACCCTAGGGTTCATTTCATTCATTTTGCAACACATCAACAAAATTAACAGTAAGTACTTAGTGGTAAATTAGGAATGACGTATTGTCTAACCTCTTAAATGTTAGGTATCAACATTTTATTATAATTATTGTGAAAAAACTAAATTAAGCAAGAAAAAACGTAGTAATATGACCAACAGTTTTTGCGTATAAAAGTTCCCTGTATAAATAAAATAATCAGACTTTTTCATAAAGATTATAAACAAATAAGATGTTGAAACATGTTTTCATATAAATGTTTATTACAGGAAAAATCCGCAAACGGAAACATCTGTACCAATCGAAGAAAATAGTGTTTCCACACTGAATACAAATTTACCATCGACTTCGACTTCTTCACGTAGTCCGATAGATGATAATAACAATTCAGATATGACGCCTTCTTGTCGACCATCAACTTCGGAAGTGACTGAAAGTGAACGAAACAGTATAGGTGACCTGTACTGCAGTACACCCGCTAAAGACACAAATGAAGTGGTTCCGGATTGTCAACAGTTTAGAAAAGAGATCACTATTGAAGGAAGAAGGATTTTGGATTTCGGGTATTTTTTTGCCCAATTGGTTCAGTTAGAAAGTCACGGTCACATATTTAACTGCAGATTAGAAAATATGGTTTTTGTAAAAGAATTAAGAAATGGTTCGATCTCAACATTCACCCTCAAATGCAATATGTGTAATTTTGAAGGACAATCAGTACTGCAGATCCTAAATTAGAAATAGATGTAAATACTAGCATTGTACAAGGGATTACATCGATAGGTTGTGGCTATCAAAATATGAAGGAACTCTTTAGTTCATTAAATGTACCAACAGTCTCGGCTGGAAACTATAAAGGTATTCAAGAAAGAGTATCCGATTTAATAGAAGAGAGCGCTCTTAGCGAAATGAATAAAGCTGCAGATGAAGAAAAGGTTCTTGCAATTGCAGCTGGCGATGTTGGCCCTGATGGGGTTCCAGAAATTACAGTTGTGTGCGATGGTACGTGGGCAAAAAGTCTTATAGAACGAAGTACTCATCTCTTTCTGGAGCGGCTGCCATAATCGGATTTAGGACAAGGAAAGTATTGTATATAGGGGTTAAAAATAAATATTGTGCAACATGTGCAAGAGCGTATAATAGCAATGAGGAACCAACTTCGCATCCTTGTTTCAAAAATTGGACTGGGTCGTCCAGTGCGATGGAAGCTGCAATACTAGTGGATGGATTTAGAGAGAGTGAGGACATGTATGGTTTACGGTATAATAAATTCATAGGAGACGGTGACAGCAGTTGTTACAAGAAGTTGTTGGAGGCTCATCCTTATAGGAAAACAATCCAAAAAATCGAGTGTCGTAACCATTTATTAAGAAATTTCTGCACAAAACTGCGAGATTTGTCGAGTTCTGCGAAAAATGGACCCCTTCATTTGAGGCGAAAAGTTAGTGCAAATATTATGAAAATGCGTGTGGCAGTTGTGAAGGCTATAAAATATCGCAAAATCGAAGGAACTAACAATTATCCGAATCTGAGTCGAGATATTAACAACATTGCCAGTCACATTTTTGGTGAACATAAAAAAATGCGCGGAATTAGAATATTTTTGTTTAAAAACAGCACCCGAGGATGATACTTTGGTGCCCGAATGACAAGGGAGGGTCTGTATTCTAAAATTATGGACATATTACGTTATCTGTCAAATCATTCAAGTAGCTTAATATATGATATTGACAGTAATGCTGTTGAACAATTCAACAACGTGATTTGTAAGCACATGGGGGGAAAACGCATCAACTACGCATTTGGAAGACAATATAGAAATCGATGTTCTGCGTCTGTCATTTCTTATAACACTAAAAAGACTGCCTATTATTCTCTTCACAAATCATTATGTGGAAAAAGTCCTAGTCAGTCTTACAAAAAATTTGAACTTCGTAGGAATCGTAAAAGGGGTTTAAAACGAAAACGACTTTTTCATGAATCAGCCCATCAGTCCGCTGATTATGGAGAAAGGTGTCAAAAACCTGATCTGTCCTGCCATGAATTTGAAGAAGCCAAATCTTTGTTTCTGGAATCTTTAAAAAGGACGTCTGCGGAAATCCAAGAACTGGAAGAAAGAACGAGAATTCAAGCCGACAGTGTGGAATGGCGAGATGAAAGGAGGAAATTGCTGACTTCATCTTATTTTGGCACCATATGTAAAAGAAGACAAACGACAAACTGTGCAAACTTAGTTTCGTCGCTGTTGTATAAGGATATTATAAGCACTGCCGCAACAGAATATGGTAAACAACATGAAAATACTGCGAGACTGGAGTTATTGGAACAACAAAATATTAAAGTGATCGATTTTTAGAAGATTGTAGTGTCGCGCTCTTAACTGAACGGGCAAGAAAAGAGAATTGAATAATGGTTGGATACGGGCTATAGGCTAATAACTCTTACGGAAGGTTGTGAGTTATTCAATCAAGCACATCATGATAGGCATCCAATTGCAAGATCTATAGCAAGTAAATTAGTCGCCAAATTTGTGGAAACGGGATGTGTAAAAGATTTGTCTTGAGCAGGTCAATCACAAATAAGTGAAGAAACAAACAAGTGTTACTTGAAGCAGAGGAACTCATAATATTTCTACAAGGCGGCTTGCCCTAGATAACAACATGGTCCACAGTTTTGCTGTAAAATTATTTAAAAGAGAAAAGTCTTATTCGTACAAAGTGCACTTAATTCACGAGTTAAACGAAGATAATCTGGACAGCCGATCGTAATATTGTGAAGAATTAAATCGTCATAACTGTAGGTATTGTTCAGGGGACAACCCTCACCCTCACTGGATTCAGGAATCACACAGTCACCATCGAAACAAATTAAATGTATGGGTGGGAGTAATAGGAGGGCGTTTCTTAGGACCTTACTTTTTTGAAGGAAACCTGAGTAGTACCCGATATTTAAATTATTTGCAATTTGATTTGGAGCCAGCACTGGCAGCTCTTTCCTCTAATAATGTAGATAGTAACATACCTCATCAGAATATTTGGTTTCAATAAGATGGACTGCTTCCTTATTTAGGGTAGCGTAGAGGTCCGTCAATACCTTGATTGTACTTATACAGAAAGATGCCCTATCTATCTTTCTGTAAATATAATATTTAGGTATTGACGGACCTCTAGATGATGGATACGGCGGCGGGGACCAACTGAGTGACCAGCGCATTCACCGAACGCTCTTAGATGTTTATGTATGTGCTTACTTAAAATCAAAAGTATATTTCAATAGACCGAACAACTCGAAATATTTACAACAGAGAATTCGTGATGCAATGCAACAAATTAGACCAGATATTATTGAGCGCAGTATAGAAATTGTTTACTATCGTACTGGTCAATGCCAAATGGTTGGAGAGGGATATTTGCGTTAAGTTTTGTTGATTAATTTGATTGTAATGAACACTTTGCATGGCAGCCTGCTTTCCTTTCGTCATTTTTGTTATTGATTACTATATATGTACCTACATATTGTGCAGGATAATAAATAAGTCTAGCAAGGTTTGTAAAATAAAGTTCTAGTAACATTTGGTTCTCCATTTAACTAAACATTTCAAATATTCTATTAAATAACAAACGTTGAAAATAAATTTTATGCATTAAAGTTGATTAAAGCATTTCAACAAATGTAATCCATAACGTAGTTCTTTATTTAAACTTAACATACGAAAAATAATCAAAGTACAAGTTTGCAGAAGCAGATTTACGTATATTGAATCCTTAATCCAAATAATTTACGTTTACTTTGTGAGAATGTATGTCTTTAATGTGTTTCACTTTTGATTTTTCTAGGAGCTTTCTAATCATCTTTCCTTTATAAATCATAGGCATATACTTAAATTTTACCTTTTTTCGTATGTTTCAACTTGATGTAGTATTACATGATTTCTTCTATTGTCCAATTTGGAATACTGTATTTTGAGGTTAATTTCTATATGTGGCAACTTGCCAAAATCTGCCTTGTCCATAAACTTCGTGTGTTGCTCGGGGTATTTTCTCTATTCAACATGACTAATATTTCAAAAAACTAAACACCATTGTTTATGTTTCATATGTCAGGTATTTATATAACTTCTGGTAATATTTTATTCAAAATATATTATCATTTGCTATGGGATTTTTTTAATTCTATCTCCTATATCGAACATATTTCCATTTTTCTTTAAATGGCTTGGTTTTATATCCCCTCGACCGTTTTTTAATCTTTATGCGATACTTATTTGTGAAGTATACGTTTCAATGAAAACATGAGACATTATTAATTCAATTTAGATGCTTCTTCTAAAATACTTACATACATATTAATTTAACATTACTCCAGTAAAATTTTCTCATTCCTCATTATCCTTTTTACTGTGCAATATTCTGTGTGCCAATTTTTTCTTGGATACAGCATAGTAATAATTAGGGGGCGGACACGAGCGGTTGATGACTCATCGCCCATGGGCGCACTATTGAAATGTTGTATTTTTAAAGAGGTTTTAATTTTATTTATATAATTATATAACAAGTGGCTGGTGATCTATAAAATACAAAATACCTTATTATTTGTTCATTTTCTCTTCTGTAAGTTCTCTTTGAATTAAGTACATCTTTGTAGATAGAAAACGTCCTTTCTACATCGCAACTGGTTATAGGTGCGTACTGGAAATATTCTTTTATTTCAGCGTATTTAGCATACACAATTGCCGCAATGTTATTAAATCTGGATTTATATTAAAAACTGCGTCTAACTTTTGACGATGGACACATCCGAACTCACTTGGAATACTTTTGAAATTATTAATAGCCACATCTAATGTGGTTAATCCATTTTTTAATTTGAGATTCGATTTTCAAAATATGTGATTAGTTTAGGCAAATTTCCAAAGTGTTCCTGAAGGAATAACAACTGATTTTTTAAATTTGGGATTTGTGTTAGTTCCTTGCACTCAGAAATACTTCGAGCATCGTCATTTAAACATGTAACGAAATTTTGTAAACTATCGAAATTCTCTGCATAAAAACTATTTCTGTGTATGTTTTAGCAAAGCTAAGTAACGAACGTCCGATATTTTGGCATTCTGTAACGATATTTTACAGACTTTGTAATAAATTTCGGAATCACTGACATTTCATTTTCATATCAGAAAAAGTAACATACACAACGTTCTAGATCTAAATAAATGAAAACTAAAAATGTACGCGTATGTTATTGAAACTAAATAACAGTATACAGTACAGTAACATATTTACATTATTTCTCTTGCGAAATGTAAGGTAAATATAATAAATTTTAAAAACCCCTCACGCTTCTATCTACGCCGATGTAGAAAGGATTTTACTCATAAATTCTTTATTTTATGGGCAATTTTTTGTTGTCGTTTTCAAGCAAACAACAGATGTTGCTGTTCACTATATGAATTAGTGCTATTCAGTAAGTGGGTGTTGTTTACATTATTTCTTTGCTCCGTTGTAACTTCGTCGTAGTTCAAACCGGTCACGTCCGCCTCCTAGTAATAATCATATTTTCGCAGAGGCGTCTTTAGATACCTTCCTCCTAATTCCGCTCCTTGTTCTAAATTGTTTCTTTGGGAAACCCCCAACTTGCGGTATTTAAAGTTTCACTTAGTCAGTTTGTTTGTTTCTTTTATTATTTTGTAAGAGTAGTCTATACGAGGTAAAATACATATTAGTAACAAAAGTTTTTTTTTTATACAGGTAAAGGAGAAAATATTTGGGATAGGTTAACACATTCAACTCCAGAACGTATAGCTGATAACAGCAATGGTGACGTGGCCTGCGATACTTACCACAAAACCGACGTAGATGTTCCACTGTTGGTCAATCTCGGGGTAAATTTCTAGAGATTTTCCATATCATGGTCCAGAATTCTGCCAACGGGCTACGTCAATGAAATTAATCCTGATGGCATTCGATATTACAACGAACTTATTGACGAATTATTGGCAAATGGTATCGAACCTTTTGTCACCATCTACCATTGGGATTTGCCTCAGCCCTTGCAGGAAATCGGTGGCTGGCCAAATCCTTTGATATCAGACCTGTTCGTTGATTATGCTGACGTTTTGTACTCCCAATTTGGTGACAGAGTTTCGAACTGGATCACATTCAATGAGCCTTCTGTTGTTTGTAGCGGCTATGCTGGAGTCATGGCCCCTGGGTTTGATCAACATGGAATAGGGGATTACTTGTGCGCCCATCACTTACTCATTGCACATGGAAAGGCTTACAAAATTTACAACGAGAGATATAGGGATATTCAAGGAGGTAAATATGTCTTTTAGGAGCGTATCTAGGGTTTAGTGCTTATACAGAAGTAATTATGTTTGCTAAAAGTGGTTTTAAATATTCTGATCTTTCTAATATACTACTAAAACTAATTACATAATTCTACATGAAAATGATATATTTTAATCCTTTCTAATTGGCATTAAGTGTATGTAACTTGAGTGACACTGTTGACATATAAGGTTGCCCACTTACATTCAGCTTTTTATGTTTCTAAATGTTGTGGTGTAATTATACTGCATTCCTTGCAGGTAGCGGACCAAGTTCTTCTATTACATGCGAATTATTTTTATATACAGGGTGAGACATTTGTCTTGAGACGACTCTGAATATCTCGGCAGTAAGACGTTTTTGACAAAAATGTTTCAGACAAAAGTTAATTGATTCAGAGGGGGAAGTGCAACAGCAATGCTTATTTTCCATTAGGTGGATGGGTTGAAAGTTATTTCAAAGCCAACTTCTTTTTCTCAAATAGAAACCTATATTTTTCTTATCAGTTTCGCAATCGAAAGATGAAAACAAACACTTTTGTTCGAAAAAATATTTTGTTGGACCTTTATTTCTTGAGATATTCAACTCTGAAATTTGTTTACACTAAATATCCAATAATAAGGGAGATCCTCATGATGAGCGCCGAAAATGAATCAGCCTGTATGTTCAAAGCCGTCGGCGCGTGATTAAATATCTCTAGTACTTCCTATATTATTATAAATTGTCAATAAAATTAAAATACATTGTCATATATAAGTCATAACCATAACAAGTTTTCTATATAATTAAAATGTGTAGCGAATGTTAGAAAATATTAAATAGAACTTAACTTTTTTAAACCCGCATGTTTTATACTCGTATCAGATGGAAGTTTATTATATAATCTGCATCAATAAATAACATTTCTTTGAAATAGCACCAATAATTTTTTTATCGTGTTGTGACTACAGGTAGCCCTCGGTTTACGCCGGGGTTCCGTTCGTAAAAAAACCGGCGTACACCCAATCGGCGTAAATTGAACTCATTTATAATGGGAGGTATGGAATTAGGTTCCATCTCATAAAAAATAGGATTGTGCAGGTATAACATTATTATATTTAAAGTAAATAAATGTATACATACTATGTAATTGTAAAACAAGAATAAATTTCTCAATAACAAAAATAAAATAGTTAATTGATGAGGCTGATACATGTTGAAACTCCATATTTAACTGAATAATAAATATAAAATACGTAAACTTGGTTTCAAAAATTATTTAATAATATCACTACAATATCGTTTCGCCAAACTTTGGCTTCATCAGGTGATGAGTAACAATATACAAAATTATTACATCATATATAGTGTCCCAAAAGCATGGGATATGAGTGGAGCAATGGCGGCTCGTGAGATTTCTGATAGGGTGGGCAAGTCGGATGGGACATTTTGAATAAGGTATTGTACATCTATTAAAATTTATTGGAGTTCTATGTTGGTCGGAATAATTTCCTTAAGCAAATATACCGTTCAGCAAGAATCTCGTGATGGTCTAGAGCTATATCTTGCCAGGAGAGGAAGAGGGAGGTTATTGTTAGTACGCGAAAAACAGTTAGCAAAATAAGTACATATTAACAAAAATAAAACAATATTTTCTTAACAAAACAAAATAATAACAATATAAAATGCAAAATTCGTTAATAAAACGGAAAAATAAATTCTCAAACAATATGTACAAGTAAATAAAATATTCAATACGAAATAAATTAACCATTATATTCTATTAAAAGAACACATACACGGGCCTTAACTAATTTATGTACTGGCGATGTGTTTGTAGTTTAACTCAATTCGTCTATTTTTTTTTTGTAGCGCAAAGTCATCTACAATTTTTTCCTAAAACTGAGTTGATTCATGATTTTCCTGAAGATATTTGACTAAACCCCTTTCGATAGCAATCCTTGATAAGTGACATAATCTTGACTGGCTCATAGAATTCCTAGCGAAAGTTTTTACTTTTTTCAATGTCGAAAAGCTTCTTTCTACGGACGCCGATGTAGAATGCAGACTCAAAGCAATACACAACAATTTATGTATTTCCGAAACATCATTTTGTAGATCATTTGAAAAAATAAAATTTAAAATATCAATACAATTTGACGAATCTCCTAATATATCATCAGAATACCAAACGCGTAGCTGGCTTTGCAATTTTGGTTTATCAAACAAATTCTTGTAAGTCTTTAATAGCGAATCAACCAACTGTTGAGGAAATGTACTTTTGAAAGCAACGAGGCTAATTCCTTGAAATTTCCTTGATTCAGAGAATCTTGTGATTCATCATGCCCACGAAAGGCTTGTTCTTGCATTGCTAAATAAATAACCATATCAATTAAACGTGTTATTATTTCTCTGTTTTGTTTAACGATCTAGTTATGTTTCAAAATACTTTGTCGATGTGCTGAATCAACTGAAACTTAAATATTTTGTTTGCCAAAAAGTTTAAACTTTGAAGAGGCATGTGTATGTTGCTCTGACTGTCCATGTTTTTGTAAAGATACCGATAAATGTTTCAAATCATCGTAGCCAGTAGAATTCCATGGACCTTGTTTAGTTTCAGAGAATAGTAAACAGTTCCAACAGTAAAGCTTATTTATTTTTTCACTTCCCGTTAACCAGTTACATTTTTCATATCAACTGATATTAAATCCTCTACTGTCTCTGTTTGTTTTATTTTTAATAATCAAATTAACCATTTTCGGACAAGGTTTTAATTTTACCACAAAAAGTCATCATCGAAATTTAATTTACTAAATTTTGTTTGTAATAAAAAATGTACAATATCACCGTCGTTACTGCTTACTACTACTCTTACATTTGCGCTTGTGTTACCCAAAGCTGATGTTAATGGCGACACTAAAACACTGCTACAATTTGCCATAATTAACTCTCTTAGTAACTACGACGCACGACACGATAATGTGGGCAAGCCCTTTGAGGTTTGAGTAGACTAACAAAACCGATGTTGAACGACGAATAGCAACATCACATGATGGTCAAGGTGGTCTTGCCCAAGACCAACCTGCCGATTTACTACAATACTCACATGGAAATGGAAGTTGGCGTGGGCGTTCTCGTTGCAAATAAAACTATTTTAACATTTCTAAAGCAACCAAGGTTCAAGAATATACCATTCATTTGATTCATTATTAAAAATGAAATTCACAAACACTGCAGTTTTTTTTATAAATTCCACGGTATAGCAAGCATTACATACTATTATTTTACTTTATGATTAATTTTAATCCAAAAAACATTTCCAATATATTTTTAAAAACTATTTTTTCTAAATTCAGTCTAATAAATTTTCAAAAAAAATTAAATAAAGTTTTTTTACTACTATGTTATAATGTACAATATTTTAAATATAAGTTATAGTATAATGTTTGCTTTTAAAAATAATTTGACAAACCAATTTATTTTCAGTAATTTTTATATGGTCACATTTATTATGAATTTATGCTACAAACATTATTCTGTGTATAGAGTTACAATAATATAATGAATGTATGTATTTATTTTTATTTCACTAACCGAATAACTCGAATAGCGCTGCAAGCGTATATGCCAGCAGCCAGCTTCAAGGTGGGCTGATCCGACTTTGCCCATCGACTCTACTTATTCCACACGCGCTCGTCAAGACATCACATAGGTACGTGACATACGCTTGTGTGTCTGTTTCTCTTTCTCTGCCAAATTCTACTACTGAATACTGAGAACGTTGTTCTCTCTTAATTCAGCTTTAGTGGGGCGCGCCCAAACTCGCATGAAAATTAAAATTTTTATTTTACTTTCGTTTAATACGATTAATTTCGTACGAATTTAAGTTTATATTTATATTCACCGTAAACAATTTCTGTTCGTTGTAACTCCATGTTAACGGCCCTACTTGACAATTCCTAGGTTAGTAAATACGAACATCTAGAAAATCGATGTTCCATAGGGAAAAGGGGATTTCTAAACATGATTCAAAGTTTTGGAGTGGGAGAAAATATGATCACAACGAAAGAACGGAATTATAATTCAACATGTTACAATGTTCACGAAACATTGTGACGAACGAAAGCAGCTATTATCTGTTGGAATAATTCAAAGAGATACAATTCTGGCGATATATAGGTGCCCCAATGAAATTAATTTTTTTTTGTGTTGGGTGATTTTTATATTTATTGCCTGTAAAAGTTTTCAAGCTTCAAAGAATCAGACTCATTTATTTTCTGTGCATTTTTCATGATGGTAGTAACGGTCGATGGAGCTAAGTTCATACTTTTACAGACATTAGGACGTGTTTGCCCATCTTCCATTCTGCGAATCACCTCCATCTTTTTTCCAGTGTTATGGATTGGCGTGCCTTTTTCGCACCACGTTCAGAAAACTTTTCTGCACTTCTTTTATAAGTCATGGTTTACTTTACCAATAATTTACTTAAAAATATTACACAGAAAAAGTAAATGGATTCTATTGCGTTTAATAAATGTACATACGTTGTAGCAGCTCGGTAAATACTTTATAACTGGATCATAAACCTGTCTAGTTCCCCAGTTGGGTCGGGGAATCCCTGGACATGCCCATAAAAACCGGGGATTTTCAAGACGTAGGCATGTGGCGTTATTGTGAATCTGTGTAAATGGAGCCGGCGTAAACGAGGGCTACCTGTACTACATATACAATTGTTGCCTTAACTGTGGATTTGTCTCTGACGAATCTATATACAATTTAATTTGGTATAGATTTCATGTTTCAGACACATTTTTAAATTTAGCGTTACCGCCTACTAGACGCTCTCTAGACGGGAGGTGTACTCAGAATTTTATCATTTTCTTTTTTTTTATATAAGTTGTAACGGTGCTAAAATTTTAAAATGCTAGGGATGTTAATGTAACCACTGAGATTTTGTGTTAAACGTGTATTTATTTTGTTTTCTATTTTACATTACAGGTAGAGTTGGTATAACTATAGACACTAGCTGGTATGAACCAGCTTCGGACTCAGAAGATGACATTGAAGCGTCGGAAAGAGTGATGCAAATGAAGGTGATTAAATTTATCAAAATTTTCAATAAATAAATGCCAAAGATATTAAATACAGTAAAGGTTCGCTAATCCGGATCAATTAAAACTGGCTCGATTCGGACTATGAGAACGTCCGGATTAGTGGAGGTAATATTAAAACTAGAGTAAAAAGCAAAATAAATGGTGACACGTCTTTTATAGAAAATATCTGAGTACATAACATACAAATATACGTAAAAAGTTAACTACATATATTACTGAAAAAAATCAAAAATTTTGGTTTGACGAATACAGCCTTGTTTAGCCTCCATCGCGCGCTGTCGCAGCATTCTGAGGTTAGTGAAACTGTTTAATTCAACTTTATTTTTCCTCAGCCCATTGAATGCAGGTGCTGAAACTCTTAATAGCCTCTTCATGTTTAATTCTCAGCTCATCTTTGGAAGCTTCTTCATCGGAAGAGAAGCTATCATCGCTATCTAATGGCAAACGCTCTTCATCTCCAACGATCCATTCATCAATTTCAGTTTCTTCAGGTAGATAATTGTCATCGTTAATTCGCTGTAACATATTTCCGAGTTCAACAAATTCTTGACGTTCGAAATTCCATCTCTCTTTAAGAGTAAGCAGCGGAATTTCCTCATCTGAATCCCATTCACTTTCTGAATTTGTTGTGATTTTATTAGCTGAATAACAAAGTATTTTCCTCCAACATTTTTTTATAACATCTGGCGAAAGCTACTCCCAAGCATCAGCAAGCAAAAATACGGCATCCTTTAAAGTAATGCTCTTAAGAGTCTTTGTAAAATCACTTGCTTCCAAAGACAGAACATGGACCAAAAGGCTCTTTCGATAATACAGTTTGGTTAAACGTATCGCATTTTGGTCCATGGGCTGAATAAGTGGGGTGCAATTGGGTGGTAGGAACATAGTGACAATTTGGTCATCATCACTTGTAAGATGGGTTTCTGATGCGTGGCTAGGAGCATTGTCAATTAATAAAATAGCTTTTCCATTAAGATTATTGTGTGCCTGAAATTTTCTCACTTGCAAAACGAAAGACTCATGAAACCATTTCACAAAAAGTCCAGATGTCATCCAAGCATTTTTTGTTGAGTAGTACTCAATGGGGAGGCTCCCGCAATTCTTAAATGCTCTGGGATTTTTTGCTTTTCCAATGACCATCATTTTGACTTTATGAGTACCATCACCGTTTGAGCAGGCAAGAAAAGTCAACCCTTCTTTTGAAGTTTTTCGTCCTGGAGCAGTTTTTTCTTCGGCGTGTACCAATGTTCGATCGGGCAGCAATTTCCAAAACAATGCAGATTCATCTGCATTGTATATTTGGTTTGGGAGTAGGTTCAACTCATTCATTTTTTCAGTAAATTTTCTTAAAAAAGGTTCTACCGCAGACGAATCGCTCGATAGTTTCTTTCCAACCACTTTAAGATGCCGAATGCCATGCCTCTTTTTAAATTTATGTATCCATCCTTTGCTAGCAATAAATTTATTGTCATTATAATATTTAGAATAAATTTGGACGGCCTTTTCGCATAAAATATTTGCTGAGATGGTTGCATGTCTTTCTCGCTGCAACAGAAACCATTTGTATAATTCATTTTCCATTTCTGGATATTCTGGTTTTCGGATAATTTTTCTACGTGTTGGTAATGAGACACAGCTTGCGATATAACTGTGTAAATACAAAAATACAATAATGAATGAATTAGCAGTTAATGAATAAAAGTCCATACCTAGTAATTTTTTCCTTATTCTT
Organism: Amphimallon solstitiale; assembly: GCA_963170755.1. Lineage (NCBI taxonomy): Eukaryota > Metazoa > Arthropoda > Insecta > Coleoptera > Scarabaeidae > Amphimallon > Amphimallon solstitiale. The sequence goes on along the minus strand of OY720676.1, from coordinate 22,400,404 downwards.
TTTAATGTCAGAAATTGTGGATGTTCCGACACCATATTTTTCTGCTAACACTTTTCCACTAACACCACTATTCAGCTTTTGTAATATTTCTTGTTTTTCGCCGATGGTCAACGTTTTGTTCGCTCTTTTCGCGGCCATGTTGATTCAAACTGATTCGGGGATTGCCCTGTTTAGGTGTCGTATGTAACCGGGACTTCATTGTACTTAACGAAAACACACGACGCGCGATCCGGAGTAGTGGATCTATGGCCGATCCGGATTACAAGGTACATAATGTTAAACTTACAATTTTTAATTTTGTCCGGATTACAGGGAAGTACGGATTAATGGAGGTCCGGATTAGCGAACCTTTACTGTACTTTAATTATTAATATTTAACTAGAGGATTTAAATATTTTTAATTTTCAATACAAAATACAATACAAATAAAAACTAATCTTACTTGGAGTGTGTAAATTCTTCAACAAAAAGTTTTTTGCATTAATTGCAGTTTACGTAAAAAACAAATATAATAGGTAAGAATATTTATATGTAATTAGTAATTGACAATGTTTTATTTTTATAAGTTCTTCATATCATTTACAATATAATAATATGTGAAAATGTTTCCTTATGCTTATGCTTAGGTTTGAATCATTTTATCTGTAGGGTATAATAAACAAACAAAAAAACTATTTGGAAAATAAGGGTGAATTCAGGACTAAAATACAGCTTTTTACTAGCATAAAAATTTCTTATTTTTCTTGTTTTCATTTTCAAACGTGTTAAACTTAATTTTTCATTAACAGTTTTCAATCTAATATAGGGTTAGCGTTCCAACAAAAGCTAAAATCACTTCTTTCGAAATGCACTATTAACTTAATAAATACGAACTAAAACAATATCCTACACTAATATAAAAACCTTCGACTATAAATATAATAATAATGTCTGTATTAAATAAAAAAAAAAAATTGGGTGTGCTTTAGACCACACGGCAGAAGTGAAAACTGATCAAGGCGAGGTTAATAATACAAAATACAATTTTTTGTCGTTCTATATTACATTTAAAAAATATATATTTATTATTATTGTGTATACATTATCCTAGTACATTTCGCTCGGTCTGATCAAGTTTTCATTTCAAAAATTCATACGTACGCATGTATATATACAAATATTATAATTCTGATACGAGTACCCGCGCTGGTCTAATAGTAACGTGCCGGCCTTATACCCGGGCGGCTCGGGATCGAATCTGCACGCGGAAAAGAATTTTTCAGAAAATAAAAATACAATATTTCGCGTATTTATTCTAAATTTCAATTCAATTGAAATTAAATACCGCTAGTTAGTATTATAATACAAAGCCGAGCGTCGAGCCGACTTTACCGAACTAGCGTTTCATTCCGAGCGTGACGGCTCAGTCTCGTTCAGTGCCCAACAATCAATGCATCAACGCATAGAAGTTTTCACTTCAAAACTCATGATTTACTTCTTTTTCTAGTATGGCCTATATGTACATCCAATTTATTCAGAAACGGGTGATTATCCACCAGTATTAAGAAGCAGAGTAGATGAGATAAGTGAAGAACAGGGATTTGCGAGATCTAGATTGCCTTCATTCACAGACGAAGAGATTGCACTTATTCATGGCTCATCGGACTTCCTGGGTTTGAACCATTACACAACCCAGCTGTGTTCTTTTGCTGACTACGATTTATTACCACCTTCACAATGGGCCGATACTGGTGTCAGTTGCTCTCAATCAGATGACTGGGAAAGTTCAGCATCACCGTGGTTGAAAGTCGTTCCTTGGGGTTTGAGGAGATTATTAAATTGGATTAAGGAAGAGTATGCCAATCCGGAAGTGGTGATAACAGAGAATGGATTTTCAGATATCACTGTCATATTGAATGATTGCAGGAGAATTAATTACTATAATGTAAGTGGGTAATATTTTGTAAATAGGTTTTTGTATTTCACTTGTATTAAGTTCACTTTATGCAAACCGTTTGGTTATAAAGGGTTTTTATTCCTTATTATTCAGTCCTCTATTTATATATATTTTATATTTCCTGTTACCTCAACTCTTTTAATTATTGTTCCTAAGGTTATGTTAAATAGAGTTGTTGCAAGTGCATCCGCATCGGCGCTTATCTTTGACCTGTCCTTTGTTGCCGATTAGCAGGTTTTTTTCGAGTGGTTTTTCTATTTTCCTCTCTCAATGTTGATTAAAGTTTGTTTTGTGATTATTTGCTTGTAATATTATTTCCTTGCATCTCTGTAGATCTTCGTCGTCGATCAATGTTATTTCTTTAGGTCTAAATTCTCCATTCTTTTTTATTAGGGTTTCACATTTCTTGTCAAACTAGGTATTGCTTTTGTGGCACTCACTACTCTTCATAATTTATTGTGTTGTTTCAACCATACTTCGTCTTTTATGTTATCCCATTTGTTCTCTATGTTATTTTGCTGTTGTTTTTCCTAAAGCTTTACTGTAATTTCTTCCCGGAGTTGGTTAATTATTTATCTCATTTTAAATTTTAAACATTACAAGTTCTTCTTGTTTGCTGCTTTACGATAAAGATATTACATCCTGGATTACTTTTTTGTTATCTATTAATATGCTGTCTACATGGTCTCTCGCTTGTGAACTAGATATTTTTAATGCTGTTTCTAACCAAGTACCTCCTTCCATTGATAAACATGTTAATTGAAATATAATTATCTCATTGTTATTCGTCGTATCATGGATTGTGTGTTATGAAAAAATGAGTATTACAGTTTTCTTTGTATTTACTTTTAGTCTTATTTGACCGCATTATTAGAAGCAATTTTCGAAGATGAATGCAACGTCACTGGTTATACAGCTTGGAGCTTCATGGATAATTTCGAATGGTTACAGGGTAACTTGTAAGTTGAGAGTGATTTAGCATAATATTCTACTATTCACTAACATTTTATTTATTTATTATTTCAGGGCACGATTCGGACTTTACAGTGTAGATTTTGACGATGACGACAGGCCTAGAACTCCAAAAATGTCTTCGTACATCTTCAGGAATATCATTGAAACTAGACAAATCAACTGGGATTATACTCCAGAGAATTTCGAAACGTGTGATTGGTGATTCGATTATGGCACAGCAATTATATTAACTATTTATTTAAACTTAAACGTGTAAACTAAAATTAATGTTATTTCTTAACAAAAATATGTTTTATCTATTTTTATGGTTTCTTACATCTAAACAGCTTAACTAATTATTTGTAATTACCTATACATGTAAGGTCACGGCAATATGTACACTAATTTGCAACTAAGTGCACCTCCGACTACCAATCCCTATTAATCACATTGTATATCGCTCCATAAGAAGCCACTAATGCAGATACATAACAAATCTTGATGTACTTTTAAAACAAACTGTATGAAATTAATTGCACAGACAAATTATGCAACACGTCACTTACAATAAATCAACTTTGTAAAAATTTGACATGCATACTATCAAAAGAATCACATTGGTAAGTGAATGGCTACTGTTCATGTTAAACTAATTAAATTGACAATCGCATTATTGTTGAAGTGAAGTGAATATGTTTAAGTATATTTGTTGATTGTTTATAAAAACTTTCCTGAGAAAGAATTCTCATTCAATTAGTTTTAAACTAGCGCGTAACAAGGAAGCATTAAAGTTAAAATTCTGTATTTTGAAAGTTCTAAAATGTTTAAATATTAAACGGTTTAGAATTCCGTTCTTTTCGTCAGAAAATAATCTCCAGTTTTTATCAACATATCTATTATAATTGAGGCGTGGAAATATCAAAGGAGCTAATGCCCATATTTTCACAAATTGAGATTTTACTTTACAATGGTTCTACATGCCAAGAAGTATGTCCTGACAAAAGCGCTATATCCCAACGCAAACTATATAGTACTGGCATAAGACACTAGATGGCCGTATGAGTATGCGTAACATGTGTTTCCAAAGAAACGGGGCAAGTACCACTGCTTATCTACACTGTGGTTGTGTTGAATCTGTTCTTGTTTACCTACAAAATAATGGACACTAGAACAAACTAGAAACCCTCAGGATCGTTTGCGTCACAGCAAAGGCGACTGAAAACATCTGGAAAAGAATATCAAACTCGGAAGAAGAAAATAGTACCGGCAAAGGTGCCACCTAACCAAAATGTGAGTGATAATCCTTGTTACTAGTATTTTTTACTTCGCCGTCCTTACTTTTAGATTCTTTGTAAATTCCGATTTGCCTGTAGAACATTGTCATTTGAGCAGCGGCTGGACTTATTTACTAAGTTTTATTCCACCGACTTCCGTACTCAAGGAACATACATCATGGGACTAATCCATATTACCAATGTGAGGCGTCGCAGGCACGGATTGTACGACAATCCAGATGGTAGTCATCGCCAGTCCATTATCTATTATACAGTTCAAGATGGAAGCGGAAAGGTTATCCCAGTACGTAAACAAACATTTATGGACATTTTCAAAGTGACAAAGAAAAGAGTTATGGATTCATACAAAAGAAAAAAGGTGGTGCTACCACGTTCAACGATATCCGAACACGTACAGCAAACATTAAGTTCACAGAAAATGACCGCGCACTTATATGTTATTCAATACCACGAGATGTGTCTCATTACACCAGAGCGAAGTCAGATAAACAATATTTGAGCCCAGATTTAAACATACACAAACTCCACAAAGCATTTTTAAAACAATATCCTGCTAGTCTTGTAACATATAAGTACTACAGAAATGTATTTTTGAAAAGTTTTCTGCATCTATCATTTAAGCGGCCTCGGACTGATACAAGCAGAATGTGTGATAGATTATACTGTGCAGTTCAGGTACGTAATGAGAGAAGTGAAGAAGCAAAACATCAGCTTGAACTACATCAGAGGAAAGCTGAAGCAGCGAAGTGAGCTATGAAAAAAGACATTATTGAATCACAACTACCCGGCTGTGAATTTAGTACCATAGCGATAGATTTGGAGCAGGTACCTTTTGTGCCAACTTTGACACATTCTGATATGTTTTATTTGAGTCAGTTGTCATGCTACAACCTATGTATCCACCTAGGAGACACTAAACAATCTTTCATGTGCGTTTGGCATGAAGGCGAATCAGGCAGAGGAGGAAATGAGGTGGCTTCTTGTTTGCTACGTGCTATAAACAAAGAGATTACCAATAAGAAGCATCTGATCATTTGGAGTGACAACTGCGGATCTCAAATAAAGAACCGCATGGTGGTATTTACTTATTTTTTCTTAGTAAACAGTGGGCTCTTTGAAACGGTCGAGCATAAATATTTAGTGAGTGGGCGCAGTTTTCTACAATGCGATCGTGACTTTGCTCTTATAGAACAACGCAAGAAACAAATGAGGGCTATGATTCCGGAAGATTTACACGATGTTATAATGTCAAGTACACATACGGGGCGTTTTGAAGTTATTGACATGACTAAGCTCAAATTTTTCGATATCCAAGCTGCTGCTGATTCGATTTTGAACTTGAAAAATGTCAGTATCAGTAAAGCAGTTCATATTAAAGTATATAAAAACCACCCAGGTGTATTGCTTACAAAGGAAAGCTTCTCCGAACTTGCACCCTGGAAAAAAACTATCATCCTGAAAAAGGTAAAACTTGCTTAGATTTGAAAAGAACAACGATTTCCCAGTTACCAGAGATGAACAAGACAGGAGATAATAAGAAAAAACACCTAGAAAGCATGTTACCGTTTTTGCAAAAACCCCACTCATATACTTTTCTACAAAAAATTGCTGAATCTTGAATAGTGTATTTACTACCTTTCGTTTTTTTGTAGAAAGGGTCACTTACCCCCTTTCCTAATTTTGTCCAAAAAAAATTTTTTATTTGTTTGATTTTATGTTGGATTACCTTAAGAAATAAAGATTATTTAGCGAGTAACATTACTTTTACAATATTAAATTTGGGAGTTCCAGATATTTAAAACTTAAAAAATATTCGGTTTTTTAACTATAACTCGGTTTGTTGATTTTGGCACTTAGCACCTTTGTTATTTCGACGCCTCATAAATTGTTCTATACAAAATACATTCATTTTGTTAGAGTTTCACAACTTTCCTAGTACAAAGGTTAAAAAGCAAGAGTAATTTAAAATAATATAATACTTTTTTAAGCAAAAATCTCAAAAATCATTCTATAAAATGGAATATTCCCATCGAATGTTTTGATTAATTTTAAAGTAATACTTCAGAATGATAAGAATGTAATCACTTAGATATATATATATATAAATGTCAACATTATTTTACGCCTATCATTAAGTTAGATGCACTGCAAATATGAAATCTCTAATATCGATTTTAATTTTAGCGTAAGGTTTTCTAAATGAAATTAGGGTGAATTTGGGGTTAATACCTGTTGGATTATTTTTAGATTTACGGCTAACGCACAGGATTATTCTTTTCCTGATGACTTCATATTTGGCGTTGCCACGGCATCTTATCAAGTGGAAGGTGCTTGGAATGTAAGCGGTAAGTTATAATCTTTAAATTGTGAAACTTAATGTACAATTTAATGTAATGTTATGTACATTTATGCTTTAAGTTATGAATCACTCACGCTGTGTAAGGTAGAGGATGCCACAAGATGATGTCTTTAAAACTTGTAGCCCGTGAGTGAAAAATCGTATGGCAATGATTTACACGTAAAATTCTATAATTAAGAATAACAACAGCATTGAGTTGAAAATAGTTTTAATTTTTCCATATAATCTTGTTCAATCACTACTGGTGCATTTTAATTTTTGCTAAAATTCAAAGTAATTTCTACTATATTTTGTTGGGTCTTAGAAAATGACGTCATTATCATTTTTTTAAATGATAACCTTCAGTATTTCTTTCAGTATTTAATAGATCTTGTTACTGGTTAAACGATAATGCAGACAACTTGGTACCTTACATAACAATCAAACAACAACAACAAAAAATCTTAATTTAAATGCTTTCCTTTTATCATTTTTGTTATTGATTACTATATATGTACCTATATATTATGCAGGATAATAAGTAAATCTTGAAAGGTTTGTAAAATAAAGTTCTAGTAACATTTGGTTCTCCACTTAACTAAACTTTTCAAATATTCTATTAAATAACAAACGTTGAAAATAATTTTTATGCATTAAAGCATTTCAACAAATGTAATCTCCATAACGTAGTTATTTATTTAAACTTTAGATACGAAAAATAATCAATGTACAAGTTTGCAGATGCAGATTTACGTACATTGGATCCTCAATCCAAATAATTTACGTTTACTTTTACATACCCACGTGTGAGGATGTATGTGTTTAATGTGTTTTACTTTTGATTTTTCTATGAGCTTTCTAATCATCTTTCCTTTATAAATTATAGGCATATATATAAGCAAGTAATAACAAAAAACACACTTGGTATTGTTTCACAAATAAATATAATTAAATACTCGATGTACATTTCGCCTTGCGGCATCGTCAGGAGTTCTCGAGAAACTAAAGTAAAATTTAATATACTGTAACTACCTACTTCTAACAAAAATGTAAATAAAAATGTACAAAAATAGAAAATTATGAAAAGGTCATGGCTTATCTGGAAAGACCGTTTTTACAAGGCTAGGATTTATTAGAGGAGAATTTATGAGTTCTGTTTGTTCATTAAGAACATTGCCTGGTTATAAAAGTAAACTTTCTTTTATAAAATAACCTTCTAGAACATGCATTTTTTTACTTTTATTTAAACTATACAGTACTTCTAAATTGTCTATTGAAAATTGATGTCCCGTGTCTAAAACATGGTTAGCTACACTTGAATTTTCATAATTTAATTCAAATTCAAGTGTAGCTAACCATGTTTTAGACACGGGACATTAATTTTCAATAGACAATTTAGAAGTACTGTATAGTTTAAATAAAAGTAAAAAAAATGAATGTTCTAGAAGGTTATTTTATAAAAGAAAGTTTACTTTTACAACCAGGCAATGTTCTTAATGAACAAACAGAACTCATAAATTCTCCTCTAATAAACCCTAGCCTTGTAAAAACGGTCTTTCCAGATAAGCCATGACCTTTTCATAATTTTCTATTTTTGTACATTTTTATTTACATTTTTGTTAGAAGTAGGTAGTTACAGTATATTAAATTTTACTTTAGTTTCTCGAGAACTCCTGACGATGCCGCAAGGCGAAATGTACATCGAGTATTTAATTATATTTATTTGTGAAACAATACCAAGTGTGTTTTTTGTTATTACTTGCTTATATTTCGACATGTTTCACCAAGAGATTTCCATCACTTCATATAATTATTTATAGGCATATACTTAAATTTTACATTTTTCTCGTATGTTTCAACTTGATGTAGTATTACATGATTTCGTTTATTGTCCAATTTGGAATGCTGTCTTTTGAGATTAATTTCTGTATGTGGCAACTTACCAAAATCTGCCTTCTCCATAAACTTCGTGTATTGCTCGGGGTATTTTCTCTATTCAACATGACTAATATTTCAAGAAACTATAACTTTATGTTTCATATGTCAGGTATTTAGAGGACGCATACAAGTTGCGCCAAAGTACCCGAAGGAATCCTAGAAATAAAATTTTAGGGATTATCTGACCCTTTAAATCCGTATACGAGTTGCGCCAGGTATGCCGTCAAAGGGCAAAATTAAAACGTGCTCTTTTTAAATGCCAAGCTTTCGGTCTGTATATATATAGGTATATATATATATGTATATTACACCCACATCAATATTATATTATAGAGAGCTAGGCAAAAATTTATGTGAAACGCATTTGATAAAATCTGTTTTACTAATTGTCTTATACCGTCTTATACACACACAGTTGCCAAATTTGGAATGAAATGACTCACAATTATTTGTAGTTTTTGTCATTAAACAAGAGGCAGAAGCCCACACACTGGGAGGAAATGCAGCATTTTCACCAATATAATTATTTAGTACATAATCGCAAAATTCTATCACTTTATCATCGTCAGGTGCAGATTCAAATATCCATAAATATGCAGGAATATTTAAGGAAAATATTACCTTCCCCTACTTAATGACCAACTTTCACATTTACCACCCTCGAGGTGTATCTTTGGCGCAACTCGTATACGGATTTAAGAGGGATTACTAATTCCTAGAATCTGTGGCGCAACTCGTATACACCGTAGTTAGATAACTTCTGGTAATATTTTATTCAAAATATATTATCATTTGCTATGGGAATTTTGTTATTGTAACTCCTACATCGAATATATTTCCATGTTTCTTTAAATGGCTTGATTTTATATCCCCTCGACGGTTTTTTAATCTTTATGCGATACTTATTTGTGAAGTCATACGTATCAATGGAAACATGAGACACTATTAATTCAATTTACATGTTTCTTCTAAAATACTTACATACGTATTTATTTAACATTACATCAGTACAATTTTCTCATTCCTCATTATCCTTTTCACTGTGCAAAATACTGTGTGAAATTTTTTTCTTGAATACAGCATAGTAATAATTAGGGGGCGGACACGAGCGATTGATGACTCATCACCCATGGGCGCACTATTGAAATGTTGTATTTTTAAAGAGATTTTAATTTTATTTATATAATTGGATAACAAGTGGCTGGTGATATATAAAATACAAAATACCTTATTATTATATATTATTACTTGTTCTCTTTGAATTAAGTACATCCTTGTAGATAGCAAACGTCCTTTCTGCATGGCAACTGGTTATAGGTGCGTACTGGAAATATTCTTTTATTTCAGCGTATTTAGCATACACAATTGCCGCAATGTTATTAAATTTGGATTTCTATTAAAAACTGCGTCTAACTTTTGCCGAAGGCCACATCCGAAGTCACTTGGAATACTTTTGAAATTATTAATAGCCACATCCAATGTGGTTAATCCATTTTTTAATTTGAGATTCGATTTTCAAAATATGTGATTAGTTTAGGCAAATTTCCAAAGTGTTCCTGAAGGAATAACAACTGATTTTTTAAATTTGGGATTTCTGTTAGTTCCTTGCACTCAGAAATACTTCGAGCATCGTCATTTAAACATGTAACGAAATCTTGTAAACTATCGAAATTCTCTGCATAAAAACTATTTCTGTGTATGTTTTAGCAAAGCTAAGTGACGAACGTGCGATATTTTGGCAATCTGTAACGATATTTTACAGACTTTGTAATAAATTTCGGAATCACTGACTATTCATTTTCATATCAGAAAAAGTAACATAAACAACGTCTAGATCTAAATAAATGATAACTAAAAATGTATGTGTATGTTATTGAAACTAAATAACAGTAAGTATATACATATTTACATTATTCAGCTTGCGAAATATGAGGTAAATATAATAAATTTTAAAAACCCCTCCCGCTCCTATCTACGCCGATGTAGAAAGGATTTTACTCATAAATTCCTTATTTTATGGGCATTTTTTGTTGTAATTTTCAAGTAAACAACAGATGTTGCAGGTCACCATATGAATTAGTGCTATTCAGTAAGTGGGTGTTGTTTACATTATTTCTTCGCTCCATTATAACTTCGTCGTAGTTTCAATCGGTCATGTCCGCTCCCTAGTAATAATCATCTTTTCGCCGAGGCGTCTTTAGTTACCTTCCTCCTAATTCCACTCCTTCTTCTAAATTGTTTCTTTGGAAAACCCCCAACTTGCGGTATTTGAAGTTTCACTTAGTCAGTTTCTTTGTTTGTTTTATTATTTTGTAACAGTAGTCTATACGGGGTAAAATACATATTAGTAAGAAAAGTTTTTTTTTATACAGGTAAAGGAGAAAACATTTGGGATAGGTTAACACATTCAACTCCAGAACGTATAGCAGATAACAGCAATGGTGACGTGGCATGCGATACTTACCACAAAACCGACGTAGATGTTCAACTACTGGTCAATCTCGGAGTGAATTTCTACAGATTTTCCATGTCATGGTCTAGAATTCTGCCAACGGGCTACGTCAATGAAATTAACCCCGATGGCATTCGATACTACAACGAACTTATTGATGCATTATTGGCAAATGGTATCGAACCTTTTGTCACCATGTATCATTGGGATTTGCCACAGCCCTTGCAGGAAATCGGTGGCTGGCCAAATCCTTTGATATCAGACCTGTTCGCTGATTATGCTGACATTTTGTATTCCCAATTTGGTGACAGAGTATCGAACTGGATCACATTTAATGAGCCTTCTGTTGTTTGCAGTGGCTATGCTGGAAACATGGCCCCTGGGTATGATCAAAGTGGAATAGGGGATTACTTGTGCGCCCATCACTTACTCATTGCTCATGGAAAGGCTTACCAAATTTACAACGAGAGATACAGGGATATTCAAGGAGGTAAATATATCTTTTAAGAGCATCTCTAGGGTTTAGTGCTTATACAGACGTAATTTTGTTTGCTAAAAGTGGTTTTAAACATTCTGATCTTTCTATTTCTACTAAAACTAACTTATTTTATATGAAAATGATTTATTTTAATCCTATCTAATTGACATTAAGTATAATATGTAACTTGAGTGACACTATTGATATATCAAGTTGCCTACGTACATTTAGATTTTTATGTTTCTTAAATGTTGTGGTACAATCATACTGCATTCCTTGCAGATATCGTGCCAAGTTCTGCTATTACATACGAATCAATTTTATATACAGGGTGATGTATTTATCTTGAGACGACTGAATGTCTCGCCAGCAAGACGTTTTTGACAAAAATGTTTCAGACAAAAGTTATCCCAAATATTTTTCTTATCAGTTTCGCAACCTACAGATGAAAATAAACACTTTTGTTCGAAAAATTATTGTGTTTGACCTTTATTTCTTGAGATATTCAACTTTGAAATTTGTTTACACTGGATATCTAATAATAAGGGAGATCATCATGATGAGCGCCGAAAATGAATCAGCCTGTATGTTCAAAACCGTCCGCACTTATAATTATACGAGAGCTTTCTTTTTCCGGATAAATTTTCACTTTTTAACGAAAATTTTTCTTGCTAGATAAATGTACGAAACAAATTGCCTGAATTTATCGAAGAGGCAATTTGTTGAGTTCAGTTATCATTTAGCAACTAAATTTGAGTTTAAAAATGGAAAATTTATTCGGAAATAAAAAGAAAGCTCGAATGTAATTCGGTAAGATAATTTACTAAATGTGTAAACAATTACTGAAAAATTTATAACATAGTAATCATACTATTTAAAAATACAGTTATTAAAAACACAGTCTTATACATTTTGTCAAGATTACTTACAATGAGATTGCCAATTTCGTCATAACAACACTTCACAACAACACTATGATGATAAAGTAAGCAAATTGAAGTCGGGTCAACCAAAGATAGTACGCAAAGCTTAGGATTGCGTCGACTTTGATATTTCATTTTGACAGTGAGTTCGTTGACTTTATGACATAACGAGAAAACAAGTTCTTGTCAGGCCAACCAAATGTAAACAACTTTTTTGCCGATATAAAAACTGGGATGAAGTAGACATGCAACACGTAGTGCAGATTCACAAAGTAGTAAGCAGAAAAATACGTGAACCCCACTCCCCTAGCAACGACCCAGTCACAGCCGAGAACCTAAAAGCAATCCTTAAGGCACTAAATCCCAAAAAGGGTCTTGGTATAGACAACACCACCAACAGATCACTACAAAACCTCCCCCCCCCCCAAAAGCAATAATGTCAATTCTAGCAATAGGAAACTCCGTTATCAGACTCCAAACATTCCCAAAGATATGGAAACATGCCAAAGTAATGGTTATACCTAAACCAGGAAAACCAAAAACAATATCAAGCAGTTACAGGCCCATAAGCCTGTTACCATCCATTAGCAAAGTGATAGAAAAAATAATCCTACAGAAGAAAAAGTACCACTCTGACAATCAAGACATAATACCAGAAGATCAACACGGGTTTAGAGAAGAACATTCAACGATAACACAACTTTCAAGAGTCGCTGACATTATCCAAGAAGGATTCAACAAAAATCAAGTTGTATTTCTCGACATAGCAAAGGCATTTGATAAAGTCTGGAGGCAGGGACTCATATATAAAATGATAATACACAATTACCCAACACACATCATAAAAATCACGAGCAGTTTTTTCCAAGGACTCTGCTTTCAAGTTAGCATCCAGAACACACTTTCCTCAATAAAACATCCAACAGCGGGAGTCACCCAGGGCTCATGCCTGTCACCTCACCTATATACAATATTTACAGCTGACATACCAGTATCAAATCCTACAAGATATTTAAATACGGTCACCTTTGCAGATGATACGGCACTGCTCTCAACATCAAGATGTCCGACGAACGCGGTACAGGAACTCCAAACGCACCTAGACAACACGATAAAATGGTTCAAACAATGGAGGACAGCAATAAACGAAGACAAATCCCAAGCAATAATCTTTCAAAGGAATCGAAAAACAACAGACAACGAAATAACCATCAACAACAACACAATACCATGGAGTAGAGAAATTAAATACCTGGGAATATACCTGGATATAAAGCTCAATTATAACACACACATAGCAAAAACGATAACCAAAACCAAACAAACAACATGTCAACTATGGCCTCTTATAGGCAGAAAAAGCCAGCTGAACACGAACAACAAAATTCTACTTTACAAACGAGTACTACGTCCAATATTCACATATGCATGCCCAATATGGGTACATATGTGCAAGACCAACATCAAAAAACTGCAAATAATACAAAACACCAGTCTTAGAATGATACTAAATGCTCCATGGTATATGAGAAATAATCAAATAATGAATTAAACAAATACCCCCAACTATCATTGAGTACATCAAGGAAAGAGCGCTGAGCTTCTATAACCAGATGGAAAACCACTCAAACCAAAATCTTAAAAGAGCATTAGCATATGATGGAAATGAAAATTTCAAACACAAAAGACCTAAAATGGTTCTACTTTAATTCTTAATCAAAATAAAGATAAACAATAGCTAATCAAATTCAACTCCAACATTCCAAGATTCACCGCACTCAGATGAAGAGTAAAAGACTAAATAGGCTATCTTAAAGCCACAATAAAGAAGGAGAAGAAGAAAAGTTAAAGTAAACTTTTATCGCTGTCAAAGTGACAAAACAATTCCGACTTATGGTTTTTTTTTTATACATACATGCATTAAATTATCAATAAAATATAAATATATTGTCATATACCATAGTCGTCAAATTTTAATTTCGGTTTGCACTTCTATCATATGCAGAAGATGACCTTATGATATGCAGCGATGCCTGCTTGCTAACAGTGGTGGGAGAGCAACGCAGTGGCGGGGGACCTCCACTTACATTTCATAGCAAACGTTTGTCGAGTGTGGCAGCCTCGCTTATGTTTATCTTTAGTTTATTTCGTCGCGCTCTTTTCCTCTTTCTACTTTCGTATCAGAAATTAAAATATGTCGACCCCGGTATAAGTCATAACAATAACAAGTTTTCTATACCTATAATTAAAATGTGTAGCGAATGTAAGAAAATATTAAATAAAACTTAACTTGTTTAAACCTGCATGTTTTATACACGTATCAGATGGAAGTTTATTATATAATCTGCATCAATAAATAACATTTCTTTGAAAAAAATGTTTTTGCTGAAATGGCACCAAATAATTTTTTTATTATGCTGTGACTACTACATTTGCTGTTGCCTTAACGGTGGATTTTTCTCTGAAGAACCTGTATACAATTTAATTTGGTATAGATTTCATGTTTCAGACATATATTTAAATTTAGTCTTACCGCCTACTAGACGCTCCCTAGACGGGAGGTCTACTCAGAATTTTCTCTTTTTCTCTTTTTTATATAAGATGTAACGGTGCTAAAATTTTAAAATGCTAGGGATGTTAATGTAACCACTGAGATTTTGTGTTAAACGCGCATTTATTTTGTTTTCTATTTTATATTACAGGTAGAGTTGGTATAACTATAGACACTAGCTGGTATGGACCAGCTTCGGACTCAGAAGATGACATTGAAGCATCGGAAAGGGTGATGCAAATGAAGGTGATTAGATTTATCAAAATTTTCAATAAAAAACTCATGATTTACTTCTTTTTCCAGTATGGTCTATATGTACATCCAATTTATTCAGAAACTGGAGATTATCCACCAGTATTAAGAAGCAGAGTAGATGAGATAAGTGAAGAACAGGGCTTTGCGAGATCTAGATTGCCTTCTTTTACAGACGAAGAGATTGCACTTATTCATGGCTCATCGGACTTCCTGGGTTTGAACCATTACACAACCCAGCTGTGTTCCTTTGCTGACTACGATTTATTACCACCTTCACAATGGGCCGATACTGGTGTCAGTTGTTATCAGTCAGAAGACTGGGAGAGTTCCGCATCTTCGTGGTTGAAAGTCGTTCCTTGGGGTTTGAGGAGCTTATTAAATTGGATTAAGGAAGAGTATGCCAATGCGGAAGTGGTGATAACAGAGAATGGATTTTCAGATAGCACCGTCATATTGAATGATTGCAGGAGAATTAATTACTATAATGTAAGTGGGTAATATTTTTTTAAATAAGTTTTTGTATTTCACTTGTATTAAATTCACTTTATGCAAACCGTTTGGTTATAAAGGGTTTTTATTCCTTAATATTCAGTCCTCTATCTGCAGCTGCTCTGAAGATTTTTCTTTAAAGCTTTTCTCCTCTGCTGCTATTATGACTAAACGAAAATGAAAGTGTAAACACATGGATGTTAAAACTAACATCAAGCAGTAAATAAATACTGTGTTTTACATATATACATTTATACGTAAAACGTATATGCATATATGCATGTGTTTGGGATACACACATACATTAAGTGCCATTGCCGACAATCGAACTCACAGACACCGGTGTTTCGGCCTTTGAGGCCTCATCAGTGCATGTGGAGACTGTCGAAAATAGCATTAAAACTTAAAGCGCTACTTATGTCAGTTTTGCGTGGTAGATGCAGTGAGAGTATCACAGCGACATCTAACACCCAAAAGGTGACACAGGAAAAGCGATGGCTTCTGACGGCATGTTCTACTATACAGAGGCCTGTATGTTAATAATGTACCCCGTGTAATAGAGCCTTATCTGGCGTCACCAATCAAAACGAAAATGAAAAGTGTAAATATATGTGTGTATCCCAAACACATGCGTTTTACGTATAAATGTATATATGTAGGTCACAGTATTTATTATGACTAAAATCACCATTTGCTCTATAATCTTCACAAATTTATTTGTAATATTTCCTGTTACCTCAACTCTTTTAATTATTGTTCCTAAGGTTATGTTAAATGGAGTTGTTGCAAGTGCATCCGCATCGACGCTTATTATTTGACCTGTCCTTTGTTGCCGATTAGCAGTTTTTTCGAGTAGTTTTTCCATTTTCCCCTCCAAATGTTGATTGAAGTTGGTTTTGTGATTATTTGCTTCTAATATTATTTCCTTTCATCTCTGTATGTCTTCGTCGTGGTTCAATTTTATTCATTTAGGTCTAAATTCTCCATTCTTTTTTATTTGGGTTTCACATTTCTTGTCAAACTAGGTATTGCTTTTGTGGCACTCACTACTTTTCATAATTTATTGTATTGCTTCAACCATACTTCTTCTTTTATGTTATCCCATTTGTTCTCTATGTTATTTCGCTGTGGTTTTTCCTAAAGCTTTACTGTAATTTCTTCCCGCAGTTGGTTAATTATTTTTCTGATTTTAAATTTTAAACATTCCAAGTTCTTCTTGTTTGCAGCTTCACGAGAAAGATATTACTTCTTGGATTACTTTCTTGTTATTTATTAATATGCTGTCTACATGAACTCCCGCTTGCATACTAGATATTTTTAATGCTGTTCCTAACGATATACCTCCTTCTATTGATATACCTACATGTTAATTGACATATTACTATCCCATTATTATTCGTCGTATCATGGATTGTCTTATTACTGGCTTTAAAAAAGACACTTGATAGGAGTAAAAGTGTTACTTCCGGTTCGAATTTTGAAATTTAATTTTGAGTACATTTGAATTATTTATAAATTTGTTTTATAAAAATTCAAGGGAGAGAGAGAGAGAGGGAGAGAGAGAGAGATATTTTTTTTAAAAACCACTTTTTTGGTATCAGGAGACATCTGCAAAAAACTCGAGGTCGAAAATTTTCGTCATCACAATACTTCCTTATACTACGTATAAGAAAGTAAAAGCAGTATTACAGTTTTCTTTGTATTTACTTCTAGTCATATTTGACCGCAGTATTAGAAGCAATTTTCGAAGATGAATGCAACGTCACTGGTTATACAGCTTGGAGCTTCATGGATAATTTCGAATGGTTACGGGGTTACACGTAAGTTGATAGTGATTTAGAATAATATTCTACTATTCACTAACATTTTGTTTATTTATTATTTCAGGGAAAGATTCGGACTTTACAGTGTAGATTTTGACGATGACGACAGGCCTAGAACTCCAAAAATGTCTTCGTATATCTTCAGGAAAATCATTGAAACTAGGCAAATCAACTGGGATTATACTCCAGAGGGTTTTGAAGCATGTGAATGGTGATTCGACTATGGCAAAGCAATTAGGTCTTAATCAAAGATGATAATTATATTACTAAATACAGTTACTTAATAAATATATTATTTGGTTTTATTATTTCAAATGGCTCAAGCAAATCCCATTAAAAATACAGAGGAAATAATTTAGTGCGCTTTGATACCTCAAACTTGATGTGTTTTTCATAGAATTGATATATTTCGATTTTGACAATTCAATGGTCCCTAAGCTTAAATAACCACTTTCTCTTCTTACGACCCATAATTCTGCCACTAGCTATTGAATTATCTTAAATTTGACCCTTATTGCTATTTAAAAAAAAATCTAATTGGCTGTATCTCGTATAATAACAATGCAAAATAGGTGAAAATAAGGAACAATATGTAGTAATTAGTAGAATGCACATCCCAAATTTTTAGTTAATCCATTCAATAGTTTCGAGGATATTAAGCCTTTTCCAAACATAATGAAGACCCTGTATATACAGAGGAAACGCGTTACATTTAATTGTACGTCATACTAGATTCATGACGACTCGTCTTGTTTATGTTACTGGATCTATTTTTATTTCTGTCAGTGACATTTTATATAACCATAGAAAAAAATATTCACAAA
Source organism: Amphimallon solstitiale (assembly GCA_963170755.1). Taxonomy (NCBI): domain Eukaryota; kingdom Metazoa; phylum Arthropoda; class Insecta; order Coleoptera; family Scarabaeidae; genus Amphimallon; species Amphimallon solstitiale. Next base: position 22,382,148 of record OY720676.1, on the reverse strand, counting down.
ACAATAACTATAACGTAATATATATTTAGTAATTGAAATGCTCTAAGACTTCAGACCTTCTCAACTTATGTATTATATGGATTTAGATTGTCAAAAAATCATAAATGTTTTATAACCTATCCATAATAAAATTTAAAATAACCAAATACTTACGCTATTCTTATTATATTTAACAGATGATTATAGAAAAGTTTGTAAAAATCTTCGACTGTTTACAGAAACCTTTGGGCATTATATTCAAAGGACGCAAATAGATAATAAACAGGATGTACAGTTCTAAGAAGAACTGTTTTTATACAATTTATATCAAAAATAAACACGCAAATTTGGTAGGTAAAATCAACACACGCCTTTTTGACAGATATGATTTATCTGACAATACCGAATTGAACTATTAGTCTATTAAAAATATGTAAGAGAGAAATTTAATATTGAAACGGAAATTATGTATTTATTTTCTCTATAATTAATGAAATAAAAGCCCTCAAATATAATTTAACAAAGTATTTTTTTTAGTTTCATTTATCCAGTTATGACAACATGTAAACGTTATCAATGACGTACAATTGAATATAAGACGTTTCCTCTATATTTATTATTAAATTAGTGAGAAAAACAGTAAACATTAGATTGAATAACTAAACAATTTTCATATTAAGTTAAAATTATCCGTGCATCATAGACAGTACTTCGAAAATCTACAGAGACATTTGTTAATATGTGTGTGACAGTTGACGGAAAAACATTTTAGCATTGTGCAATAAAAAGTAGAGTATCTTCTTTTCCTAGATACCAAAGAGTCATTAGAAAACAATTATCTAAAGGAACATCAGCTCTCTATGACCATAAACAATTTTTGTTTATATTCCCAATTTTCAACTTAAGTTTTTTTTTTTCACATTTATTTTAGTAACATATTAAATAACTTGCAAAAGTTCATTTCAATATATCTCCCAATCCACTCCAGGTTGTTATTTGTTCATCATTTATAACTTCAGTAGCAACAACTTATATAATACATACCTACTTACTCATTATGGATACATCTTACCAAAGAATTTTTCTGATAAATATTAATACAACGAATATATAAATAATAAAAAAATATCGAGAACTAATGATAATCTACAATGCGAAATCGATAGCAAAGAGTGGCAGCAACCCAGGCAACAGTTTTTAAATTCGATTAAAAAATTTAGATTTATGACGTTTCAGTGACACAAATTAGATCGTCGATGGAACGCTTATTTTGTAAACGAAATTGTTTTCAATTAAAATTTCATTTGAATTTGTAAAAAAATATTAGGTATATTTATCCGCATAAAAGAATTAAATTATTAATTACAAACAGTACATGATTACATTTAATAATAATTATAGATTTTATACGACTTAAGTAGTAATTATGCTGACCAAGTTGAAATTACGCGATGTAATTCGTTTCTGTCAGCGTCCTATTTTCTAGTCTAACACAACTGAGTATTATGCATTGGATCGATTGTGAAGATGAAAATAATTATTTTAATTCTTGTTTCACTGTAAGAATCAGGGCAAAACTGTGATCAAAAACGTTATATTTTGAGTGACTTTTATTTTTTAGCGTGTTCGTGAATACACAGAAATACACATTTCCCGATAATTTTCTATTTGGTGTTGGTACGGCAGCGTACCAAGTCGAGGGTGCATGGAACAAAAGTGGTGAGTACTTTTTCTCTATACCCAGTTATACAAAGATCAAGGATTAATGGCACAAACATTATATATTTTCTTAAATTGATTACCCCATATATAAGTTCAAACTTAGATTTTGCGTTGAAATATTTTTTTAAGGCCAATTAATGCCTAAGGTTAATTTATTTTGAGTTATTAAAGTCTAAAGGTGACATTTACAAATATGTTTTTAATTGCCTATAATTCAAAAGTGCTAAGACAAACATGAAATAATTTGGTATGGCTTTAACACAAGGGGTGCCAAGTGATGCTTATATTCAGAACTTGTTCTAATATATACTGGGTGTTTGCAAAGCTGTGGCAAAATAAGGAAATTAAAAACAAAAAAATCTAATTTATTTTAACTAGAATACCCAATAGTTTTTACAGAAACATATTAAGCCTTACAACAGCAACCGTTATGGTTAAGCATGTCCTATACCTATCTATGATATTTTAGAAGATAATTGTTCTTTGGTAAGTGACGTGCTGGATATCGTTTGTATTACTTTTGCGCCAAAATACATATCCTCAATCTGCAGGTAATGTCTAGGATTTTTAAAATCTACGTCTGCCACTGAAATACCTTGAAGGTAATCCCTTTTTATGAAACAATCGAATAACGTTTTTATAATAGTAAGTATGTTTAGTAGACAATGTATTTTAGAGTGTTCAGATTGCATTTAATTATTCAAGTTATTAAAAGAGGGTAGAACAAATTCTAAAAATTGTAAAAATAACTTTGTAATAGGATCATTTAACGTTTTCAATATGTTATCTACAGACATGATATCATTGGTACTAGCGACATTGGTGAAATATAACTGTAGAAATCTTGATAATTGAGCACTTGTGAATTTTAAACAATTAATTAGAAAGAAAAACTCGTTTCACAAAAATATATATGATTTATTTCATAAACTAAATGTACATTTCGTTTGCCAAGCAAACATCATCGGTAGTATACAAATTTATTCGTGTTTTTACAATATATATATGTTCGAACGTTTGCAGTGACAAACATTCTTATTGTAGTAAGTTAAGACCTCTATAAATCTAACCGTACTTTTATTACAGTAATATTGTAAAACTATGGTGAGTGTTTACTGAATGTGTAAGGGTGGTATGAATTCTAGGAAACTCTGACTAAGTGGAGAAACATCTGTGTTTAATAAGTTGTTTTTAAATATCTTCATATAAATACTTTCCCACATATTTAAATTTTTACATATAGTTCTTTTGATAACTTGTACATTATCGATTGAAAATGTATGTCCTGTGTTTACAAAATGATACGCTAAAGCTGATTTATCACTATTGTGATTTTTCAAATGATACAAATGTTCTGATGCCCTAATTTCTGCGTTTCTTTTTGTTTGTCCAATATACACACTTTATTGCAATTATTACAATCAATTTTGTATATTCCTGAGTATTTTAAAGGGTCTGACTTTTCAATGTTGTTATGTAATAGACTCTTAGTATTCTGTTCATTGACAAATGAAGGCATTATATTGTATCTTTTACACAAGTTTAAAATTTGATATAACCATCTTTTATTTAAACAAAATTTACAAAAAACTTTTTTGTTTTCTAATTTAATGGATTCTAATGTAGTTCTGTTGGTAATTAATTTTTTCTTTTCTAATTTACGTTTTATTCGATCTATTGTATCTTGCTCGTACTCGTTGTCAGCGGCTACTTTGTATATGTATGCTAACTCTTTATTATAATTTATTTTAGAAAGTGGGGTGTTCTGTAATCTGTTGAGAAGAAAAAAGAATGTAGTTTGTTTATGTCTGAAGGACGTGTACGAAGTGTTATGAATATAATTATCTGTATGTGTGGTTTTTCGGTATATGTCAAAATGGAAACTGTTTTCCCTAATAGAGATAAGTAAATCCAAAAAGGATAGGGTGTGTTCAATTTCCATTTCATGGGTAAACTTGATAGATGGGTACTGATTATTAATGTAATTGACAAACTGGTCTAAGTCAAAATCTCTTGGAATAATTGCAAAAATGTCATCAACGTATCTGACACAAAATTTAGGAAACGTTGGTCTATTTTCTTTTATATTGTGTTCAAAATAATTAAGGAAAAGGTTTGCAAGAAACGGTGATAGTGGGTTGCCCATAGCTGTTCCAAAAGTTTGTTTGTAAAACTGATTATTGAAAGCAAAAATGTTCTGGTCCATACACAACTTGGTCAGTTTTAAAAATTCATTTATCTCTTCTTCTTTGATATTGTTGAAAAGTAGAAAAGAATTCAGGTTTTCTAAAGTTTTTTCAATAGGGACATTAGGAAAAAGGGAAGTTACATCAAATGAAATTAACTTATCATCAGGTGCAATCTTATATTTTTCTAGTTTCATCATGAGTTCTTTCGTGTTTTTAATGGAATGATCATTTTCAAATTTTAACTTACTAAATTTTTGTACCAGCCATTTTGACAATGCATAAGTTGGAGAATTAATATTTGATACTATCGGTCTAAGTGTATTTCCCGGTTTATGAATTTTGGGAAGACAGTACATGTGTGGGATTTTAGGATTACTCATGTTGAGTTTTAAGTAACTTTTCTGATCTATTAATTTAGTGCACGTTTTTAATGTTTTTGTAACTTCTCATTTATATTTGCCTAACGGGTTTTTTGCTATTTTAATGTACGGGCCCACCTCTATTATGTTTTCTACTTGTTCAATATATGAGTCTTTGTTTAGAATTACTACAGCATTACCTAATAAAGAGTTAGCATACATATACAAAGTAGCCGCTGACAACGGGTACGAGAAAGATACAATAGATCGAATAAAACGTAAATTAGAAAGGAAAAAATTAATTACCAACAGAACTACATTAGAATCCATTAAATTAGAAAACAAAAAAGTTTTTTTGTAAATTTTGTTTAAATAAAAGATGGGAATATCAAATTTCAAACTTGTGTAAAAGATACAATATAATGCCTTCATTTGTCAGTGAACAGAATACTAAGAGTCTATTACATAACAACATTGAAAAGTCAGACCCTTTAAAATACTCAGGAATATACAAAATTGATTGTAATAATTGCAATAAAGTGTATATTGGACAAACAAAAAGAAACGCAGAAATTAGGGCATCAGAACATTTGTATCATTTGAAAAATCACAATAGTGATAAATCAGCTTTAGCGTATCATTTTGTAAACACAGAACATACATTTTCTATCGATAATGTACAAGTTATCAAAAGAACTAGATGTAAAAATTTAAATATGTGGGAAAGTATTTATATGAAGAAATTTAAAAACATCTTATTAAAACACAGATGTTTCTCCACTTAGTCAGAGTTTCCTAGAATTCATACCACCCTTACACATTCAGTAAACACCCACCATAGTTTTACAATATTACTGTAATAAAAGTACGGTTAGATTTATAGAGGTCTTAACTTACTACAATAAGAAGGTTTGTCACTGCAAACGTTCGAACATATATATAATGTAAAAACACGAATAAATCTGTATACTACCGATGATGTTTGCTTGGCAAACGAAATGAACATTTAGTTTATGAAATAAATCATATATATTTTTGTGAAACGAGTTTTTCTTTCTAATTAATAACTGTAGAAGTTCATACTGTTCTAATAACCGCGAAACAACGCTATTTACGGATAACCATCGGGTTCGACATGGGTGTAAAATTTTATGGATTTCTGTATTACAAAATACTTGAAACTCGGTATATTCCCTAATTCGTTTGGGACTATGAGCAAAGTAAGCTTCTCTATATACGGAGGTAGCTTTTCACATGCATATGAAGCGCACAAATGGAAGGAGTGAGCTTTGGAAAGTCATTTTGCAATAAAGTCATTACTGAGCGATGCTGTCCTGCCATAACATTTGCCCCATCAGATGGAAAACCGACCAGACTTCTTTTATACGGAATTTCGTGTTTTTCAAAAAAGGTGACAATATGGTTATATACACATATACTATTCGCGTCGGCTGCTTTAATTTCAATTAAAGCTAAAAAATTATCACAAATGGTGTTACTGTTATTTATTCTTACGCATATACAAAGATGTTTAATATTGCTCGTATCAGTCGACTCATCAACAATAAGGGAAAATTTGTTCGTCCGGAGATGATCACATAATACTTGCATATCTTCGTATCCCAGTACATTTTTAACTATTGCAGTGGTTTTCCTTCTTGCACAGGCTAGTCTTTGGCCAATTTTTAAATCATGGGATACTGCGGCAACGACCATGGTCAAGTGATCTATAGTAGTAAGTGGTAAATTATGTTCGGCGATGAAAGCAGATAGACGTATTTCTCCTATAACATGTACATAAAAAAATAAAAACTAAAGTTATGTTTAAATAAAGTAATTACCCGTTTTAACTTGTTCCTCTAATATAGAAGGAGCAGCAGTTGCAAACGCTTCTAATGTGGGTTGTTTCGAAATCGCTTTTAGTTTTGTTTGATGAGTAGCTGAATTATTATGCTTCATGAGAGCATCCTTTCCACTAATTATATTTATATTTTTGTCGCATGAACTGCATTTTGCGTACTGAAACCCCTTTTCACTTTTTTTTAACCAGCCTTTAAAAGCATCTATCGTGTCCCACTCTTTTTTATAAGTTTGGTTGTATGTATTTCCTTTTTTTAATAACGCCGGAACTACTACCTTCATTGCTACTATCACTATCACTCATTTTTGTTAGTTAATTAATAAGAAAGTACGACTAGATTTCTATATTCAATGTACTAAAATAAAATGAGGGAATAGGAAGTCAAACGTATATCATATATTGATATGGTTTAAATATCCATGCTGTATATTGGTTTGTAATTGTGTTAAAACATATGATTTTTCAATTATTAAAATTATATTTTTATCAATGGATAAAGAATTAATTATTTAAATGATACTTAAATATTCATTATTTGATGAGATTTTCTTGATGTTCTGGTTGTCGTAGAGGAAAAATAAGGTTTTCTTTCTTCTATGTTTGTATTTTTAGAATCTGTTGAGGAGAAATTAAAAAAATATTATTATTGTTGTCAAATATGATGTATTATGTTTTATGTACAAAATTGTTTAATTAACGATGATATGACAAGTATTGTAGACGTAAATAATTGATTTAGAATATTAACTAATTTGAATTAAATATCCCGCCATTATTTGAACAGGTGTAAATGAAAGAATAATTTTGACAGTTCCTGTAGTAGAAATTTGTAAATTGAATGACAATTGTGTAAAATGCTTTGCGATTAGGTTTTTTAAAATGTAAGAAGAATAATTAATATACGTAGTATTAAATTAAAGGGATTTAAATATTCGAAAGTAAATAGTAAAGAGATATATTGAATTATAAAGGTAGGTGTAGATTTCTGATTGGAGAATTTGAAAAAGCTTAAAAGGTTGTCAAGGGAATTGGTTTTACAACAAATAAAAAAATAAATAAGGGAATTTTTCAGAAAGTAATTTAGTGCGGACGTATATTTTTTATGTGAGAAAAAAACGCATAAAAAATTATACGCATTAGTATTTTTGTGAATAATAAATTCAAAGAAGCAGTAAGTGATTGCTATTCTACGATTTATAAGAATAAAAAAATTTAGTTATAAAAATTATAAGATCACTTACCATTAATTTATAAAATCCGGATTCAAACCAATAAAGTGTCTGAAGATATCACAAGAGGAACTCTTAGATGTATTTGAAGATATAGTCCAGTAAGAGGAATTCTTAGATGTATTTGAAGATATAGTCCAGGTTCCAGAATCCATATAATTACAAGAGGAATTCTTAGATGTATTTGAAGATATAGTCCAGGTTCCAGAATCCATATAATTACAAGAGGAATTCTTAGATATACTTGAAGATACCGTCCAGGTTCAAGAATCCATATTATCTCATGATTAACTCTTAGATGTACTGAAGAATTAAATCCAGGTTAGGAAATTCGAATTAATTCAAGATTATCCATTAGACGTGCTGAGAAATATAATCCAGATTAACAATTAGATGTGCTGAGAGATATAATCCAGTCTCGAGGAAGTGTTTTTTTATTTTAAGGTACAGCTGAATTTCAATATTCAAGATCCACAAGTATTAGTAGCAGGCCAGTTTGGAGATACCCATCATCTGTACGCACGAAGAAAAGTGTATAACTCCAGGACGAGACAGTAAACCGTAGATATTGGTTCTATCGAGGCACGTACAAACTACAAAACATAAAAGGATTGTCAGATGGGAAGATCGTGTGAAACATCTGTTTATAACTAGTTCAAGGTTGTATAAGACACTTCTTTATTAATACAATAACCGATTTATTTGCAAATTCAGTTTGTTTACATAAAATTTATATTGGAATCCATAAGCAGAATAAGTTATAGCTATTTGAATTTAAATACAAATTATGTAATAATGTATGAAAGGCAATACCTTATTTGTAGAAGTATTACGAAGTTTATCCATTAGAAATCTCATCAAAAATCTAATATTCACAACTAGAGTTGAAAAGCATTATTTGTTAGTTGTAGAAAATATACCAGTTGTCGTTCAACAAACCTACTCGCTATAATTGCATCATTGTCCATAATGGTTTATTTTTATATTTTCTAACATACGAAAGTATATCGTTATTAAACAATTTTCAATAACCTTTATTTATATTTGTGAATCTGATAAACACATTATTATACCATCATTAGCCTGATATTGTTGTTTTCTTTCATTTGTAGCATTATCTATGTACTTTCTTAAATAGAACAACTGGCTCACAAGAGTTGTGTAACACTAAAAACATAACAATATCAAATTAATTTACCTTGAAAAAGACCAAATAAAATAAGGAATACTTACATGTATAGTTGTAATTCTACAATTTACAAACGAATAATCAGTCACAGCGAACTTCAAAAACACCCCTGACGATAAATAAAAGTATTTTATAAAGAACATTTTGAAAATTAATCGATGATAAACAATTCATAAGTTAGGTTATAAATTCTTGACATTTAATGTGAAATGTCCCTTCCATTTTTATAATATATAGGTATAGGTCTCAAATAATATAGTCCTACCAGTTCAATAAAATAAACAGGGAGAAATAAAAATTAATATTTATTTAATTTGAGTATTAGCCAGAGGATTTATATTAAATAATAATAGTAGTATGAAATTGATATTAAGCAGAATATAAAATCATTAAATATTGGTATACAGAGTGTAATTTATCATATACAAATATTATAGCTCAATATTACATTTTGCTTATCCAGAATGTGTGGATATTTATATAATTGATGATAAATGTTATAAAGATTTATCTCCACGTCCAATAAACAATACAATATATAGTTTTGGCTGGAGGTTTTCATATAAAACCATCGGTGAATACCCTTATATTGAAGTGAATTTAATGAATGACAATTGCTATCTATCTATTTCTATTTCCTTTTCTTTATTTATTATCAGTTTTAGGTAAATTAATTCTTTCTTAAAGTAAGACAAGGAAAATGAGAAACAGTTTTTCGTTAAAAATACTAATATTAATAAAAATAGTAACACCCAAAGTAACTGCGTATCTGTTTATAGGTAGCTAACATCCGTCAGATTGGTTATTCTAATTTATTTATTGTTGTGCAGACTAGCCATTTAAGAATTGAAATATTTCGGTAGAATATCATAGCACTTCGGTAGATCGGTAGATTATACCTAAATTCGTTAGATCTACCGAAAAATCGGTAGGGTTACCATCACTGGTTGGGATTATACTACGTATAAGAAAGTAAAGGCATAAATTTTTCAAATATTATGGCCACGACTTATATTCTCTTTTGTTGATAGGTAAAGGAGAGAATATTTGGGATGTAGTAGTACATTCAACACCAGAACGTGTAAAGGAAAACAGCACCGGTGACGTAGCTTGCGATGCTTACCACAAAACACACGAAGATGTTCAACTATTAAAAAGTTTGGGCGTAGATTTTTATAGATTTTCCATATCCTGGTCCAGAATTCTTCCGACAGGCTACACTAACGACATTAATCCAGATGGCGTTCGATATTACAACGAATTGATAGACGAATTACTGGAAAATGGTATCGAACCTTTTGTCACGATGTACCACTGGGATTTGCCACAGCCTTTGCAAGAAATCGGTGGCTGGCCAAATCCATTGATTACCGACATTTTTGCTGATTATGCTGATGTGCTTTTCTTACAATTCGGCGACAGGGTGAAAAACTGGTTGACATTTAACGAGCCTACTGTTATTTGCAGTGGTTATGCTGGCGTTATGGCCCCAGGATTCGATCAAGGTGGTATAGGTGATTATATGTGCGCACACAATGTGGTCATCGCACATGCTAAAGCCTATCGAACCTATAACGAGATATACAGGAATATGCAAAAAGGTAAGTAGCATAATTGGAAGTAGAACCCATTTTTATCTAACTGATCTTTCCCGCATTTGTGTTAATGCTTTTAACAATAGTGTTTAAATGTCATATAAACCATGTCATATAATTTTAATTTAATATGAAAGGAAGACAAGAATTTGAGTTGCCTCTTGATACATCAAATCGTTCTTTATAAAGGATATTTCAAAAAGGATGTTCGATCTTTAAATGTAAATAAAAAAGGTTGCATGTGCAATATGTACTCGTATTTTTATTAGAAATTATATTTTATGGCGTTACGTATTGAATATAATGTTATTCAAATATATTAATTATGTTCCGAAGTCTTCAGTAAGAATATATTGTCAGCGCTAAGTTATTTTCTCCACATGTAATTTCTGCTGTTTGTAGGTAGAGTTGCTCTGACTATTGATTCCAGTTGGTATGAACCGGTTTCACATTCGAAAGACCATAATGAAGCTGCCGAAAGAGTTATGCAAATGAAGGTGATTATGATAATGAAAGAGAAATTTTTACATTTAATTATATAAAACTGAACATATTATAGTTTTCGAACTGTGGTAGTATTATGTGTCACGACTATTAGCAATTTCTTGAATAACGGCAAGACTGCTTGTATTCATCATACACAAATGCATTTTGCCGTCTAGGGCTCATCTGACTGTGCTTATGCTTGATGTGTACTCAGAATATCGCTTTAGACCAGAAATTGATAATATTAAAATAAAAGTATAATACAATATATCTATAATAAGTATATATGAATTATTTATTGTTTTAAAAAACCCGTCACAGCAGCTTATTTGAGCAGTACAATGATAAACTGTTTTCGAAAACTCCTTTAGATTTCTATCTTTAAAGCGCAAAATAAATATATATCATATGGGATCTGTAAATTATGTATTGGACATGTTAAAATTCCTCAACTTTCTATGAACATATTGTGGTAGTTTACCAGTACTAACCAACAATACGGTATATAGATATTTTTAGTGATGATTAAGAATTTGCTTTTCGAAATATTTATTAACTAGAATTCAGAATACCTTGTCTGATAGAATATTTGAGTGTTACTTAAAGTATATTTAATGTTGTTAAAATGTATAGTACACATGTCAATCAGGATACATTGTTGCATTGATTTTCACCAGTTCTGAAAGTGGAGATTTTAATATTACTTGATATATTTGTATATGCAATATTATTTTGTAGAAGCGTATTTAATTAACACTATTGATAAGAAATGATAATTAGTGATGAATTATGAATAAATGCAATAAAATGATGAATAGTTTGCGCGGTTAAATTCAAATTTTGGAACTGTCAGAATTTGACATTTAAAAAAATAAGGTGATAGAAATGGGTATTACTTTGCTGAAGTATATAAAATGTATTCAAAAATTAAGTAGAGAATTAAAATAGTAAGTTATCGGAATTTAAAAAAGTATTTAAAGCATTCAATCATATTTTAAAATCTTTGTTGGATAAATATAATGTATGGAAAAAGGTCATTGGATGAATGGAATTAATTAATTATCGTCAAGGAAATGAGGAGTTAAAAAAAAATTTCTGAAAATTATAAAAAGCAGCGGATGTATTTTTCGGGAAGACTAAGTTTTCTCCGTTAAATACATAGTAAAGTTATCAATTATAACGTAAAAGT